>CM035792.1:26311999-26651999 GCA_020466265.1 Siphamia tubifer | reverse complement strand
TAATGCTGTGCAATATTGTTATCTGAGCAATGGGAGTGCAACCATAAAAAAAAAAGTCATATATGAATTCGGTGCCTCAAATGTTTGATGATGCAAAAGCAGAATAGCGATTAAGTGATATATTTTTTTTTTGTTTATTTCTGACTGAGGTCCATTTATGGTTAAATCAACCATTACTCATTTTATATTGTTCTGCTATGAACTGAACTTGTACTGAACTGTTCACTGATTGTATTACTCCTCCGTCTCCACTAGGTGTCACTGCAGCCATAGATGATGGCACTGAGACTCACAAGAGGCAAAGGACCACTATGAATCAGCCACACAACCACACAGCTGGCCCACAGCCATTACTGGCATCTGAGCAGCCAGACTGAGTGATGACTTCAAATGTCAGGGGCAACATTTCAGAGGAAACAGATATTTATTAGCCGGGCTCTTGCAAGAATTGTTTTCTTTTCTTTTTTTCTTTTTTTTTAAACAGATGGGAAAGCATGTGAAAGGTGTGAATTTTAGTTAGCTGCTAAGACAAACGCAAGACTGGGTGGTGAAACAGAGAGAAAATAGAACCTCCAACATCTCCTCTGACCTCAGATGATGTAGATGTTCTGATTAGATAGTGAAAAAATGAACAACCAGAGCAATGACTACATTTGATATTTATTTATATCACCTTAGGCACCTTTATAAAGAGCCACACATTTTGTAGTTCCAAGTTGCAAAGCAGTGAAGCATGGATTCATATGAAACTCTTCTGACAACACCATTTACACTGACAACACATAACTCCACTGAAGTCTCAGAGAGAGTGGTGTCAAATGTGATGCTGGGCGTCCTCCTGTCCCTCCTCATCCTCCTGACCATTGGTGGTAATGTCTTGGTGTGCCTTGCTGTCTGTGCTTCCCGGCGCCTCCGCTGCCTCACCAACTGCTTCATTGTGTCACTGGCTGTAACAGACCTTTTACTTGGTGTTTTGGTCCTACCTTTCTCTGCACTTCTTCAGCTCACTGATGACTGGCCACTTGGTCCAGTTTTCTGCAACTTCTACATCTCCATGGACGTCATGCTGTGTACTGCTTCTATCCTGACCCTCCTGGCCATCAGTGTAGACCGCTACATGGCAGTGACTATGCCCCTGAGGTATGCCTCACTGGTGTTGCCTTGGAGAGTGGCAGTGGCTATGGTAAGTGTTTGGACAGTGTCAGTTGCAGTGTCCTTTTTACCAATTCAAATGGGCTGGAACACTGTTAACGGGACAGTACAGAACCATGGGCCTCAGGATCAAGAGAGGAGGTGTCGTTTTGAATTGAACAGACCCTATGTACTCACAGACTCTCTACTCACCTTCTACCTGCCTCTAGTAGCTATGTGTTGGACCTACCTGCAAATACTTCGCATTGCAAGGTCACAGGCCAAACGCATAGTCAGTGCGCGGCCCACATGCATAACCAGCTACAACTGCAGGAGCAGCTCGTCCATCACCACCACTGTGGTTTCCAGTGTTACAGCTGTGGCCCTGCGGGAGCACAAGGCCACAGTGACGCTAGCAGCAGTGATAGGAGCTTTTGTGATTTGCTGGCTGCCTTATTTTATCCTGTTCACAGTGTTGGGAATACAGGAAAATCAAGACCCAAATAATGTGCCACAGTTTCAAATTGTGTTGTGGCTGGGTTATACCAACTCAGCTCTGAATCCAATCCTCTATGGAGCTCTAAACAGGGACTTCAGGTCAGCTTACACACATCTACTGAGATGTCGATGCCCTTTTTACAATGGATGGAGGAGCCGGCAGCCTTCACCAATTATAGCAACAGGTAAAGCTTTGAAAACTGTAGAATGAATCAAATGGAAAAATAAAGTTATAGAATCACCTTTATGTTATACAATTTTCATTTCAGGCAAAGAATGAGTTACATCTATATTATATTTCATTCTTAGTCTTCATTTTTGTGTATTTCAGCCAGAGATCAGCTTACAGAGGTAACGCTGCTATGTGGCCACACCCCTTCCACCTGCAGGGCAGGACTACCAGAGCAAAACTTTATGCTACAGGAAATCAACAGCACACCATCAGCAACTATCCAATTTGGAAATGGCACGACAGGCACAGATGTAAATGGAAATGAAAGGTAACCTCTCATATTAAAATGCTTGATTATTATATCTTATCCTTTTGTGATTGTTTTGGAACTGTCTCTTCTTCCTTTAAATTTTCATTGTTGTCTGTGAATCCAGGTCGTGCTGAGTCTGTGCTGGTGAGTCTGATGCTGTGTTTACTACAGACACAACAGAATCAGAAATCATCCCCAACACAAGGAACAAGAGACAAAAAAGAGGGGCCAAAATGGATAGACCCTATATTTGGAAGTCCTCAGTGCCACAGCAAAAGCAATCACAATGTTCTGTGTAAGTAAAGACAAACACATTTACTGGAGGGAATACAGACATCCCTTTAGCAACCATAGGTCATGTCTGGCCCTGGACAAATGAACAGCGACACACAGATCCTTGCATGTCAGCAACAGTGTATCAGGCCATATGGCAACATGCTCATCAGGCCAAAAAAATGTGGTTTTGACACAGTGTTACTCAGTTTTACATCATGTGCTCATTTCTTTGTGGAGACACAAATGTCAGATCAGTGTGAAAATTGTATGTAAATGTATTTTACAAGCAGTAATGCAACATAATAACACAGAAAGAAAACATGATGAGAACCGTATTGTCAGTCTCTATGTGTAAATGGCATGTTGATCCACATGCACTACTGAAAATTGTATAAAATCTTCATCAAATCATCACACTTTTGATGCCTAGATTTTAAGATTTGTCTAGCACTAAAAAGCTAAACACCCATAGGCCTTTGTTACAGCTAAACTACAGACAGTGATCAGCCTTTATCAGTATGTAAAATTTCAATTTAAAAATAATGCAGTAATAATTTTACCCATAAGTACCTGGGATAGGCTCCAGCAACCGCTGTGACCCTAGGGAGGATAAAGTGGGTTCAAAAAAATAATGAATGGATGAATTTTGAAATTGACCTTGAGTATATCATAGTCAGTAAGAATACAACTAATTTTATGTCTTGTCTGTGTATCTTGTCTGATTTCATTTATAAATTTACAACTATTCCATAAATTCAGGCTGCAACACACACAAGGAAATGTTGGAAACAGGACAAAGGTCAAAGAGTTTTATTTGTCACATACACAGTTATACATAGTACAATTGAGCAGTGAAATGTGTTTCCTGTACCTGCATCCTTTAGGAATAAAACAGAAGATTTATATGTATAACATTTAATAAAAGATAAACCTTAAGAATTAAATAAATAAATAAATAAATAAATAAATAAATAAATAAATAAATAAATAAATAAATAAATAAATAAATAAATAAATAAATAAATAAATAAATATATATATATATAGTACAATGGAAAGGAGCACTTCAGAGCCTGTAAGTAGTTAAAATGATTTTAACACAATGTCATTTGAAACAAGCAATTCATGGTTTGGTAAAAAAAAAAAAAAAAGGCATCCTATAAGTCTAGTCCTATAGGAGCAAAAATGGGCCAAAGGTCACCTGTCACCAGCAAATATGTGAGGATATTATTAAAATGTTCAAAACAATGTTCTTCAAAGAAAGATGTGGATGCATTTCCAATCTGAAAGTGTTTGAGTGTAAAGGTCAACGACTAAACCTAAGATGCCACTGAACTGCAGTCAACTTAAGGGTGTATTTTGGCACAGTAAGGTTTGAATCAGCATTCGTGGATTCGTGGAAGTACTTTGATTCCACAACTAGGAAACTGTTTTGTAACAGACAGGGGCGTCACAGCCATTTAAAATGTGGGGGTGTTCTAGGTTGTGGCACATGAGCAAACTTTTCTGAATCTATCATCAGAAAATTAACGAACAATTATCTATTAATGGTTACATTTTTATATTAAAAAAGTAATATATGGCCAAAAAAAATAACACAAATGTGTTTTTCCTCAATTAAACATTTATTCAATAAATAAGTCCAAATTATGAGATAAAAAGTAAAAATCATGAGATAAAAAAAACTGATAGAAGTTTAGATTTAAAAAACCAGACACTGATTTTACAGACACTGTTCCTCTTTTTTCTTAAAAAATGTTTTGCCAATGTCAGGGTAGATGACTAAAAATATGTTTCTCAGGGGGAACATCACGGAAAAAAGTTTGAGGACCACTAGCTTAGGGTATATGTCACAGAACAAGACATAGTTTAGTTAACTTAGTTTAACAACGGCAACATTTCTGATTACTTACTGGTTGATGACTGTTTGCTAACACCGTGAAGAAGAGCTGTTTACGTTTCACCCGGGGAACTGAGGTGCACTTCATTTAAATATGCTGTTGTGCCGCCCGGGCGGGTAAACAGTTTGAACCATACATATTGTAACAGCCACGCAATGTTATTCCTGTTTGTTTGGCGTGATTGCGACTGACAGTAACCGTTTATCCTGAAATAAAAAGTAGGTGAGATCAACTCTTCGTCCGTTTCCTGGATCCAGTAATGATACAATATATAACCTCAGGAAAAAGTGGGGGGTATGAAATCATCTGGTTGGAGAAGTGGGGGTGTCACAACACCCCCATCCCCCATGGGTGACAGAAACATTCACATAATAAGACAAGTACTGCGATGCACAATAAACCCTGCCCCTTCGCAAACACTTTAGCTGATTTGCCCTACCTCTTATCATTTCAAAAACAGTTTTTGTTACTGCAACCTTGACCTTTGACCCATATTCACCAAACCTTTATGGGATCTATTCTGGACAACCTCGCATCTTTCCTGAAAATTTAATGGAAATTGGTCCAGTAGTCTTTGTGTAAAATTGCTGACAGACAAACAGACAAAACTGACTCAAAAACAATATCCCTCTCCCCCTTTGGGGGGTGGGATAAAAAAACTAAGAAAAGTGAGGTGCAAACAAAAGTAAGGTACAATGCCATATAATGTAAAGACAGATAACCAGAAAATGCAAAGTAGAGTAGAAGAATCTGCATCTACACATTTGATTTTCCTTATTTGCACATCATAAAAACAAAGAAAATAAGAAACAACACAATTTTCAAACAGTTAACATCACTGTGCAGAAGAGGATGGAAGCCAAACAAGGCATATGTGTATACCGATCTGGAAATAAACAATACACAGGGGGAAAAAATTAAAAAACAAGTGGTGCCACAAACTGGCGACCCATACAGGGTGTACCCCACCTTCGCCCATTGTAGCTGGATTAGGTCCCCACAGACCCCCCCCTCCGCGACCCTAGTGAGCAAACCCCTCCCCCCTCGCAAACATTTTACCTGATTTGCCCTATCTCTTATCATTACGAAAACACATTTTTGGTGACTGTGACCTTGACCTTTGACCTACATTCACCAAAATTGATTGGGATCTATTCTGGGCCACCTTGCACCTTTCCTGAAAATTTAATGGAAATTGGCCAAATAGTTTTTGTGTAAAACTGCTGAGGCTCAAACAGACAGACAGACAACACCAACTCAAAAACAATACCACCCTCTGCTTCGAGGGGCAGGGTAATAATTAAAATTACTATATCGCTGAAATAATAATCTAAAACAAAAACAATAAAAAATAACAGGCAGTGGCAGTGGCAGGCACAACAAACCCCGCCCCCTCATGAACATTTGACCTGATTTGCCCAATATTTTATAAACCTAAGATGCCACTGAACCCAGAGAAGCCGACAAATACAGTTAATTTAAGGGTGTGTTTCAGCACAGTAAGGTTTGAATTGGCATTCATGGATTTTTAGAAGTACTTTATCGATTCCACAAGCGGGAAATTTCATTTCTGAAAATTTCATGGAAATTGATCCAGTAGTTTGTGCAGAAAGTCGCTGACATTCAAACAGATTGACAAAAACCAAAAACAATTCCCCTCTACCCTTGGGGGGGTGGGGTAACAAGTCCAATTACAAATCTTCAAATACAAGTCATATGATTAGAGTCCTTCTCAGATGCTATTGCAGTGTTTTACAAAGGTTTTCCATGAATCCATGTGGTTCTATCAACTAAGTGAAGGACAGTTCTTGATGTAGTTCTGTCTGAGGGATCAGACACCACAGCCTTTTGAGCTCTTTGCACACTGGAATACTTTCAGGGTCTTTGAATCATTTAATTCTGTCCTATACCATAAATGGAGGAATATCTAACTTCTATCCTTGTCTATAACATAGTTTTTATCATTTCAATAATTTTCTCATAAATTTGTGGTGAAATCAAACCAAATATTGATTAGTCAGAAGCTCACATCATCTTTTTTAATTGACCTTCTGATTTATTATCAGTCATTATTACATTTATGTTCATCCTGAATATGTGCTTCTTGAAAGTATTGCAACCTGAAGGTCAGGAATGGATGTATATTTATTGCAAATGAAATGAACTTGCCCAGACAAAGTATGAAGACAGTTTTATTAATATCACTGCATTAATTTTGAATTGAGTTATATTTATTTTAGATTATAAGTTACCAACGACTAAGGCCAAATCAAGAGCATATTTATTTTAAATGTGTGTCTGTTTTATTATGTTACAGTGGTACATGTTCTGGAAAAAAGTGCAGCTATAGTCATGGTTTCTGTTAGTGTCTTTGTGCGTGACACATTTTTAACTTCTATACCTCAAAAATGTCTTTGTTTGTTAATAGTGGTTGTTAAGCATAGAGGATGGACTAATCCATACATACCCTGTGACATAAATCAGATGTTTTCTTACTGAATACTGAGCACTTAAAGTTATTGAGAGACAATTATGATGCTTTTCTTTTGTGTGTCTCTTTCTGTTAGCATTCAGTCTACCCATAAGTTAACATACATAAATGGGAGTGAATAGAACCCCAGCCACTCCACATCTCATCAGCAAGGACCAACTGTATGCCAACACTCAGGCCTCTGTCTTTCCAGGACCTTAAAAAAAAAAAAGAAAAAGAGATGATGCTTCTATATGAAGCCATGAAGTCAAACTATAATTTTATTGCATCAGAAAACAAAAACAAATGATTTCTCTGATATTAACTTATTGTGAATAGTATTGACGCTCGTCTGTCTTTATACTGTTTTGTGCTGGCTCAAGGGTTCCCTCTAGTGGAAACATAAAGTATCACCCTGGACAAAGTAATGGAAGGAAAAAGAAATAAAGGTTCAAATAATCAGAGTGGAGGACAAAAAAAGACAATTGGATTTTAATACTACTTACCTTGTATATGTGATATATGTGAATGTGCATTTGTGGTTGCTTTAAAGATAACAGACAATGAGTGACTGTGTCTGAACTTTTGCTTTGTAAGTTGTTTTAAGCTGATTAGTGCTGTGTATGTATTGTAAGATATTTGTAATGTATTTGAAGACTGAAAAATAACATGTACTGTTTCTTATAAAGGAAAAAAATACAACAACACAAATAAAGAGCAAACCAGATAATTAAAGAATTCAGTATAATGATATACTATGTACTGTTTTTTTTTTTTTATGGGTGTGGTTGAAAATGGATAGGGATTATAATTTCTTATGATACAAAGTACGATTGGTAAGAAATATAAATAGATTCAACCACACCATCACAGCTGTCAACTCTGTGCTTCAAACTACAGTATGACCATTTATAGCCAACGGTATCACAGCCCATTTAGTGGGAAAAACTGAAAGAGCATTTAGTGAGTCCAAGCAGCACAGAGAGTCCTGCTAAAGCCAACTACACAGTATAACGACAGAGAAACCAACATGAGTATAAATACATATTAATGTTAGAGCTCAACACTCCTGCACTAAAGTGTGACCCTGAACTTATTGGTGGATCATAAAAAAGCAATTTATTTGTATGCAAATATTTCTTTGACAAAAATATTTATGGGTTATATGCACTCTAATGGAAACAAGACAAACACAATGATAAAAGTTGTACTTGATGATTAATTGTGATACACACACACACACACACACACACACACACACACACACACACACACACACACTTGTTTCCATGTCTTATGAGGACCATGTTTGTAATCAAGTAGCCATTGGGTAGTGAGTGAAAACATATTTTTAAAATAAACAAGGCAGTCAAACACAGCAGGCCTCAACCAAGGCTTGATATGGCGTAATATGACGTCAAAATATGACGTGATGGAGCCATAGGAGTTGACCCATCTGATGTCTGAAGGTGAGACGATGTGAATGAACAAAAACACCAGATTCTATTTTGTCTGAATCCTGAGATATTACCACGGATGTGTTTTAACTGTTGACCTTTAGTGTGACCTTGACCTTTGACCTTCATTGCTGAAAATCTTGCTTGACCCAAATCTGTTCAGAACTTTTTGCGTAATCCTCCTGACAAACAAACAAACAAACTGACCCAATTTAATACCTCCTTGGCAGAGGTAATAAATAAAAAGGAGGAAATTCAATTACATTTAAAAATATATATATATATATATATATATATATATATATATATATATATATATATATATATATATATATATATATATATATATATATATATATATATATGGTGAATTGACAGAGACAATTACAGTCCATAAAAGACACAACAAAGTGAGTCTGAAACTCGAAGCACTGTGGTACTGTTTATCTGTCAAATGTTCACTATGATGGTTTCAGATGCTGCAGCTCTTTCATAATTTATAGTGTGAGTTATTGTTTGTTCACTCTTAATTGTCAGCCTTGTAAATACAAGATGTGTTGACTGTACTTATCCTAACCAAGGAAAATAAAATTCTCACTTTGTGCAGTCATCGACAGCTGACTTTTCTGCCTTCATCCAAAAATAATATACATTATACACACTAACTGCCATCTACAATTAACATTTATTTGCAACATATTATAGCAAACTACACTGTAAAATCTAATAAGTTGACTTTACTTTGAAAAGCTAAGGAAACTGGTTACCTTAAAATTTCTAAGAAAACTATCTTACAACTTTTAAGTGTTTACCAGTTTTAAGTTTTATACACTTAAAAGTTGCAAGATAATTTTCTTAGAAATGTTAAGGCAATCAGTTTCCTGAGTTTTTTTTTTTTTTTAAAGCAAAGTCAACTTATTACTAGATTTTACAGTGTATTACATGGTCAAAAACAAATGCATAAAAAATGTCTTGAATGTTTGGGGTTCCCATATATATGTGAAATTAAAAAAGGGGATATGAGCTATAAAAGAGCCATTTATTTTGTTGACAACTCTGAAACATAAGTACTATTTCCACCCCATGGCTGTGTGCTTCCGCAAACCCATCAAAATACAGTTTACCTCCATATCCCATTTGTCCAAACTTATATGATGAACTTGTCATTACAATCACATGTAATTTTTTACATACATGTTGTCTTAACTGAGAAACTACTTATGTGTATGGTGATGAATGATGAACAGGAAAGTGTTTTTACAGACTACTATGATATTGTCTGTGAACTTTTGAATGTTCAATTCAATTCAATTTTATTTGCAGAGCCCCAAATCACAACAAGGTTTCCTTGTTGTGATTTGGGGCTCTGCAAATAAAATTGAATTGAACATCCAAAAGTCTCATAGGGCTTTAAAAAAAAAAAAAATCAATAAAATACACAGTACTGTATTTTGATGAAAGAAACAGATAATGATCCTCCACCTCAGCAGGACAAACACCAAAAATTCAGTGGGAAAGGAGGAGAGAAGCACAGTGAAGGAGAGATACACTCCCATGGACACACAAGCTATAGATGAATGTCCATCTGCAGATGTAAGGGAGGGGGTGCAGGTCCATCCATCAGATGGTTGAGGGTGGGGGAGGTCACATGTCAGGACAGGACACAGGTGAGTCACTGCAGATCCTGGATAGTACTGAGAAAGTTGCCACTTCACCCCAGAGGGGAGTGAAGAAAAGAGACACCAGATGAATAGTCATGAACAGACTATCAGGGACCATGTTGGGAACAAGTGTTTACACTTTTACATGTTATCCCTTGGATACCTTGTCATGCTATATCCATAAATAAACCAAACCAAAAAAGTTAATATGCAAAGTGGATATAAGAAATTATAAATACAAACAAGAGACAAGTGATAGTACCTGTACGTCCCACTGCATTATTATCATCACTTCATCCTCTTGTACTATTATACATATGTGTGTGTAATTTTGATAGAAGTTAATGATTTTTTAAAGTGGCTTTGACCTTTGTCATTTGGCTACCAAAATATCTATTATCTATGAAATATATCTTTAATATCGACCAAAATATTTGCCTCAAAGAAATTCCTACGATATCGTGTTTATGAGTCAGACACCTAAGTAGACGCACAACTGTAAAATATCATGTTTCAGACCCAAAGATTATTATTATTAGTAGCAGTAGTAGTAGTAATAGTAGTAGTAGTAGTAGTAGTAGTAGTAGTAGTAGTAGTAGTAATAGTAGTAGTAGTAGTAGTAATAGTAGTAGTAGTAGTAGTAATAGTAGTAGTAGTAGTAGTAATAGTAGTAGTAGTAGTAGTAATAGTAGTAGTAGTAGTAGTAGTAGTAGTAGTAATAGTAGTAGTAGTAGTAATAGTAGTAGTAGTAGTAGTAATAGTAGTAGTAGTAGTAGTAGTAGTAGTAGTAGTAGTAGTAGTAGTAGTAGTAGTAGTAGTAGTAATAGTAGTAGTATTGCATTTATTTATTTGTTGCCTTTTAGGCCTTGTGAAAAACCATTCTGGTGGAAATATTTAACAGAAATAACTAAACTAAAATCTACAAACAAATACCACATACCAAAAGTAGGTGCATGTCACCATATAATGAAAGGTTTGCAACAAGCTAACATTAACAGCATTAATCAAATCATAAACAGAAGAAAATCATGTGGAAATAGAAGAGGAAATACAATGTTATCGATTTTACAGGTGAGTAGAGATCATTATGATGCTGAACTGCAAAATAATTGCATTTAGATCAAATACAGTTACTCTGTAATAGTTGTACAGACCAAATTGCAGATATTTGCCATAATTTTTGTTTTTCTTTCATTTTGAACAAAAATAAACCTTGACTTGAGAAAAAAGGAATGTTTTGCCAACATGCAGTGCTCTGTGTCCAAGCAAACAAACACTGTCTGAGGAAATACAAAGACAGAGCATTGTCACTTTAGAAAATATTCACCTCAGTTTGACATAAAAAGACATTTTCAGCATCATATTCATATGAAAACACCAGCCTCTCCTTCTGAGCTTTGGTACATTTTTGACAAAACCAACCTGATGTTAAAATTCATAATGAAAAAGGAAGTGAAGGAAATGATAAATAGTTGCTGTAAATATTTCATTAAGGCGTTTAATGGCTGAAAGCCCAAATGGTTAACTTCTCAGTACTCTGGTGTGAACTGCATCTTCTCTGAGTAAAAGACATTTATTACACTTTCATCTCCTTGAGTACCTCTTTTTTTCCTACATAAATATCATGTGTCCCTCGGTATTTCTGGTCTCCTGCTATAGTTCTCTGTTTCTTTCTCTTTTCTTTTTTTTTCAGAGTGACCATTGACAGCTCAAATAACATGAAAACCATTTATCATCGCTTCTTTTACATCAGATTAATGTGGGGGAAAACACAGCATATAAACTCTCTTCCTCTCTCTTTCTCTCTCTCTCTGTCTTTCACAAACGTACACACACAAATACAGTACACACACTGACTGGGTCTGTACAAGCTATCAATCATAGATATTGTCATTATTCAAGTGTGTCATCGACAAACCCCTCTTTTTCTCCCTCTCTTTCTCTTGTCTCTCATCTCTCTTTCTCACTTTCTCTTTCTGTCTCTTCTCTTTCTATCTCTCAGTAACACACACACACACAGAAGAATCATGAGTCATAAATCTTATGAATGCCATCCAAAGACTGCTCAGTGCTATGAGAAAGAGAGATGATTGATAGATGTGAGTGACTGTGGCGCAAGCAAAGGAGATGGACAGAAGGTTGTAACCGGTAACACCAAAGTCAAAAGCTGCAGTTCAAGGGTCAAACAGATCAGAGGATGCACAATATGGCCAAGAAGGAAGGATAAAGCAGGGAAAGGAGGAGGGGAAGGAGTAAATGGTTGAAGAGGAAGGAAGAGAGAGAGAGAGAGAGAGAGAGAGAGAGAGAGTGGAGAGAGGGGGTGTGGGGGGATACTGCCACACGGAGGCTAAAGCCATAACTCATCTTTTATTAAAAATAATGAAAAAAACTTAATGAGTTAATAATATCTGGAGAAAGAGATAGGGAGTGAGACAGAGACGGAGGAAGGGACAGAAGGATGGAGGAAAGGAAGGAAAGAAGAAAGGAAATGAGGAAAGGGATGTAGTGGTAGAAACAGAACAGGGTCAATGTCTGTGTCTCTTTTCACTCTTTGGTCATTTATTCCAGCTATCAAAGTTCACACAAGAACCATTAGACAGACAGGGACAATCATACGATCCTTCTCTTTCTTCCCAGTGAAATCCCAGAGCCTGCTTGGTAATTAAAGGCACTTAACAACCAATTAACAGTGATGAGCTAAATTAGCAGGATATTGTCTCCTTTGACTAGGCTACTGCATTATCAGTGTATTGAAACAGCGATGAACAAACCTCAGTGGCCCGTGTTTGCATGTAGGCAAATGACGGATTAATTACTATTAAAACATCAGCATCTTAATGAGCTTGGAAACAATTAGAGAGGTCGTTAGCATGTGGAGAACGGCTGAGAACAGAAGAAGGAGGAGTGAGCACAAAACAAGAGAGAAATCTTCATTGGGAAGCAATACTGATTAAATGGACGTACGGTCTCACTCATCGCCCAATATCCACGGACTTATTAAATACATGACATCACCATTTGTCTTTTCTACCATCAAGCTACTTTTCTCCTGCCATTATCTTTCCCTCTTGTTCTCAGGCATCCCCAACTCTCTGCCTTCGTTTCACCTCTCATAAAAAGCCTTTTTCTTGCTCTTCCATTCCTTTCTCCACTTTCTGCTTTTTAACTCCCATTTCTTCCTTCCCTCCTTCATGCTTGGGGGGCACAGTCCTGTGAAGGAATTTAATATGCAACTTTTATATGAGAAACCAATCGCATACGTCTGGGTCTATTGGGCTCGCAATCTATCGGCCCGGACGGCTAATGCAATAGAGAGAGCCGGGGCTATTTATCACACAGGGAGCTATCTTTTCCCCTCTCTTTCTCTCTCTCCCCCACTCTCCCCTCGCTCTCTCTGTCTTTATTCAAGCCGAGATTCCTGGCTGCCACTAAATCAGGCCAACTATGAGCTATGGCTGCCCAGAGGGCATCTCCTCTTTTATAGGGGGATTTGGTTTTTGTATCTACTGGTTCCTCAGTGGTCGTTGTGACTCTGCTAACGGAAGCTATAAACATTCAACAAACAAAGGCAACAACTTACATGTCCCTCCATCTCTACTGTAATGATCATAAACTTGTACATATATATGAATGTGGGAGGATGCATAAACCTGATGAATAACATATCAATGACATTTACAATGAAGCTGCAAAGATTTATTTATGCACATGTATTTACATAAAGCAGCAAAATCACATATAAACCACAGACATATGGACACATACTGATGCAATAATCCTCCACAATTCACTCATTAACACTATTCATACACACAGCAGCACTATTTCAAAAGTTTCCTGCTGAAAAACAAAAGCGACAGTGTGCAGAGGACGCTGCCCACCTGCAGCAATTAAAATGCCTCTGAAAACCAAATTCATTTCAACAAATTAGCCACATTACTGGCCACTGTGTAATCGCTGATGGCAATTAATAAGAAATTAGTCACAATCAGCCCTATATTAACATCTCACCCAGGGGCCGCGGCTGGAAATTAATAACCAGAGATTCATCTCTCTTACTGTCTTTTTGGCTTGCTCTCACTCACACATACACACATATGCATACACACCTACGCCCACCTATACTGTTCATGAATCACCTCTAAGACACTGATTTTTTCTAAGTGGATCGTCTCATATGATCCACAATCTGCTCATGTCAGCTAGCCAGCTTCCTCTTTACCAGGGTGTGAAAACCCCCTGAAAGACATAAGAGTGTGTGTGTGTGTGTGTGTGTGTGTGTGTGTGTGTGTGTGTGTGTGTGTGTGTGTGTGTGTGTGTGTGTGTGTGTGTGTTGTCTGTGTCTTACGTTTTCATATACAGTATATTCGAGCATATATAGTCAGCAGTCTGTGTGTGCATATCATATAAAGGTATACTATATACTTTACAGCATATTTGCAGTTGACATGTACTGCATGTGTGCTGAGTGTGTTTGAAAGGTGCTACCTAAATGGGGAGGGGGCATTGATGGAGAAAGGGCCCGCCTCTAGGGGTCCTCACACCAATCAGTAAAGCGCACCAAGAATCAATTAACACCAGTAGGAGGGGGCAGAGGGTACAGCACCTCACACACTTAGAACGTAGACACACACACACACACACACACACACACACTGCCCACACACATGGTACTGTCTGAGGAAATATCCATCAGATCACACATTGCATGATATGCCAATGTGTATGTGTATGTGTGTGTTTGTGTGTGTGTGTGTGTCCCTATCCCGGTGTGCCCCGGTCTCTCATGGTGTGAGGTTGGGGAACAGATTGGGGGTCAGCAGGGGGGTCAGGCCAGGGTCACCCCCATCTGAGCCATGTGTCTGTGTATGTGTGTGCTTGTGTACCGGCCTACATGTGTGCGTCAAGTAAAGCCTGACCAGCACTTCCAGGGCTCACTGGCAGGCAGAAGTGAATAAGATGGATGGTGTTGATTCATACCACAAATTCATTGTTCCCCCTGAATCCATAGAGAATAAATACATCCACCAAAATTATGAAGCAAGGGACCAAAATGAGTATCTCACATTTCATATTCTTCTTTCACTCTTTCTTTGTGCATCTCTCTCTCTCTTTGTCTCTCTGTGGTGTAGGGACAGCTGCAGGCTACATGAAAACCATTCATCATTGCATCTTTACCATAGAATCATTGACAGAGAGAAGGATGAGCAGTTATATGTGTTACATTTTTCACAGGATTGGACAAAAAGAAAAGTCACCCATCAGTGAAAACATGAGAACTTGTACTGATTATTTACAGATAATGCCGGGGGTTCCACTGGAAAGGTGAACAAGGAGAGGGACAGTGAGACAAGACTATGAGACAAGACATTTCCGCAACGACAGACAAAACAGAGCAGCCAAATAAAGTGATCAAAGAGTCTACCATTTGCCCATGAACGTTCCACCATGAAACCCCACCTCTTTCCTTTTCCTCTCTCTCTCTCTTTCTCCACATTGCCATCTCCATCTGTTAGCCCGTTGCACTCGTCCATCCATTGCCCCCCCTTCTTCGTTTCCTTTCCTCTTCTGCTCCACTCTGGCCTTCCTACCCTCAGGGAAGTAAGGTGATCTCCCTGTGCTGGTGTAAGTGACTGGTATTAGTCTCCTTCTCTGTCTGTCTGTTTGATCCCGGCACTAATGACTCCACAGGGACTAGGGTCTGATAATGGGAAATCAATATAGAGAATAGCGCTCTGGAGTGGCCTCACTTAGCTCTCGCTCTTTCACGCCTCAAAGCAAAGTGCCTCTGTGTATTCAAGTGTGTACGAGGAGGGGCATTATGTACTGTAGTGTGTGAGAGCATGTGTGTCTATGTAATGTGTGTATACATGTGAAGGATAGGATCTGAAAAGACCTATTCCCTGCTGACGTGTAAATTCATTTAAGGAAATCTGCTTAATTTTCTGATTCTGGTTTAACTGCAGGTTTACTCATATCTGGTTGTACAGGGACAATTCTGCAGTGCGTGAAACTTTTTTCAAAGCACGCTGGATCAAATCAGAGCTACCAGAGTGTGAGATTGAATCATATGCAAAATATTCCTGTTGTAATTATTTGGACAAGTATTACAAATGCCATATAAGTTAGAATTTTTATAGTCACTTTTTTTTTTAATCTCTCTGGGGAAAAATGCGGAAAAAAAAAAAAAGATGAGGTGATTTTTTTTTTTCTTGGGTCTGTCCCAAATAAGGGTGTTCCTTTGTGTGGGCTACATGACTTTCAGCTTGGGTCATCTTTTTAAAACCACAATTTGATATGTTATTCTATGCAGCTCCTGCAATTTCCACATTGTATTTGCCCATATTGTGATTTTGTTGATATTATGATTAGTTGTTCTGGCCCTACTGGGGAGATTACATTTTGGGGTCATCGAGCAGTGATTTGCTTGATGTGATGTGTGTGTTTGTGTGTGTGTGTGTGTGTGTGTCTAATCAGCCACACTATTCTGCCTGGAGCAAGACAGGTGGGGCTGGTGGCATGAGGCTGGTGCCCCCCCTCCACCCCGAGGGGCCAGAAGGCCTATCGAAGCAGGGGTCTGGAGTAGCTCCCTCTGCCAGGCAGCAGAGTACTATGGCTGGTGGCAGCTGGTCCTCTGTCCCTCACTCCCCCCTCCCCTGCTTGAGCACCCTGTGGGCAGGCAACAGGAGGGGTTAGGAGGTCAAGAGGCAGGAGAGAATGGGTGGAACGGTGGACATGCGGCGGATAATCGGCTTTTATGAGGCGGAGAGAACACAGACAGAGAGAGATGGGAAACACAGCTCTGACACAATGCAACCGACTACAAGTAGTAATGAATTAACACATTAGCACCACGACCAGGGGCGTTCAGGAGCACTCAGCTGCTCTTAAACACAAACACGCACTGGCATGCTCACACGCACTCATAAATCAGTTGTATAAGTCATTAATGCAGTGGCAAAGAGACTTATTAATTACATCAGTCATTTTATCTATGGTAGATCCCTCTGAAAGTATGATCACACACTAAAAATGTGGCTCCACGGAAAGAGCAGACAAACTTTTACTTATCACTCAGAACAGATAAGCCAGAGGTTAAGTCTCTATATAAAAACCAGACAACGCTGTGGGAATATGCTTGTTCAAACTCAAGCCATGTGTTCAATTATCATCAGCTCCAAATGACCCCCATTAATGCTTTAACTCTTTCTCTCACATCTCAGTCTGAGCCATCCATCCTGTTTTTGCTTTCTGCTCTCTGTCCATCCCTATAATTCATGTCTGTGTGGTTGCTTACTTCCCTTTCTCACTCTCTTCCTCTCCATCCTCCTCTCTGTGTGGATCTCTCCCTCCCTCCCTCCCTGACTTTTAACCAGCGTGAAGAGGCAGCCATGCATTCAACCATCAGACAGGCTAACATGCTCAACCCTCACACACGCACACACAGAGTCAAAGCAGACTCTTCCTCAAGTGTAACAAGTATGCGATGTTCAATGAAACAAATATCTACCATGTCAGGGCATCTTTATGTGGTTAAATATGCATAATGATACTTGCAACAAAAAAAAAAAGCTTACTTGTCTGATTTGTATACAAGTTTAAAATGTTTTAAGTTGCTCAGTTGGTTGCTGTTTGCTTTTAAAATCCAAAAAATATCCAGCATTACTGTATGTAACACATCTACAGTACAGTAAGCTAAGAATTCATTTATAAAAATAATTATTTTTCTTTTGTGTTTGATTCATGGAAATGTGAATCATGTCTCCCCTGAACCTTTATATGTAAGTAATTAAAATCCTTTAATATCTCCAAAGCCATATCTTTGACATTTACAGTGACATTTTACATTGTTTATCTGCTTTTTAAATGTCTGGCAGATAAATTGTGTCCGCAAAGCACAGAGCAATGGTCCAGTGACAGCCCAGAGATGATGATGGCCCTGACCATGTCCCTGATGGGGGATCCCATTCCTCTCTTCTCATCCAACAATCCCACTGAGCATGTCAATATGAAACACTATACCACCACACTGGGGCCATGCCTGGCTATCCCTCCCATTATAGACAAGACAGGCTTTATATTGATAGGATGAGCCTGTAACTGCTGCATCTGTGCGTGAAAAGATGCATGGTGTGGAATGAAGAAAAGTGTAAATTAGACTAAATCAAGTCTCCCAACAGTAAAACACATTTTCACCATATTGCACTCAATGTGAGCATGATTTACTATATGACTTTTGCTGTATGTAGGCAGTAAAGCTTTGTTTATACAACTTTAAAAAAAAAAAAAAAAAAAAAAAATCCACAGCCTTGTAAATGTTGTCAGATGGCCGATGCCAGTGTCTTTCAGCTTAATACTACCTATATTAAATAGTTTAAATATTTCATAAGGGCGGTTTTTAGAGCGAGGGAGGGGAAATCGTTAGCTGCGGTAAAGTTTCATTAACTGGTCCCCATTTCGCTGCGAGGCAAACTCATCTCCTCTTATTGTAATAAAACAATCTCTCTCTCTCTCTCTGGGTGCTGCTCTCCTCTCATCTCCCTCTCTCTACCCCCTCTCTCCTTCTCTTTTACATCATAATAATACACTACATCCCCTTTAAATGCACTATTACTTACCGCTGCCTTTTCATATTGTAACATCACGGGCACTTTAGCGACAATATAAAAGCGTGTCATTCATTATTCAGAAGCAGCCGGCCTCGTCCCCCTTTTAAAAAGTCAGGCGCGCTGCTGAAATTGATAACGGCGAAGAGACGCGCAATAAAAACGCAGCCCCCGGGTACTGAGCTGCAGCCCAGACCCCCGATTATGCAGATCAAGTGGTAATTTCTCAAACAAATCGCACTCTTTCACTCTTTTGTTGTCGTTTCTTTTTGGACTTTTGGAATCAGGGTGTCAGCTTTTATATTGCCTGTGGAAAAAAAAAAAAAAACAGGATTAATGTGCGTCTTAATTGTTCGTGCGCGCTTTAGGCTTTTCAGAAACAGCGCGTAATTTGCCACTATCTAAACATTTTGGCCTATACGCTATAAACTAGACAACCTCAAGGCTCAAAGCGGGTTATGTGTGGGTTCTTTTTTTTTTTTTTTTAAGAGGGCTCTTGGTGTCAATTATTTTTTTACCTGTTCTGTTTTAATACAGGAGCAATAAAAAAAAAAAAAAAAAACTGATTCGACAATGTCTTCAACTTTCAGGGCATCAATAAATTCATAAAGTCTGGCAGAGGGACAGACTGGGGCTTTTCCTGATGTTTTTTTAAGGAGGGGTAACCGGTATCATGGTGGTATCTCTGTAGGTTCGGGCTAATGTGTCATAATCACTCCTAATCTTTGGATTACATCGGATTAGTAACACCCAACATCTGCAACCTGTGGGACCCCTACAGGCATTACTGGCATTACTTTATAGAGCAGTTAGAAATGCAGCTATTATTAATTTACAAGAAGCATTTAATCAGTTGACATCTTGGTATGAGTCATCCTATAAAATGTGAGCATACAAAATAAATATAAATCACTTCGCTCAATTTCTCACTTACGTAGTCTGTAATATTTGTGTTGGACAATTATTGTGCAAATGTCATCAAGAGAAACATAAAAATGTCCACAAAGATGACAGCTATAACAGACCAATTCTCCCCCATCAAAAGCCACCGGTGAGTTCACATATGGCAGGGTGATCCAGCCAACACTCAGAGTCTGTCCATATTGCCAAACAAACACCTCGGGCCTTGTCCCATCTCATATTGCTTCATAAGACTATATTGTGAAGAGCGAAATGCGGAATTTATATTACCTACCTACTACAGTATCTTTGCATTTTCCGTTTTTTTTTTTTTTTTTGCAGACTTTTAATGACCTGGAAAATCACTGAAACAAATTCAGTTTTAATTCGGAAAAAAATTGTCTGATTTGACAGTTTATAATTTAATGTTATTCCACTAAATTAATGTTTTCATAAATATGTTACACTCTAAATATATTTAGATTAACAGTGAAACTTTGATCTAAAATGTGAAATTAAAATACAGGTCTACAAAACAGTACAGACTTAATGAACAGATTTAACAGATCTTCTCCCAAACGTCTCAAATTCAGAGCCCTCTGTCACTTAAATGAATATGCAGGACATTACTTAGTTATGGTGAAGTAACGTGATATGTTAAAAAGCCACCTGCCGCATCCAAACCTGATGCGCATTTGTCTGTCTCAGAGACAAGTTAGTGAAAATGTGATTATCAGGTCACTTTGGGCGCCTGTTACAATGAATGTCAGTGGTTAGCACTTCCAGAGCCCCGACACTTTATCTGAGGTAGCCGATGGCTTTCCCATGTCAGGTCATTTAATGTGGCACTGGCAACAAGGAACAAATAAGAGCACCAAGCACGATGGTGAATGTCCAATAAATACACTGACCTTTGATTTTATAGCGACATGCACGGTTTCTTCTATGTGCGTAATTACGCACAAGTTATATCTGTCATGCGCTTATTAGTATATATTATTTATGTATATTGTGTCCCCTTGACCTTATATTAAATGCTGCTGTAATTGCATTACTGTTTTTAATATTATTTAATTTTTTCAACCAAATATCTGAAGGGAATGGGATCTCACATGTAAAATTAGAAGCATTAATATGACAACACATTTAAATATGTGTTTGAAGAACAAACAGAAAATGCAGGATTTTCTTTATTTTGGTTTATTTCTAAAGCTGCAGTATTTTAACATGAATGTCACTATGCGGGCGAATGTTTAAAAAAAAAACTCGACAATTTATTATTAAGAGTTGAAAAACATTTACAGGGATTTAAATGATCTAGAATATAAATCTAGTTTAACAGGTCTGTCTTTTGGGTGTTCTTTTATAAACCATCCATGATAAATAATATTTCTCTTATGAAATACTTTCTTATTGCTGTCAACCTGTTTCGTTTAGAGTTATTACCGCATATATTCCACATGTGTCAAATGAAACAGACTGAAGATGTGTCACAGGCACCAACAGAACAAATGATGTGCATTTTGTGCCTGGTCTGAAAAGTAGTAATGGGCAGCAGGGTCAATTCATCAAACCCTTAGGTATGTGGATTTTTTCCCCCTTTAATCTGTCATCATTCCCTCCATAGATATGTTACCTGTTCAAATTACAAATAAGAAACGAAACAATTACATATAATTAACGTGTTTGGAAATATATAAAATGTACGCACATAGTTTAGAAGAACATTGATCTTCAGTGATCCATGGTGACATACTTTTCAACACATAAAATACTCATTTCCATAAAGTTGTCGCTTGTTCCTAAAGTCTTCATTATGAAACAAACTCTGACTCACTTAGAAGAAAAAGGAGATGCCAGTTTTGCCTTATACACTATATAACACGCTGACGCCCGTGGTTATGGGACATCTTGGTTATTGTGCCAAATCGAGGGCCTACTCCCATTAACATTCAATCAGTCATTCCAGTGCCAGCCAATGAAAGGTGGAGAGAAATGGAGGAGGACCGAGCTGCTAGACGGAGCGTTTTGACGCGCTGAGCTGAGGACAGAGCGTCACATCTCTCTAAACGCCCATCAAACTTTCACCACAGCCTGCAGAGAGGACCCAGTCCTCCGAAAGAGGCCTGTTTAAGAAAACAAGGACGCACTGGATCCTGAACAGACGGCTGGAGGACGATGGAGACACTACTGGCGTTGACTTTTGGAACAGTTTGACCCCTCCGTGCAGCTTCCTGAAAACATTTTTGCTCAGTTTTTTCGTCTTTTTTTTTGCGCCACAGCGACGGGAATGGAGCAAGCACCCAGCGCACCGAGCCCTCCTCCTAAACCGGCCCATCACGAACCTATCAGCTTCGGCATCGATCAGATCCTGGGAGCCGGAACCGAACCAGAAAACGGGCGCACGGCAGGAAGACAAAGTGGATCAGATATAAGCAACGGGGACGGTTATTACAGTTTAGGAAGCCCTACCGGGGCCAGCGCGCCCTCTTACACCGCATTGTCAATCTCGCTGTCCGGTATTATGCCTCCGGTGGAGGCTTCGGGGTCTTACGGGGAGAGCAGGAGTCTGGGAAGCCGGGGAGTGATTCGAGTCCCGGCGCACAGACCCGTGACAGCCCCGGGACCCCCCACCCCGGTTCAAAGCGCTGTTCCAGGGTTTGGTGGACTGTGCTTCCCCTGGATAGGAAACAGGTTCACCAAGGACAGAATATCAGGTAGGCCAGTGATAGTGTCTTCCATTGATTAATATTTGATCATGTATTAAAGGTTATTTAACTGGACTATTTAACATCACTTGTACTGAAGAAGTGTAAATACAGGTAAAAGTCAACTGAAATATTACCATTGCAATTATTTAAAGGTAAAAAAAAAAATATGTTAACATCCGATTTTAAATTAATAGAATTACTATAAAAACACTCTGTATGACAGCTGTTTACTTATATTTTATTATTACTGAGTTTTCATTGGTTTTAGGGCTTGGACATAATGTCTGCACAGATAAGCGATCACATGAGTCATTTAATTACTGTTAAAAACTAATCAATAAAAAGATTGAATGACTGTCCATCTGTAGTCGATAAAAGTAAACCAGAAAATTGATTACATTCATAAAAGAAATAATGAACTCAAACAACAACAACAATATAATAATAATAATAATAATAATAATAATAATAATAATAATAATAATAATAATAATAATAATATAATAATAATAATAATAATAATAATAATAATAATAATAATAATAATAATAATAATAATAATAATAATAATAATAATAATAATAATAATAATAATAATAATAATATTCTGACCAACATCCTGTAAAATGTCTGGTTGAAATATGAGTTCCCAGTTTACTAATATCTTTTCTGTAGATTAATAAACCTTTGAATAAAATAGCATATTTTTTACAGATAGACCAACAGACCATCTTTAATTTCTTTAAATAACAAAACAAAAAACAATAGACTTTCCTCAAACTCAAACAACTTTTACATTGATTTTTTTGTAAATGCTCCTGTCTCTGTTATGATATAATATTTCTATTTCACATTTGGCCTACACAGTCTATATGAGGAATTATTGCCTTACAGGGCAAATATGTGATGCATGGACCTGGGTTTATATAGAGTGAGGAGTGAATTAGTTTGGTAATGTCATAATTCACTCACTCGGTCTGTCTGCCTGTCTGTCTGTCTGTCTGTCCTTGCAGCAGCTCTGGTGCCGTTTGCGGTCACGCGGCGGATAGGACACCCTTACCAGAACCGGACACCTCCCAAACGGAAAAAGCCCCGGACATCCTTCTCCAGGGTGCAGATCTGTGAACTGGAGAAGCGCTTCCACCGGCAGAAGTATTTGGCCAGTGCTGAGCGGGCTGCCCTGGCCAAGAGTCTGAAGATGACAGATGCACAGGTCAAAACCTGGTTCCAGAACCGCAGGACCAAGTGGAGGTTGTTCATATATTTGATCATTTCTCTGTTAAAAAAAATCTGAAAGTATCACACTTCAACCATAACCCACGACGGGTTTATGTCACTTTGTTTTACACGTTCTGTGAAATGTAAACTTTATTGCATGTGTGTGGCTTTTTTACAAACAACCAAAAAACAAAAAGAGTTTGCAGCAAAATTAATTAAAAAAAAAAACAACCTATAGGACTAAAATATATTTTAATTACAATATTTAGGCCTATTTATTTTTTAATATACGTGTCAGTGTTTCTGCACCATACAAAATAAACACGTAGCTAAATAAAATTAATACTATTGGCATTAACATATTTACATTTTGAAGGGACTTTTTGTGGTGACAATACTTTTCTATTTCATGATTTATAGGTTTATTTTTATTCTGTAGGATAAAACAAGATAAGATAAGATAAGATAAAATAAGATAAGATAAGATAAGATAAGATAAGATAAGATAAGATAAGATAAGATAAGATACATTTTATTTGCCATTTGAACACATACTTAATAATTATTATGCAGAGGTTTCTCAGAGTACAAGTATAAAAACTTAAAAGATACAATCTGAAACAAAGTTATAAGATAGAAAAAGCCAAAACACATCTCACACATCACTGCACTTTAACGCTACCCCTTAAAAATATAATAATAAAATAAAAATGCCAAACTCTTTTTCACTTCTGTAAATTATTTTACAAGCTTACATAACATCACATTTGATTAATTTATTCAAGTTTAATGTTTTCCTCTTTTTTTTTCCCCCCAGGAGACAGACAGCCGAGGAGCGGGAGGCGGAGCGTCAACAGGCC
The DNA here is from genome assembly GCA_020466265.1 of Siphamia tubifer. Lineage (NCBI taxonomy): Eukaryota > Metazoa > Chordata > Actinopteri > Kurtiformes > Apogonidae > Siphamia > Siphamia tubifer. The sequence goes on along the minus strand of CM035792.1, from coordinate 26,627,828 downwards.
AATCGGCTCATCCTGCAGCTGCAGCAGTCCGCCCTCCAGAAGTCCCTCAGCGAATCAGCCGTGTCGGATCCACTGTGCGCCCATAACTCCTCCCTGTATGCCCTGCAGAACCTCCAACCCTGGGCCGAGGAGAGGGAATAAAGACCAAAACACAAAAGTGGCATCTTCTTCATGAGGTGTCAGACTGTAATCCATGATCATCATTTATTATCCGCGGAAGGATACATACATTAAATTAGGCCCTCACGAGGACAGCATCTTTGGGACTTTCTTTGATTCCATTCAATGGACAAAAAAAGAGAAAGAAAATGTTGGACAAGGCAAAGCTGAGTGGATGGTTGTGAAGCTGGACCTGAAATAATGGTGAGTGATGTTTAAAAGTGAAAAGCAGAACACTCTTGGACTAAAATTCTATAAGACTCAAACCCAAAAAAAAATGTGCTGAAACACAAAAAAATGTCACTTTGTCATTGTCTTCTTCTCTGCTTGTATGTGTTCTGTTTATTAGAATAAGAGGGAGAAAAAAAAAGAACTCCCTGGACCTAAAATAGGTTGTTGGTTTAGTAGCAATATAACTGAGCATTTTGAGAAGGTGCTTTTTTCCTCTCAATGCAACTATCTTCTTATCCTGCCACAGATTGGTTTTATTACTATTAAACAGGGTTGGCTCAGTTTTCTTGTTTTTTGTTTTTTTTTTGTGGAAAAGAGCACAAAACAAATAAAAGGAAGGGCCGTCCTCAAGTACCAGTTAGACAAAATAACAGAATACATGGCCAATGTGTTTTTAATGATTCTCCTACTCTCTTTTATTAAAATACAAAACAAATGGCTTGCTGAAAGTGGAGATGAAAACAGGTTCTGATGAATTTTTCTCAGCTGTCCTGGTACTTAAACCTTTTCAGATCTCATTTTTGATTCATATTACACCACTACAATCACCTGTACTTACTCAGGTGTGGTGTACCTTACCCCCCGAAATGAACACAGGTTATACATAAACTACTGTAATCAGTGATAATGGGGGGGTGGAGGGGGGACATGTCAGGATTAGTGTGAAGAGAAGCAGGAAAATATGAAAGAGGCTGTGAGTTGGTAATAAAGGCAGTGATGCATGTTCAGTAATGGTGAAGTTTTTATTTTATTTCATATGCACATGCTTTATTTGTGAACTGTGCCTTTTGAATTAAGGCACATCTCTTTTTGTACGTTCATTGTATAGGTGTGTAAATAACAGTATAAACTGTTCTTGTGAAGCTTTTGCTTATGCTCTTTATGATGCACCATGAAAATGATTTTAAGTTTTAACATACAATAATTATAAGATGTAAATATATTTAAAAAAAAAAAAAAAAAAAAAAAGTTATGGAGCAATAGAAAAAATACACACAAAAACAAAGGTTAATCATTTTGTTTCTTGAAAAGTTTATTGATAAATATAATGGTTTTATACAATATTTCAATACACACATTATTTCATTCTGACAGTTTTGATCTGTCTGTCTGTATGCCTGTCTATCTGTTTGTCTTACTGTCTGTCAGTTTGTCTGGGTACATTTGAGGTGAGCTGTGACACATCTCAGTGAGAAATTTTTATTATATTATTGATAGCACAGTGAGTGGGCATGACAGAAAATCATTTATAAATCTTTATTTTTTGTCTCGTTCAATCTTCAAAGTGATGGCTCTTGTTCAAAAGATGGCTTCCATTCCGTCAAAATCAGTGAAAAGGTCTTTACTCGCATTTCCCACTGTGTTATTTGTCTTCCTTTCTGTTCCTTCTTCACTGGGCATTCATCTGACTTTCCTCCTCTAACTTCTCCCTCACAGTGAAATGTTGGTCATTCTGAGTCAGTGCTTTTAACAGACAGAGTTAAAGCCAAAACTCTCCTCTTTAGCAAAAAAAAAAAAAAAAAAAAGTTCAAACAAAACATGGTCAGATCAGCTGGACCGGGCTGTCTGGGCTTTTTACAACCGTAAGATGAAGCTACATGCTTGAATAAATGATAAATATATTCAGGTAAACAAAAAATTTACGTCAGGACGCCACATACACATACACATGCACATCTCTATTCATCTACATGTCAGTAAACTGTAAGTCAGACCAAGTGTATAATGAGTATATGGTGGATAAATTACAGATATATCCAATTTGACAGAAAGACAGAGACAGACAGATAGTCAGAAACACACAGGCAGACACGAGTGATTGCAGACAGTATGTTCAAGCCACAAATACAACAGTTAAATATTTACATTTGAGTCGCTGAAACACTGAAACACCGACTGACACCACTGAAACACACACAGTAGGATTTAAGAGGACGGTTAGAGACTGTTGTAAGCTGTCACAAGACGTAAGACTGGCAGGAAATCAGCTCTGCAAACCCCTAAAGGCCAAGGTTCTGTGGATCTGTGTGTCAGCCCAGTCCTGATATGGAAAATGTAGTACTTCTATATATTGCCATCAAGTTTTTCTGGCCCACACTACACACTGAACGCATCGTCTCTGCTGTGCATGCTTAACAATATTGCTCTTTTTGTCACATTCATGATGAAAACAGGACTCATCATGCTTTAACTTAGCTCTAAGGGATTACTATGCTTTTACAAATTCCAGTTCTTCCAATATGTTTCATTTTATACGAGATCCCCATAAAATTTCTGCCCAATTAATACGCAAGGTTTGGTATTTACACTATGCCATAAAATACACACCATCCAAAATGAGTGTAACTGTAACACCAGTAACAAGAGTGTGATGTGGAGACATGTAGTAGCAGAGGTAAATGGTCACATAGAGCCCAAATAAAGGTAAAGGGTTGAGTCTTAAGGACTTGTCCCGGTTTGTCACCATGGATTTGTTACATTAAGACCTTCTCCGTACAGCTTTTAATAACCTGTCACTCCCAATGTGACAGCTCTTTCACTTTCTAACTGAATTTCTCTTTTCTCCTGTAGGTTTATGTTCACTTCTTCTCATCCTTCTCTCCATCCTTTGTTTTTCTTCCTCTGTTTTCCTTTAACCACCCTCTTCGCTGTCGTCTAGATGACATTTTCAAAGAGCTGTAGAGATCTCATGATGTTTTCATCCTGTGTTTTGTAAAAAAAAAAAGAAAGAAAGAAAAAAAGAAAAAGGAAACGGTAGAATTCTGTGCAAGAAGAAAGCAGTCCAACAATCACTATTAAATTGAGTTTTACAGCCACTAGAGGGCAGTAAAGATCCATAAAATGAGGGCAATGTTTTACAGTCAATCGATATCTCTCCACACAAAAACATTTCTAGGCAGTGAAGGTGGTAATTAATAGGCAATAGAAAATGATGTTTGCAAAGGAGAGAACAGGCAAGTAATCAAGACCCTTTTAAGAGACTACAGTGACATTTTTACTTTCCGTTTAAAAGGTCACAAGGTTAAATAGATGAAACTATACCTCTTGACAAGAAAGGATGAATTCATCGAGAGTGACCACACCATCTCTGTTTTTGTCCATTTTCTGCAAAGAGAAACACAATTTATTTTTTTGCCCTTTTATTCATTTACTCATTCATCCATTTGTTTTGAGCAGGTAAGCATTTACAACACATGCAACACAGGCATCAGCAGAATAAATGCAGGTACAATGCTTCAAATACATTTATTTATGCTCGAAAAAGAGTGGAAAGAAGAAAACCTATTTAATCCCACCGTCATTTCTCATCAATGACTTGCATGAATTATAAGAACCCTAGTCAAGATTTTTTTTCTGTGTGCTTTTGCAACTGGATTAAAAAAAAAAACAAAACCTATTTTTCATTGTTACAAAAATATCTACTCAGCTGGACATCAGATTTTTGCGTTTTGAAGCAAAACAACATGCATTTGAAAAACAATATCAGAAAGTGATACAGTCTGAGAAATCTATGGAATAAAAAACCTTTTTAATCTGATGTTTTCTCACATTTTAACATACTCTAATACCAGTCATAGCTCAATTAACTTAGATAATATAAAAAAAAATAACTTTGTTTCAGAAAGCTGTTAATTACAGCTACATTAATAACAACTAGCATTTGCTTTACACTCAAACATATTACTGCAGGTCAGGCTCATCAATAACAGCTAAGTTACAGTAATAATATGAATTACACTGTATAATATGGTGCTGATATGAAACTGAAACAACAAAACCCATGTATATACAGTACAAGAGAACAGCTGTAGAATAACTGTCCACTAGTGACCAGTATGCATGAAAGGGTTAAACTTCAAACTCAAGACAGTGAACAAATAAGCCTATACCATTACTATTTACATTTTAACTCTTAACCAGCCTTGCATGTCTGAAAGTTTCAACAGCGCTTCATCTTAAAATTTATCAACTTTCAGAATCGTGCTATTTGTGTAAATATTAAGCATCTGGCCTATTGTTTAAATCAGGGGTGTTCAATCCTGGTCCTCGAGAGCTACTACCCTGCATGTTTTAGATGTATCCCCCTTCCAACACACCTGATTCAAATGGTAAACATCTCATCAAGCTCTGCAGAAGACTGATAATGACTGTCAGGTGTGTTGGAAGAGGGATACATTTAAAACATGTAAGATAGTAGCTCTCGAGGACTACGATTAACTACCTGTTGGAATAATTGTATATAGCATACAATTATTGTGTTTCTTTAATTATCACACATTACTTACTTTGGCTAAAAGAATGTGCTATTGCATAAGAAGCTATGTGTCTAGACCTGAATATTGATTGACTTATCTCTGAATAGGTTGTTTCAGTAAATCCTGTTTAGCAACATACCACAGGTGACAATTTATGTGGAAAAGATAAGTAATTTGAAAGGAGATCATCCATACCCTGTTTCACCCCCCTCCTTTAAAATGACTCCTATTGTAACCTAGGGCACCCAAAAACTGAATAAAAGGCAAAGAGAAGGCAGAACGTATTCAGAAGTGGTTAGAGATTGTAACTGAAGCACGTCTCTGTCCATTTCTCCTCGCGAGTAAGAAAATGATTTTGACTCTGTCTTCTCTTCCTTGTGTTGTTTAAAACTTGTTTTAGGTTGTTTGAACCTGACACTACCCCTGGTTTATATCACACTGTTCCATTTTATGTTTTCTTATTGATTTTATTCATTTCAAAGACTCATCTTCACCTGAAAAAAGGCATCCACATGCTGTTTGGGTGCGTCATGTTTTAACACAGGGTACGTGTACTTCCCCATCATGTCATATATTGCTCTGACGATGTCTGTCATCTCCTGTCAAAAGTAAAAGAACAAAAACAGACAAGTTCAACTGTGATATTAAGCCTTTATCAGGCATATTATTATTATTATTATTATCATTATATTCATATTTTTGGTAATTTCTTCAAGCATTAAATATGAGACCAACCCTGTGGAAGTGAAGTCAAAAAACATATAATTTTTTTATAACATTATACAGTCATTCAGAGAGACTTTATTTTAAAATTGTGAATAGTTCATATGACTGATTTTTGTCCGTTTATGACCTAATAGCAGTTGTTTTATTGCATGTATGTGCTTTTCAGCAAGTGCTACTCAGATATTTTCAAACAAGAGGAGGAAGATGACGATGTCTAATAGTACAGTAAGGTTAAAAATTACAATTTCACAGTATTTCAATGAGTGCTTTATAAAGGGTTACACTTTTGGCACACAGTCATATATGTAATGCTTGGATGTAACACACACCTCTTTGTTGATATAACCATCTCTGTTGATATCATAGAGATTAAATGTCCACTGGAGTTTCTCAGTGACGGTGCCCCTCAGCAGGATGGACAGAGCCGTTACAAAGTCCTGATAGAGGACAAAGATGTTAAATCAACTGAGAAATGAGGTTAACAATGGAATCTAAATGGGATCTGTTCAAATATATATGGTATGAATATAGCAAACCTCAAACTTTATGGACCCTGAATGCCCTGTGTCAAATGCATTGAACAGGTAGTGTGCATAAGTACTGGCATCTGTCGAAAAGTGAGAGAGATTGTGTGAATGTTTATATTAGAAGAACGACAGAAAAAAGCATTCACAGACACATGCCTCACCTCCATGTGGAAAGAACTGGGAATAGATTTGTTTAAATGTTTCCTCATTCACAACACCGCTAGGACACTCCTGCAAAGAGAAAAAGAGTTGTTTAGAATCAAGACTAAATTAAAGCAGACAGAGAAGGAGGCTCAATCTGAAACTGAATATTGATGTTAAGCCATAAAGACCCAGTGCTAATGTTGTGGTAGTTCACAAATTATTTTTTTTCCTCTCCATTTAATTTTTACTTCAATAATTTATCACCATTTGTCAGTAGTATATTATCCACTGTATTTTAAATTATTCAGTTTTCTTAAATTTAGCTCACTGATCAACCAACCACCCAATCTTTATTCATATAGCACTTTTCATACAGTGTAATGTAGCATAACATGCTTTACATATAAAACCAGTATACTGCACCACCACCCCCAGATATACATGCAAATACACCCAAAAACAGAAATAATAAAAGTAACATCATGTAAATGTTCATAAAAGCTCAGATAAACCCATAAAGACCCAAACATACATGAACGACCGAAACGATCTACACCCATTGATACATCCATCACATCAATAAATGGGAATAATTTGTGTAAAATACAGAAATATATATATATATATATATATATATATATATATATATATATATATATATATATATATATATATATATATATATATATATATATATATATATATATATATATATATATATATATATATATATATAAATAAATTGTATATTAATTATATTAATTATATAGTTTTACTGTTGAATCAGTATTTCAGAAGATGACAGTGTTTCCAGGTTCACTATGGAGTGTCTAAACATCCAAACAGGTCATATCTGATGACTGATCTATCTGACTATCTGATTTTACACTTTATTAAAAAACTGTTTTTGGTATTTTAGGGTCAACAAGAGGTATTAAATATACTTTATCATTCGATGCTTTTGGTTGGTGGTGGATGTTTGGGACTTTATGGGTTAATGTTGACTGATATCATATGAAGTGTTTTAGTGCTTACTCTTTGGCAACGTTATCAAAAGTGCAACATGAATCTTTTACTGCACTGTTAACTTGTCAAACTACACCTAGAGTCTAGTCTAGTCTAATACAATGGCATTGTGGACATCATAGAAGTGTCATTTTCTTTATGATGATACGTTGAACTAAATTTCAATAAGCATTACCTCAATTTACGATAATATCAGTGTCCTTTCTATGAGCACAAAGACATATAAATTGCTGTAAATGTTCATTTTACTTCAAATTGAGTTCACAATGTGGGCAACTCCTGCAGCTAAAATGTCTGACATACTGAGTGAGGACAGATAATATTCATTCTAGTAATATTTAACTTTGTAACTATATTTAAGAGGCTAACAATGTTTTATGTCTTTATAGAAGGAACAGCAAAACTAAAAAGGTACTTTGGAAAAGTAAAAATACATATTCACTGGTCCATTTAAAAAAAATCTTATCTTTATTTTTGTATCATGCCTCTTTATAATCTTAGTTTAGAGAAAGAGATTATAAATTTTATTAGGAGGCTTTCCTTCTGAATGTGTGGTCTGATTAAATGATCAGATGATAATATTCCCCTCAAATCTCACTGATATTAAAGTTTTCTAAAATATGGCAGGTTTAAATTGGATGACACCGCAAGACACGTTACTTTAAACTTGCAAATATTTAGTCCACAAATTCAAAAAAGTGGCTCAAAATTCTAACATAATACACCACTTTAATCTTTAACCTTCCAAATGAAGGTTTCTCAACATTTATCATTTCTAAAGTGATTTATGAGCATTTATTATATTATCCTCTGCATGTTGCATTTTTCAGTGAAAGTCAAATGTTTTTCTATATGTAATTTACTGACTATCAAGACTTCAATTTAGTTTCAGGACCTCACACAGGCGACATTTATCAAAACCTGGCCTGACCCATAAAAGAATAGTATAACATCTTATAAGGAATAGCCTTTATTGGGCAAATTATTATTTTTCGAAATTTCCTTAAACATTAAATATGAGGCCAATCCAGTGTCTCAGTGAGGTCCAGAAACATAGTGTTTTTTTTGTTATTTTTTTTTAACATATATTATAGAGTCCAGAGAGATTTTGAAACTGTAAATAGTGAATATGAGTGATTTTTGTTCATTTATGACCATATAACAGTTGTTTTATTGCATGTATTTATGTTTTAGCAAGTGCTGCTCAGATGTTTTTTAAGGCAAAGGGAGGTAGGTGAAGATATCTAACAACATGCTAAGGTTGAAATTTTGAATTTCAGAGTATTTCAATGAGTGCCCTATAAAGGATTAATATCTTCAGTTTATTTTTTGCACGATTCAACTTGTGGGCTGAATTGGAACCTTTGGTGGCCTTTGGTTTTGAAACCAAAGGCCATATATTTGACACCCCTGCTCTAGACTTTCATAAACACTCAGGATAAATCAGTAGCTACCAGGGATGTGCGGTCAGGGGAGGCAGGTGTGGCAGAGACTCACTTGTCATTATGACAAGTCAAAAAATAAATCATAAAATAAATATTAATATTTCTACACTGGTCTGTACTTTCAATACAATTTTGGTGTGATTTCCAAAAGTTTTGATTAATTTTATTGTCAAAATCATTGATATTCTGTATTTCCTGACAGTTGAAATACAACAGAGATCAGAGCTGAGCCAAAATGAGCAGTGCCTCTCCCCAGATTGTGCAATCCCTTACAAACTGGATAGAGCATGTGAAATTGGCAGGTGCTTGTTGTTTGAAGACACTTCTATTATACGTATTAATTTCAATAATGTTTGGTAATTTATTTCACGTATGTGTGCAACATGCAAGTTGTTTTGTTCTGACTTAAATTTACTAGCCTAGCGGCGCTATCCCCATTCATTCCATATATGGGTCTAGTAATGCTTCATAGGCAGGGGAGGTGGGCTAAAATTGGCTAATCGGGAGATTCAGGAGAATTCTGGTGGTTCGGCTCATGTTAATCTTGACTTTAGGCCAGTTGGATAGGGAAAATAATTTTGACACTTATCTGATCATATTCTTGAATTTATTCTCCATTCAACTTCAACTATGCCACCTTGTGTCATTTACACACAGTAATAAACCAGGAGTATATGAATCAGAGTTGGGAAAAAGAGGGTGAGATGGAGATCTTGGCACAATTGCTTAGCAACAACACAGCGGCTAATTCTAAACATGGAGGTGGTGCGTTCACTACTGTTGTAATATCTCTGGTGTGTTAAACAGCGCGGGATATCTGAAAACTTAGAGAACATGAGTTGTTGCTGAATAAATATAGTTAAAGAATCAACAACAATTAAACTGTGTGGACTTTGTAACAGAAGGGAAGAGCAGAGCTGGACATGTGGAAAGATATTTGTAAACTCTGGGAGAATCGCATTTTAAATTGAATCGACACCCAAAAAATTGCAAAATAATCAAATCAACATAAAACCATATCATTCCATCCCTCAACATTCGTTCCAACCCTCCTCGTTATGGACGATGGAGCATTGTGATTGGATCGGTTAACTGGAACCGGTCCTGGCTGAGGCTCGATGGATTATAGCTAGACCAATTACTGAGGCAAAAAAAAAAAAGAAGATTTTTGCCCCTAGACTCATAGATTCCTAGGCTATATTTTTGGTGCACATTCTGTGCATTCAGATAACCTACAAAGTGTTCAGGTTTGAGGTTTTGAAAATCTGGTCACCTTATTTTGATGTCCAGTTCCTCCCAACCACTGATCTCACCACATTTCAACAATAGCTACCACATCACATGCAGAGAAAATGGAAGAAAAAGTGACATTTATAGCCTTATTTGAATGTGATACCAGAGGCTTTGACTCACTGTCATTTGAAAACGTGTAGTGGTGTTACCTTTAGCTACTACCATGGTGTGGAAGGGTTAACCTGTTGTATTTTTGACACTTGCGTGAATAAGTGTCCATATGGTGTTCTTTCTTTTCCAACCGTTCATACATGTCACAATTACCATTCAAAAATATCCTACAACCAAACAACATGTGCCACTTAATACAAAACACTGAAGAGCTGAACACTATATTTAAGCTATGACTCATGGTGAAAAAATTGTTCGGGGTTGTTGTTACACACACACCCGACCACTTCACAAGACTGATATATGCACTGTGTCACACACATGATGAATTGCAGGTGCGGTAATCATCAGCCACACTCGCTAAACAATTATAAAATAAAGGTCACATAGAAGAATAATAGAAAATGTATTTTGGTTCCAACAAATAATTGACTTCGACATTCACTACAGAGTCTCTGAATGTCCAAAAACAAGCACATCTGATAATGATGATAAACATACAAAGTGAATTATTTAAATGTATTTATCAGATTAGTGGTTGAAAACGTATTTAACATTCAAGATCAGAAAATGGTTTTGTTTGCTTGCTGCTGTTCAGGTCTTTGAGGGTTAAAAATGCGTGACAACTGTAATTACTTACATTCTTGAAGCCTCTGTAAAGCACTTGCAGCTCTCTTTTGCTGAAGTTAGTTTGAGCTTCTAGCTGGTCAAGGCCTTCTGGTCGATGGCAGACCATAGTCATCTCCAAGTCGTCATCAGCTTTATCTGTATGAACATATATAGGGATAACGTTACTTGGAGTGGAGAAAACATCCTAGCATTTGAAGGAAATGGGATTTAGAGGAGTGTATAGTGTCTCTGTAAAGTAGGTGCAATCAAGCATGATCTGAGATTTAAACAGAGAGAGAGAGAGAGAGAGAGAGAGAGAGATAGAGATAGAGATAGAGATAGAGATAGAGATAGAGATAGAGATAGAGAGAGAGAGAGAGAGAGAGAGAGAGAGAGAGAGAGAGAGAGAGAGAGAGAGAGAGAGAGATGATGATATTCATCACAAAAAAGGGTGAGGAGAGGTGAGGATGAGAGATGGAGGTGGTGAGAGGTAGAGGTCAGTCCAACAGCTCCATGGGCCTTCTCTCACCGGCCGTATCATTAACAACTCATTACTCTACTCGCTGGAGGGGAGGGGGAGGAAGGACAAACCATCCACTCTGAGACAGCATACACATATACAACACACACACACACACACACACACACTTATACAAAATGCCTGTAGGTGAATGTGATAGCATAAAAGCAAGACATTCTCTTTCTTTCTTTCTTTCTTTCTTTTTCAGGCAATCATCCACACATTTTCATCAGTACTCATTCTCCCCTCAGCAATCTCCGCTGTAATAATTATGCACACTGGTATAACTGTGCATAATTTAATAGAACTAGTAATAAAATTCTGAATATGATAAAGTGATCATAATGTGCAGCAGTAAAGTACTAGACAAAAAAAGACACCACATATTATTTTAGACTTTGCTGAATAATGTCTGTCCATCACATCACAGACGTCCACGTACACTGTTGGGTGGTACTTTAACATAAAGCACATACCAAAGATTTGAGATTTGATGTATAGTATTTTATACACCTAACTTATTAGAAGATTACTGATCGATGTTGAGATTGAAATGCATTTAAATATGTGTATTTATAAAGTTTAGAAGGAGACATATAACAGCATATCACATAAAAACAATGTTCAGGCTTTGATTTAGAACATTCACATCTATTCTGTTATCTGATATCTGTGAAAATGACTATTCCAGCTCTGATTTAGCCGTCTCTGTAGTCACCGCTCTGTTTCTAAAGCCCGTTATCTGATTCATTACATGCCACACAGTAATTACCTTTCAACACTAAAATAAGACAAGATCATTCATTTATTTTACGATAATTTATAGAGGAAAAACAGCAAAGAATTATCATTAAATTGCTTTCTTTGATGATTCAGTTTGGCAGTTGTGTAGAAGTCCCATTCATTTATTTATTTATTGCCAATATAATCCATTTTTATTTATAAAGCACAAATGTAAAGAAATGCAAAGGTTTCCAAAGTGGTGCACAGTAAAATAAATACAATGAAACATAATAAAAAGATAAAAACACAATAAAACATAATAAATAAATAAATAAATAGACTGCACATACCAGATAAAATATCCATGCACATAAAATCCATATCATATGCAGTGAGAAAAGGCTGTGGGTTTTAAGAAAAACCTTTGCAAGGGGGATCTGGTCAAGGTAGCAGCCATATAAAATGTACCTGTACAACATACACAAATGAATAAAAAAAAAAACAACGAGAAAAAGAAACAAAACAAAAACAGAATAACAGCTATTCAAGCCTCTGAAGGAAAGAAATGAGATTCCTTCTTCACTATATTTGTTATGATACTCTTCATGATGGAGGTGCATGGTTGGAAAATGCTTGGAGTTTGTGCAGATGATAGAGAAAAAGGTATGTACTGAGGGATTCTGGGAGTTTACCCAGCAAAGCTATGTAGCTTATTGTCTATGGATATAAGGATGATTTTACGAAGTTGTGCTAAAATTTGACATAAACCAACTTAAAGCAAGTGTTTATTAGTTCCAACTAGGAAACAATAGCTAGGGATATATCCCCAAATGAGCCCAATCCTTAACCAGACAGTTATGATTTGATTTGAAGTCAGTCAGTTAAATGCACAAGAGTCTTTAGTGGTTTTAAACTTTTCACCATCCCCTTGTGGGCAATCTAGAAATGGTAAATCACCCAAAATCCAATCAGTTCTTCCTCTTCATGATGTGATTGACATGGAAAACATAGAATTCTTAAACTAAATATCTTTTTCAAATGATCACATTAGGATATCCGGCGGCAGTGGTTGGACGAAAAACATAATATCCTTGAAACTCCATTGGGGGATCTAAATATTGATCTGTAATCTCCTAAGATGGTTAGCTATGAATCGTTAAAACCATAGGTCAGTCCCTAAGTCAAGGGTTACACATAGACCTGATGTAAATGGTTAAAATGTGCATATTTAAACACCAGAGCTGCTGTGTTTGCTCACACAGCTACATTTTGGTGTCCAGAATAGAATACAATAGAATAGAATAGAATAGAATAGAATAGACTTTTATTGCTATTTGCACAAGTACAATACAGCACAGGCACATTGGAATTTGTGTGCGTTTCTTCCAGTCAGGCAGGTAAACAATAAGAAATAAAGGTGCATACAGGTAAAAAACTAGAATAAAAAAGGTGCTTAAATAAATATAGACAAAAATACAATCCTAAAAATTTACAGTTCTAAGAGTTCTAAAAAAGAAAGAGTGCAAGTGTGCATATGACTAACATGACTTTCTGTACATAATTACATATGTGCATGTATCCTATAGCAGAACCCTGAGGTATGGAGTGCAGTTAAATAATAAATAATAAATAGAGGAACAGGGAAATGTAATTATCTGTACATACAATTGTACAATAACTGTATAATTGTACAATACTGTGGAATTATTAATGAACTCATTGCCTACAACTGCTTCCTTCCAACTCCATATTTCCCACAGTGATGGGAAGGAAGGGAAGGTGTTAGAATGGAAGCTGGTAAAGTCACAGCAGCCAGTAAAGACAGAACATGTGATTACAGTACAGCTTATGTAAGGGCAAATGTTATGTTCATCTGTAATTTAATGTCACAGACCTCAACCTTTATCCTTCATAACCTTGGAACAGCCAGAATTTGAAGCATCAACAGTTTTGCAAAGGAAACATTTATGTGCCATGACCATTTGTACCTAATAAAACTTCATTAAACCTTTATATTTTTGTTCAGTGCTTTGTATTCACTTAATGAATCATGAGTACAAGGCAGGCATTTTCACAGGGCGTCATATCCACTCTCCCCGTTTGTATCATCATTAAGTCCTTCACACTTTGGGAACACATACTGTGATGTGGTTTGAACAGCTGACATAAATATATCAACCAAATGCTGTAATATAGATGTCTGTTATTAAAGTGTATGTGCTTATACTTGACAAAACAGAATATAATTAGCTTCACCAGTCTTTCACTCCTTCTTAGAGGAATTACACAAAAAAATTTGCACTAATATTTATAAAAACCTATTGAAAAAATTGGACATAGATTGAGGATGAACCCCTAGATTAGGAGCATGTTTGTCAGAAACTTTATGCAAAAACTATTGGACCAATTTCTATGGAATTTTCTGGGAATGTGCAAGTTCATCCAGAGTAAATCCCATTCATCCATGTTCATGAATGTAGGTCAAAGGTCACCAAAAATATGTTTTGGAGATTATGAGAGATAGGGAAAATCAGGTAAAACATTTGCGAGGACTGGTGTTTATTGTGCCTGACACCACTTTTACACTTGAGTCCACGAAGTACCACAAAGAATAATGACCTGGGTAAATGAGAAAGTATTTATTTATACTTATTTTAGTCCAAAATCCAATTTTTTCAAACAATGTTACATCTGTTACCAAATGTTTGTGTAACATTGTGTGTAATATACATATATAAATGACAAGTTGAGACATAATATTGTTAAAACATATTTTTTCTTTTACATGTTTTTTTGTTAAAGGAGTTTGTAAATATAGATATTTTCACAATTGAATGGTTGTTGTTTTTTTTTGTTTTTTTTACCATGCTAAAACGAAAAAGTTGTAATTATTTATAGATTAGGATAATATGTTTACTGGTCTGGCCCACTTGAAACTGAATTGGGCTGAATGCGACCCCTGGAGGAAATGAATTTGACACCCCTGCCTTAGATTTTAGAACAGGTCCATAGGCTAGAAGTGTTGTTCACTGTTTAAACCCCAAAACTAACCTTAAAGTGATATTAGAGTAAACTGACTACCAGCTGATGCCACTGTTAGTGACTAAATATGCTTTAACCCTTGAAGACCTAAAACTATTTCTGTGATGACTTTCAAATGAAGTTTTCTCTAACCTTCCCTGAGTACATTTTGCATTCTATAATCAAAGTCAGATGCTTTTCTATATTTAATTCTGTGACCATCCTGATGTTCACACTCTGAGTAAATGTAGCCTATAGGTTATATTGGAATGCAGAAAACAACAGAATAAGTCATCCTAGAGGGACTTTTATTGATGAATCAGTGTTGCAGAATATATTAGTTTTTCACATTTCCAAACAAGACAAAAGAAAAAGCTGAAAAACTGTATTTTACCTTAATTATTTAGATGTACTGGGAGGATTTGTGGTTCAGAAGTAAGTTTAGTAGATGCTTTGTTCAGGTCTTTGAGGTTAATTATATTGTTGTATACAAAGAGAGGTGGAGTATTAGCCTTGAAGTTAAATAGCTCCGAAAGGTTTGCATTGCTCCTTGTTATTTAAGTACATTATTCAAATGTGGTTAGCTGTATTGCTTTAAAGTTGCCTGGCAATTTCTCCTTCATGTGTCTTTCCCACTTGCTCACGTGTATACAGAAACGTAAAGTTCACATGCTTACCCCGGCAGTTCACGTTAAGGTGGAGGTTCAGAGTTATGCACATGGTGAGGTTATTCCCACCTGATTCCCAGATGTCCTTAGGTATAAACTCACTCTAAGGCAGTACAAAGTAACACAACAATGGCAAAACTACACACCACTGCCACACAGTCTGTAGTGCTATGAATCCAGACAGCTCACTGAAATGTTGTGGGTTATTTTTACTTTCCATTACTTGCATAGTGTATGATTCATGCACCTATACCACCTATAAAAAATAACTACGCTTTCCTTGAAAAGCTTCGAAAACCTATCGTCTATGATATCACCCTGAGCGCACTATTACTGCTACTGTACACACGGTTTGATTTCAGAAATACTATTTGCACTGTGAAGCCTATTAAAGAAATAAAAGGCACAGCGGTGTTTAGGATTGAACCTTAGAGCAATATTTATGTAGCAGCAAAACATCTGACAGAGCTGCACCCAGAGGATCCTCTGAAGTAACTCCGATAATTCACTCAGTGTACAAACACGTAGAGCTAAAAGTGTATTCATATGTCAGAGAAGCAATTTGTGGAGCTTTTAAATTGATTTCTATACCTGAGAGTAAAAATGAGAGAATATGCTTGTTTTGCTGTTGTTTTTCTCAACCGTCAAACATAAGAAGAGAAAGGGGAATCCAGTGTTAGACATTATTTATTAATCCCACCTCTACTGTAGCTGAGGATGAAAAGACAACAGTGGCAAATGTGCACTGGAAAAAAATTGAAATCTTACCAAGTGTATATTTCTTATTTCTAGTCCAAATATGTCATCACATTAAAAATAAGACATAATCACCTAAAGAGTGACTTTTCAGTGATGCACCAACAACTTATTTTTAGACAATATATATAGAAAATATTATTTCAAGAAATCGTACAAATAAAATTTTCATTTGTTCCTTTGGCAGATTTTTTTTTTTTTTTTTTTTTTTTTTACTAAATTGAAGGAAAAATATCTTTGTTTTTGCTTGGTTTTAGATGGGGCATTTTTCCAGTGTCTGTTCACGTAGCTGTGAGTGGTGACACTTGTGTTGTAACTTTTACTATTAATAACATCAAGTCTTTTTCATTCATTTGAAGCTGTGATACATCCAGACAATAATTTTAATTATCATATGTGACACTAAATGTGATGAATACAACAATATGTAAGAACTGTAGCAACTTTATGGTAAAAAATATCTCTATTAATGGCAAAAATAACTACATATTCTAAGTATTACAACAGATTTCCTGCTTCTAAAACTCATCACAAGTTTGTTTTTAAGTTTCCAAGACAGCAGCAGGTGAGTAAAAAATATCCTAAATCCCACATATTTGCCTTCACACATGAATAATTCAGCAAAACTATTTGTGTTTTTTTTGCTGCTGGAGTAAGTGGACGACAGTATGAGTAGCTGGAACACTGACTCACCCTCTACAGTGATGACTCCCAGTAGGTGCAGCATTTTGACGGCCCCACAGCACAGGAGAATGATGGCTATAGTTTGCAGGCTGTTTTCACTGTGCTCCTCTTTTTCAATTTCCATTACTATTATTATTATTTTCCACTATCCCCCTGGCCTTGTTGACTTTTACACATACACCATTAAGATGCACAAAAACAGACTTACTCCATACTTGAAAACCTGGGATTGTTTTGTTTATCCATGCAAAACTAAGCTTATAATAAAATCCCTCACAATATATTCCTACCCGTGCCTACAAACTCTCCATCCGGCTTTATTCTGACTGAATCCAGCACTCACCTGCCCCTCTCTATCTCTGTCTTTTTATCCCCCTGTCTCTCAATTCCCTGGAGCATCTCCCTCTATTCTCCTGACCTTCGCTCCATTCCACCAACTCTACCTGTCCCCCTCCCCCATATTCCCCCTTTTTCCCCTATGTTTCTGTTATTCTCTCTCTCTCTCTTTCTCTCTCTCTCTTTGTGTGCCACCCCCACTCTGTTAACGTCACTGTGTCCTTCACTCTGGGAACAGAGCTGTAACTTGAGGGTCCAACCTGTGCATACATACTGTAACAATGATAAACTCACCTTCTGCTCTTGGACCATATGTGTGCTTATTGTGTGTGTGTGTGTGTGTGTGTGTGTGTGTGTTTGTGTGTGTATGAGAGAGAGAGAGAGAGAGAGAGAGAGAGAGAGAGAGAGAGAGAGAGAGAGAGAGAGAGAGAGAGAGAGAGAGAGAGAGAGAGAGAGAGAGAGAGAGCATTTATGTGAGTATATCAGCCCTTGACAAATTAGTGCCATTAAGATACACATTCATCCCAGAACAACAAAGGGCTTAATTTACCACAAAGTGACTTTAGTAACATGCCTTAGTCCTTCTGTAGCCCACAGTGTGACTCGACAGTATAAACATCACTTTATCTAATTCATCCACTGTGAAAACTCCAGCTGTAACAATATCAACACCAGTGCCACAACGACATCCATCCTGATCAGAATTTCAGTGCATCCTGTGACTCGCTATGACGTGACTATGCCAGCAGAGAGCAGCAGACACTAAAAGTTGATATTTTTTTCTGGATTTCTTGCCAACACATTCCTTCACATTTGGCCGGCGTATTTATACATACAGAAAAACTACCAATTACCACAGTATATAGCCTGCATATTATGGCTGTTGCAACACCATAAATAAATATACTCATTCTAAACTCAGGCTGTATTCCCGAAGTGTTGAAAACAGTCAAATGTATGCCAGCATTTATGAGCAGCACACAGCTATTTAATTCTTGACAATGGACTTAATTTACCATGAGTGGAAGGAAAAACTGAAATGTTTTCAAGCAAAGAAACCATGGCTCAATGCCACCGCTTCTTCAGGCTGCCCAGCTTTTGTTCTGTATGTAAATTTTAGTGGGAAAATTAATCCCACAGCTTTCAAAATAAAAATGAATACTGTAATTTTAGAAATTAAACCACCTAATTTTGGCAGGACTTCATCAATCAGGTTTAGTGCAGTTACCATGAATATAATGAACTCTTCTTTTGACTGAATACTTAGAAAGAGTGGCTGCAGCCTCTAAAACACTTTACTTTCTCTTTGTTAGCCCAATATTAACAAAGCTCAGGATACAAACCCACTTTTTAGTGTTAGTGGGATTCAGAAGGTTACTACTGAAATAAAATTAATAGTAAGCCTGGGAGTGAGATAACTAGGGGTCAGGTAAGGGGCGGAAAAGTGATGATGATTTTAGGAGCCCTTTACTAACAGGGGTCCTAGAAAATAACATAACATTGCAGTTTGTTTTTTAATGAAAATCTACCCATAAATTAATGTTTGTTTCAGAAGGTGCTCATGAACATATTTTTTTCTTTGCATTTGTTTTGGAAAAAATAAAAAATAAAATCCACCCATCCAAACATCACTGATTCATTCATTCATTGATTCATTCATTCATTTCTGAACTGGCTTTATCCTCTCTAGGGTCATGGGTGTCATTGGAGCCTTTCCCAGCTACACAAGTGGTGAGAGACAGAAGGGACACAGAAGGGCTCACTGATCCATGTGATGACAGTACATACTATCATACTGTTTATGTACATGTACATGTCACAGTTGAGCCAGACAGCAAAAGTAAATAAAATTGTCCCCAAGGACTCTTTTGATTGAGTTGATAAAATTGATGAACCAAACAAAGCTATTTAGTTGGAGCATTAGTTTCAATCAAAAAAGTCCTTGGGGATAATTTTATTTACTTTTCCTGACTCAACTGTCCTGTGTACATGTATATGTCAACTGTATGGAAACACGTACTGTATTCATGTGGATCATGAAGCCATTCAGCGGGTGTGTCTCCTCTGTCTATAGGTGTTTGTCCCAATTACATGTGTGAAGGTGAGGTACACCCTGGACAAATCTTTATTATATTATAGTACAAGTAAAATCTAATATCGTTATCATGAAAAATAATAATGATAAATGTTATTCTCATCATTCTTGCACAAAATTGTAAAACCTATTGTAAACAGAATATTAAGCCATACCTGCACAGTGTTATATTTTTAGGGTTTGTGGCATTGAAGTGGTGAAATCGAAAGTAGTATTTTTTTTCTCTTAGGGTCCAAAATTTATGGTCCCAGCACTGGAGGTGACTAACTTTTTAGACGTAAAGTAAATCCATATTTACCTTTGTTGAACTGTCTCACTTCTGAAGCCCAACTTAGGCTGTTCTACTTCTACACACTACTTTAAATCATATCAAGAAAATGGCTCCAGCTGAGATTTTGTTATAATATGAATGTTAAAAGGATTCGCGATTGCCCAATGAGCTGAAGTGTAGCCACAGACTTAGAGACAGCAGGGGGCTCTGCTGTATCAAGAGGTTTCCCACAGAGTTGTCAGATGGAGGTTTGCTTTATTTACTGTTGAGGAATTAAAACAACCGTGCTGGGTAAAATTACATTTAGTGGCAAGAGCAGCATTTAATTTAATCTGTGAGACATTTCAAAGATGCTCATGAGTGTAAACATCACTTGATAAGGATGATTAAGTGTATATTGTATTTGTTCAAGTAATCAACCCTCTGCTGTCTCTGGCTGTGACCAATCAAGAAAATGATTGTTATGATTAAATTCAATACACACTGATATTTCTCTGTGATATTGTGTTAGAAAACACAAGAAATGTATAAAAAAGAAGCTATTATGATTAAACACACATGGGAATCATATCACAGAGAGCCATATGGATAATGAATAATTCAGAAAGAGGTACATGTTTCGTATGTATTGCCAAATTATTAAGATAGGTTTATTCCCAACTAGTTAAATTCCACATACCTATACTGTGTGCATTAAAGATCAATAAACTGTTTATAGCTTTAAAGGGATTTATATGCACAAGCCCATATTTCTTTGGTTGTGTACTTGTACATGTTTTCAGTGATGCTCAAATTCACAGAAATCAATAGTTTTCTTCACTGTAATGCTCCCTTTCATTTGATCAGCTGTCAATGGGACCATATCTGCTTCACTAATAGCCTTTAAAATGGAATATAAAGCAGCCTGGGGCTATTTCAGTCAAATCAAATGACACAACATCAATATATGTCACAATATAATCTGAATACAACGTTGACTTTTTTTATATAGCACCTGTAAAAACAGTTTTCAAAGTGCTTTGGCAGCTGAGCAGAAGGGCACAACCGCAGAATTAAACAATAACACAAAAGCGGTAAGTACAGCAACACAAAGCATGACTGAGGTTGAATGAGTTGTTGTAGAAAGGGCAGAAAGGATGGTGTCAGATCCATGCAAAATGAAGGAATGGAATTAAACAGCATTGTGTATGTCAACCAGAACAGGGTACAATTAAAATTCAGATATTAAACACATTTTAAAAAATTAATGTTCAGTATATTAAACAAAATGTGGGGAGAATAATTTCTAATTATCTTCTCTCAGTAAGCGTATACCACTTATTAATATAGCTATCCGTTTACAAAGTACTTGACTACAGACATGAATTGATAAAGTATTTTAGATTAAATTTGATTCCATTCTTCCTGAAAACAAGTGTGAGGGACTCTGTTGCCCAGTACAGTAGAAACACAGCTCCATCACTTATTTAATTTTCTCTTTATGGGTTATTTCATTTTTACAGTGATCTTTCTCATCATGAATTAATTAAATAATATGTGTCTCAAATTCATTTCTGTGCAATCTATGTTGAAGTTGTTATTTTGAGACATTCTGTGTAATCCTACTGGAGGTTGACCTGGGAGAAGAGAATTCAGAACACACTTGACAAGCGGGGACTGAGGGAAAAAAATGGAGCAGAAGGCAAAGAAGTCCTGCCACATCTAAAAGTGTCCAGGACAGACAGTAAAACAGTCTGTGCCACTGATGACATGTGTGATGGCGTTAAACACTCTGTCACCATCTTGATGTCTTTGCCTATAAGTGTTTTTTCTGATGTAAAATCATGGAGGTGACTCATGGTCAACATCTCCTGCCAAAAACGTATGTGGTGAAATGTTCTTTTACCGCAATAAAACTAGAATGACTAGATTTTGTGCTGTGAAGCTGTGATGGAGGAGGTGTACTTATTTTACTATTTGCAAATAAAAACTGAGAATAAAATGTCAGCTGTAGTTGCATGGTTGTGCTTTTATGTATAATTGGATTTTAGAATGCTGTCATGCTAGCAGGAATTACACTGTAAAACTAACTCATTTTGTGAAATATATTCCAATAGAAAATACTACTACAACAACAACTGCTGCTGCTGCAACTAATACTACTACTACTAGTAATTAGAAAATTAATGCATGAATAAATGCTTATACTTGTATTTACTGTTTTAAAACATTAACCATTTATGGCTCAAATCAGAATTTCTCTTTCAACGCTACAGGACAGATAATGAGTGATGTAAAATATATAACCATGATATATGTCAGAAAACACTGTCATGAATGTATTTACACTAAACAACTACACAATACAAATTAAAAAAATTTACTAGAATTGTCATGACTAGGGATGAACCAATATGTTTTTTTCAGGGCTGATACCGATAATAATGGAACTGGGAGGCCGATAACAAATATGTGCAACCGACAAATAGAAACATTATTCACATCAAATTAAAAATAGCACACACTGACACTGACCTTCATATCCCTTAACTATGTTTAATTGTAAAAAAAGAAAGGCCAGCAGCATTTGTAAAATAAAGCCAAACATAACATGAAACACTATATATATATATATATATATATATATATATATATATATGTGTGTGTGTGTGTGTGTGTGTCTGTGTATGTAAGTCTTTCTGTAG
The DNA here is from genome assembly GCA_020466265.1 of Siphamia tubifer. Lineage (NCBI taxonomy): Eukaryota > Metazoa > Chordata > Actinopteri > Kurtiformes > Apogonidae > Siphamia > Siphamia tubifer. The sequence continues at coordinate 26,605,543 of CM035792.1, read as the reverse complement.
TTCAAACTACTTGCATTGTTTGTTTATATAAGCATAAACCAATCATAAGCGTCCAACAGGTGTGCTTTTCCAATCAGTGAGATTGTCTGTTTCATATAGCTACTGGTTATTGGATGACTAAAGGTTAATATTAAGTTAATTAAGTTACATTACATGATATGTGACAATTGAACTTAGTTAAACTTAAAGGTGTTTATGTGATTAGCAAACGTAAAGGTGTTAAACCTTTTGCTTTTCTTTTAGTGCAATACATGCACTAATTTATCATTTTTTGATTTTCGAAACTTTAAGTAACGCTGTGATGACTTGTTTGTATTAGTTTAAAGTTAAAATGTCAGAAAATCAGGGTTCCTGCACTTCTTTTTTTACATTTCAAGTACTGTACAGACTGTATATATATCTCGATTAGAGTCCAATAATGTGTACAGGAGTGAAATACTGTGAAGGGCTAAATTATTTACCCAAAATGTGTCGGCTTTGTGCACATGTGACCCTAAAATGAGGACAATGTCTGTAGTAAAAATGTCATGCATGAGTGCAGCCAACCGTGATCAGGCAGCCCTGATGCTGCACGCAGGAATGACGCAGATAGATGTTACATGTCACTTTGTAGTCATCACTCAACCATTCAGATTCTTGTGCGTATGTCCCCCAGAATGTGTGCAATAACAATAACTACAACTGGAAATATAGTCCATGGATTTAAATAGAACATTGTAGAATTTCATTGTGTGTTTTTAAAGTTATTAAAAGTAGTTTCCAGGGTCTGTATCAAAGTATATTATTATTATTATTATTATAAATGTTGCCATGGATGGGTTTGACCACAACTTCACACAACAGTGTTATTATAACAAGGTAGTTATTATTCTTATACTCTGTGAACTTTGCTGTAGGTGATGAGTGGTAATTACAGCTTCGCGTTTGACTTGCGAATCAAAAAGGTGTCATTCAGCATCATCAGTTAGCTGACCAGTGGCCACGTTACCATAGTGATTACAGTGATTCACATGCAGTTTCATGATGGTACGTCCACTCTGTCAGCACTAAATGTGTTTGGTTGGTCAATCATTTCATTACAAATTCTCTAAATTATCTTACAATGAAACAAGGAAATACTACAAGTGTGTTTTATTTAAAGTATAAGAAATGAACAAGTCATTTCACCAAACAAACACCAAGAAATGGGTTGAAGTATGGTTTCTCTACATCTCTTGCAAACTCCGCAATGGGACTGAGCTGAGCTGTCACTGTCAATCACGGTGTTATATCTCAAAATACCTGCCGATCAAACCAGAATTCAACCTTTCAACTGATGGTCCAATCATCATATGGAAGCTCAGTGTCTAGGCCAGCTGAAGCCCCGCCCACAGCTCCATTCGCCCCAGAGACACTGGCTATTTGAAATCACCCACTCACTCCCTACATAGGTAAATAAACGTAGTGCACTACATAGTGAACTCAATTGAAAACTTTTCAGACACTACTATGGCACTTTAATCGTGTCATCACCATCAAACAATTAAAACATAACAGTGTCGTCTCTCACAAAATTAAAAGCCTTTTTATTTTTTCTTGCTGTCTGTGGAATCAAATTTTTAAAAATGAATGAACTTGGCTCATGACTGTTTTACTGTTATTAATTGTTAAACAACTCTTGTCTGGTGCCTGTCATCTAACAGGCAGAGTTAACATTTACCGTTACTGCACAGCTGTAGTTCTGCCAGTATGCTGTCAAATCTCAATCTGTCCGTGTTTCTTTAATCATAAATCTCTCCGTCCTTCGGCCATTTTTCAATTCATGCAACGCATGATGGGATATAGTGCTTTGGTTAGTGACCATCAAATGTCCATTACATTTCGCAGTGGATTGTGGGATACATTGAGTGCACTAGTGATTATAAATATTTCACTAAAAAATTTGGGCACCCCTACAAAAAGGCGTGGTCCCTATATAATGGTTAGGGAGTGATTTCTGACACAGCCAATGAGCATCTGGGGACAGGACAAAATCTTAGCATTTATCCAATGATCATTGATTTTCGAGGCAATGAAAAAAGATGTGTGAAAATGCATTGAAGAAAACGGCGCTCTGGGAATGTATGAGAAGTGAACAACATTGGATTAGTTGAATAGTGATAAGTTGTTTTCAAGATGAACGTGTTCTAAGGTACTTGTAGTCAATTTAATGTTAACACAACTATACACATTTGACCATTTAATTGTTGACATTTTAAGGGAAGCTGAGCTTCCCTTGCAGTCTTAAATCACCTTTAATATATGCTGTAAAACTGTAAAAGTAAGTTCAAGTAAATGAACACAGCAGCTGTTTAAGGTATTTAAGTTACTTAAGGCAGCTCCCGATGTATAATTTTGCCAGTTCAATCAGGTATAACTGAATTACAAAAACGCATCATGCATATCAAGTATGTAGTGAAAGGTTAATCAGTTAATAAAGTCTTGTGAACTGGGTACTCTGGTGTAATCTGAAGCAGACATATCTATTCTTCCTGCGCTCACCTCAGGACATCTGTGTCACAGTTTGATAGGTGACCTCTAACCACTTCACTCAGACCTCACCTGTCACTGTCCTGGAGCAGGACTTCACAGTGAGCAGGAGTATGCATGAGGCTCACCTCCTTCCTTATAAAAGAAAATGGTGAAACCCTCCTGGTAAACTAAAAGCTCTGTGGAAAGACATGTAAATGTTGTTATTCTTTTGGTTTTCACTGCAGCTGATCACATGTTTGTGGTCAGTGAAATCAGACTATGACAGACTGGCTGCATAAATATTGAAATAAAAATGTTATATCTCACTATGAACTGAATCTATTTTAACCCTTGTGTTAACCCTTTATAAGAAATTGAAATGTGTACTCTGAAATTCTAATTTTTAATCTTGGTATGTAATTGCCTTAAATGTGTTTGAAACACTTCCTAAAAAAATGTACATAATGCAATAAAACAACTGTTATAAGGTCATAAACTGACAAAGATCAGGTTTTCAGGTTCAAAATGCCCATAAAATCTCTCTGAATCACCATATAATCTTCTAAAAACAACAACAACAACAACATTCTTCTGGACTTCACTGAGGCATGGCATTGGCCCCTATATCGTTTAAGTACCCAACCCGGCTGTGCTATTCTAAATGTTGAACAATGAATATATATATATATATATATATAGCAATTTTAGGGGGGTATACGTAAATCCCCCAACTTTCCTGGTGGGAAAAGGGGGTATACCTGCGTATCACGTACACTACATCACACATAAGACAATTGCAATGTGGTGCATGTGCACTGGCATCTCCATTCACCATAAGTGCATGTCTTCTTCAAATGCCAGTAGATGTCAGATCGTCGTCATGGAGCTGGGAGGAAATGTAAGTTTAAAACATTCTTGCGACATATGGAGCTTGAGCATTATCTAGAGCACAAAGTTCATATGTCGCAAGAATGTTTTAAATGTACATTTCCTCTCGGCTCCATGACGATCTGATGTCTAGTGGTATTTAAAGAAGACGTGCTCTGATGATGAAGGGAGATGCAACTGTGCTTGTTTAATTTGTGTCTGAGCTCTCATATTTATGACAGCCATATGATGCCATAAAAACTGGATGTTTCAGTGAGATAATGAAACACATCCAGGGCAGGATATGCTGAACGTGTCATAAATTTAGTTGTGTTATTTCTTCATGCTAACAAGAAACAAACAAATCCTGTTGTCACTGTTTGTCTGACAAAAGAGGCTTTCACATATTCAGATATTTTCTTATTCACATATTTATGATAATATTTGTGTGTGTGAACATTTTAAAGGTGTCTTTGTTTTTTCCAGTACTATACAGATCTATCCATATATGTTTGAAGAGGATAATTTTCACTTCATTTTTATTTTGATAATTTGGTCATGTTTGGTTTCCAGATTACAATACTGTTCACATGACTTGTTTCAAATCACCTTGTCCCACTATTGTAGTATAGTGCACAGTCAATTTTGCAGTGTTAAATCAACACTTAGAGAGTTTATTTAACTTCTTCTAGAGTGTATTTTGTCCCATTGTCTCCAAATTAACACTGCAAAATCTACAGTGTGTACACTTTTAACCTTTAATTGTGAAATGTGTTACAGCCTGAATGTTACATTACACATGAGCATGCAGTTTTTTTCTCAGGGTCCTGTGATCCACTTCAAAGATGATTCTGTTGTGTTTCTATTCTCTATCAGTTTCACTGGATCAGATTTTAATCCAAGAAAGCAGATAAGTAACTAGGCGCTCCCTAAATCACAGTGTTATTTAAATGTTGTTGTTTTTTTGTCACCTGTTTACACTTTTTAGAAACAGGTGAGCTCCAGAAACCTGCATGATTCATGTTCTTGAACTGGATCTGCAGAGTTAGCAGGTTATGAAACCTATATAAGCCTAACCTAGAAAGCCAACTCCAGAGCGTTCCTACCAGCTGCTACACAAACTATTATAAGCTGTAGAATGAGGAAAGTGACCAAAAGCTTGGACCTTTTTCCTTCAGATCTTCTTTGGAGCTTTAAGCTTCAGCTGAAACTGTCTGCAAAGAAATGACTGCCTGTCAATGGCAAAAAAATACCCAGTTCAAAAATGACATCATCTCACACAGTTTTCTTCCAACCCAGAAACAGGATTTAGCTCCTACAGTGCCTTCCCTCTAACTATTGCTGGCTCTGCTATTTGATATTATAGCTTTTCTTTCCTCCTGCATCCATTCCTTTCTTCTGCTGCCCACCAAATCTCTCTTTCTCTCCCTCCTTATCTCTTTTACTCTGCCAAACTCTTCGCTCACTCTGCTACTGTATCTCTGCCATGCTCTCTCTTTCATTCTCATACGGTGTCCAGTAATCCTTGCCAAAGAGTGTAATTTGCATAATCTGAATTAGCTTAATCTGCCACCCTGTCGGCAATGGAGAGGGGTCGATCTCAAAGGCCCCTTTAATGGAGAGAGCTCTCCATAAGAGTAACGGCTCCATGGGCCCCTCGATTCCCGTGAGGTACACGGATGAAGAATTTTAAAAATAGACTTCAGCTGAAACAGTCCTATTTACATCATGTACAGATGCACACATAACCAATTTCCACAGTGTAAATCCTAGCTCCAGGAGGACAGCTCATTCAGAGACACGTTATTTTCTACAGTCATCAAGATGGGCCAATCCTGCCTGGCCATAGAGTGGCTGATTCAAAGTCCAGTGACTCGCTCTCACATAGATGAACATGGCGAGAATCATAAGCATTCAGGCACACACCCTCAAAACCCACATGAACACATTATACGAAGGGTCATAGATAAAGGAAATGTTAGAGCACCCGGGTGTATAAAACAACACATTCTCTCATTGCTGTGCTTTTCTAATCCTCAGTCTGTGAAGTAGGACTGAAGTGCCAGAGGGTGCATTGCAGTGTTGTGTGTTTGTTTATACAGAAGGAGGTGACATCCACAATCCCGCCTAATGTCACTTCCTCAAATGTTTGTGTGCCACTGTTGATCATGTTTGGGAAGAGTGAGTCAAATCAGCTCATTTACACACATAGCAGAATGCCAATATTGATTTTTTGAGTAAATATATGGCTAGACTTGAAATCTGCCAAAATACACACACACACACACACACACACACACAGTATGGAACACACATACACACTGCTGGATGCCAAGGGAGGAGAATGACGAGATGACTTAATAAGCACTCACACCAGCTAATGGGAGCGTGGGTGATGGAGAAAGGGAGCAAATGAGAGGAAGAATAGTGGCATAAAAGAGCGAGGAGAGAGGTATGGAGATGAGAGTGCCAGGAGCAGATTGTGGTTGTAGCATGTGAAAGAGTGGTGGGGGATTAGAAGAAAGTGTGATGGTGAAACAAACATGGAAAAGGAGTGGGAGGGAGAAAAAGGGGAAACAACAGGGGGGAGAGATGAGAGAAAGGGTACAAAGTGGCAAAGAGGAGACAGAAAAGGATGAAAAAGACAACTCCAAGAAAATGGTCGAGGGATAGAGGGGAGAGAGAGAGGCAGATTGCAAAAAGACAAGGAGATGAAAGCAAAAGCAGAGGAGTGACAGAATAGGAGAGGAGAGGAGTAGACGATTGAGACAACATTGCTGCAGGGAGCAAGAGAGCACAGTATAGGAGCTGAAAAGATATAAAAAATTCACCGGGGAGCAGGAAAATGGCAGGTGAAACTGTTGCTAGAGAGATGAGTTGTCAAGAGGGCACTACAGCAGATGTTAGAGGCAACAGTAGTTACACACACCACACAACAGGTAGAAGACAAAGAGTCTGTCAGAACAAAAGAGCCGAGGAAAATAAGGAAAATAAAACAAGGACAAGCTGATAGATCAACAAAGAGCCCTGATGAAGAAAACAACAACAACAGTAAAGACATGCACATATTCAGACAGGAATGACAGAAACACGGTCATGCTTTTTTTTTTTTTCACTCTGAGAATGACTCCGTGCTCAGAGGATCAATCATGTAGCAATCTAATCTGTAGTCGTCTTCTTTCAGTGTTGCTGTCAACGTTGCGATCCTAGATAATAAGTCATCTGAAACACAAAAAAATTGACGGACGCATTCATACAAGCGCCGCTACACTGCTATGTTAATCCTGGATGCAGATATCATGTTGCAGCAGGACAAAAAGAGAGATGCTGAAGTATCACAAAACAACACAACCCAACACCAGGATTACAACCTCATAATACCACCAGCCCCAGATCCTGCTCTTTTAATATTTTGTAAAGCTGATTTGGAGGTAAAAAAAAAAAAAAAAGGTCTTGTTTTCATTTGCACAGAAAGGCAGATTTCACACATTTCAACAGTGTGATACCTCTACAACCACTTCATTATTCAAAATAGAAACAAATGTAAGCTTGCCTTCGTAACACCCATGGGAAAAGGTGTTTGTTTGAGCTAGTGGGAGGAAAAAAGCTTATTGAAAAGATGAAACCAGCCTTATGCATTCATTTAGAAAATGCCTGCATGGGCTAATTTTGCACTAAAAAAGGTAATAGCATGCCTTAACAGATACATTTAAAAGACTGCACACTTAAAGAGAGGGTGTTTTCACTCTAGTGCTGCTCTCTTTCTTGCTGCATTCATTTACGAGACGTGTTTGGATTTCGTCAGATGTTAATGAACAAGGTTTACAGATTTTATTATGAATGAGTAATGATGGAGTAAACCATTCATCACAAGCAACAGGTCATTACAAAAAAAAACATTCTTCCTTGGTTTATCCGTGAATTTGTTTCTCCTTCTATCGATCTCTTTCACATGGCCTTGACTTACTTAGGAATACCCCAATCTCATCAAGCCCCCCCACAACCCCTCCCACCCCAAAACTGACATCTTTTGTTGCCATGGCTACCGTGCTTCCAAGGTAACAGCAAGACGGAAAAGCAGTGTGTGAGCAGAGTGACAAATACCTCCGACATGCGTGTGTTTACCAGCGTCTGAGGTTTGCGTCTGTACGCACGGGCAGCCAGACAGACAGACGTAGCAATACACACACACACCCACACTCCAGCACATGAACACACACACTTAAAGACGAGCATATTCACACATTCGAATGGAGTAAAAACAGCAGACTCCGACTTTCCTTTCTGGGTTTTGTCTGTCAAAAAATTTAAGCCTCACAACAGTCACTAGAGTGCACACATACACATACACACACACACACACACACACACACACACACTGTTGTACTAAAAACTTTGTAGGATAAAGATTCTTTTTCCTTTGGGAACACCTGTTGGTCTCTTCTCTTTTTTGCTTGTTTTACACACACACACCACAAATTATATGGCCTTTGTCTTTCTCTCCATCTTGACAGGAATGCAGTTTTGATTCTTCAACACTGTAGCCCATGCATCTACACTGTGTGTACTTGTGTGAGTGTGTGTAATATAGTAGGTGTGTGTAGAAAAAAGTTTCCCTGTCCTTTAGTGTGAGATGACAGCATGTATATGTGCAAGAGATAAAAAGCACATTATCTTCATGCATATGTGTGTGTGTTTGTGTGTGTTCCCTCACCCCTGGATGGCCTCCTTTGCTTGGTCTGCATGGTCAGCGTACCCACCACAGCCCCCATGTTTGCAGTCGTCGTCGTGGAAACAAGCGCGTCTGTATGCTGAAGTCTGTATCTCTTTGCGTCACGTGTTTGGACGGCTAAAACACACACACAGTCCCTCGCCCTCTTTCCTCTTCTCATCCTCTCCTCCTCTCTCTCTCTCCCTCTCCCTCTCTCTCACTCCTCCCCTCTGTGTGGCTGCTCTCAGCAAAAACCCTCATCCTATCATCCCTCCTTTCATGCCTCCTCACCCCATCTCACGCCGCTCCTCCTTTCTTTCTCTCCTCATTTTCTACACTCATTCTCTCTCTCTTTCCCATTTCCTTATGTGATATTTTTTTCTTGGGAGGTTGGGAGGGTGGGGGTTTGTTGCCTGACTCCCCATCTCTCCCACGCATCCTCACAACAAGCCAACAGCCTGAGCAGAGCATCAGTGATTCAGACAAAACTCTAAATTATTATGAGTGTAGGCATTCAAACAAACACTCAATGAATCACTACGGAGAAAAACAAAACAACAAACGTCCTCTGCTACATTTCACACCTCAGATGAACAAATATGCAAATAGATAAAGACCCAAATATTGACTAATGTCTAAAAATGAATTATTGACTAAAAGGAATCATGTGCATGTGCTAAAGAGTGGGAGCAGCCTTGAGCGTCACTGGTTTTCCTCTTGTACCAAAATCATGTTCATGAAAAGGCCACTTCCATCCATCAACACCTCCATTCACCCCATCCATCACTCCTGTTCATCCATCCATATTACCCCTACAAACACATACACACACTTACAACGGGTGGGTAAAAGTGTAAAGAGTGCTTGGTGGCAGATCAGCTCCCAGGGCAGAATGAAATAAGGGAAGGAATGATGTGAAGGAGACAGGCACTAAGAGAGAAGAAAAAAGGTGTAAGGCTTTAAGTCAAAGATGGAAGAAGAGGCAGAGATTAAAAGCAGGAAGTGACAGAGGATAGAGAAAGAATGAGGGATTTAATAGCATGGAAAAGAGGCATCAAGCCAAGTGTCTTATAATTCTGTCAGAGCTTGTGCTGTTGCCTGCAAGCGCGCACTCAGATTCAATCACATTTTAATTACCACCTGATCAATACCAGCTATGCGTGAGGTCTGAAAGTGCAAACAGACCAATGGATGACATTTATGGATGATAAACTGTATGAGCTAAACTGGGAAAACACATGAAAAACACATGCTTCAATGATGCCCCTGAATGCTGCCAGCAGATAAAAGTAACATGAACTTGGTGGATGCTCAGCTCTGATCCATATGTCACCGTTCTGCCTGATGGCCCTAAAGCGTACAGATATAAATGCTGACGATAAGTATAAAAATGTCACTGCATGCTATAATCTAAGTTTGAGCTCACCTCAAGGATAAAAGCATTATGAAGCCTGTCTTCTTGCCCCTAAATGAGCAAAAATGATGTTAAAAAAGAGTCACAAGCGTCTGTGTAAACTATGTATGTGTCAGGCTTCACGGCCAAGTTTTTAGTCATAGATTTGGAGAATGTCTTTTCAGATCAATTCCACCTTCTATTGAATGGCTTCTACAAATGGAGCAACTGTTCCAAATATGGGGCATTTTTCAGTCATATGATGGTGAATAATGAACGAGAGATGATTGTTAGGAAGCCATATGGGAAGATTTAGCGGGAAAGGAAAAAAAAGTGCAATCTGCTTCTGTGAAAATGTGCTCATGAATAGTCGGATGCGATTGTTTTTTTTCTTTCACAACAGCAAGAGAGACAGAATGGACAGCAGTGGGGAGTAATGCTATCACTCTGCCTACACACAAATACACACACAGATACAGTATGTGCACACATGCATTTTACATACTGTGAGCAGATAGACTGGCTGATTATAAGATGAGGTCTCTGTGGACCATGGGGACATCGCAGCAGTATGCAGCACCATGTAGCATGACCATTTCCTGCCTCATCCACCCCCACCCCATCTACCATGCACACAAACACACATACACACACACACACACACACACACTGGTTTCTATGTCTTATGAGGACCAAGTTTGCAATCATGACTTGTAGGTAAAGTAGCCATTGGGTAGTGAGCATAAACATCTTTATTTTTTTATGAAATAAAATAAAAATTAAACAAATACCATAAAATAAATGAAAAATGAATAAATAAAATAAAAAGACAATAAAAAAATTAATGAATAAAAAATTTTAAAAATTAATTTATACATATCAGTGATGCATGGGCTGATCCAAAGTGAGCGGGTGCCCACGGTCTCCCATGGTCATCCGCAGTTACGGGTCATTAAAAATATTTTTAATGATATTCAGGTTGCGGCCGGTCGGGTCGTTTGAGATAAACATTAAAATAACCTGGTAAATATGCTTCATTAACTGAATGTCCATGAAGGTGACATATAACGTCATCAGTACCCTACGGTATGGAGGGAAGAAGAGAGAAAGTCAAGTTACGAGAGTGGAAGCTCCGGAAACATACAAACAAAAAAGTAAGGTTTGGGACACATTCACTGAGATTTTTAAACATAATGAGCAGCTCCCAGTGTTTTCTTTGCCATGGAAACCGGGTTCAAATGGCTCTTTGGATGTTACAGGTTGCCAACCCCAATGACATTGAATTTTAACACGGAAATAAATGCAGGTATGTGAGTGAGGTCATTTGATGTTCATAAAGACCATTGTTTAAATTTTTTAAATGCTGGTCGAGAAGTGGGTCGGGTCCCTTTTTTTCAAATACATTTATTGCGGTCTGAGCTGCAGGCGGGTTAGTTAAAAAAGCGGTCAGTTGCGACTCATTTATACATCGACCTGCGCATCACTGATACATATATATTCAAACCTTTGAACATGTTTCACTTTCCACCTGTTTCACCCTGCTTCAGGAAAAAACCTGTTAATGTGTTTATAGGGGACATAATTTGCATAAATTTGCATGCTTCACACTGATTTATATTTTACTAGTGGGGACCTACATTCATATGTTACTCTCGTGCCCTGAATTTTGGTCACCATGGTGTCAGAGGTCCCCATGGCATGACTGTGTAAACACATCAATGTTCCCATAAAGATAGGAATACATACACAAATACACATTTCACCCTTCCTGCCTCCTACTACTGCTGTATAACAGTGTCTATAATGTGCCTATAGGAATTTACAGGCTATCAAAGTGATTTCTAACTATCTTCACTGCCCCTACTTCATCTTTAGCCTTAAACTATATCTATCCATCTTTCTCCACCCTCTTATCTATGAATTTGTCTCCAGGCATACGGCCTACACCAGTACGTCTTTATCTAGCCATCTCTTGCTATAAATCTCTGCACACGTATCAGCCTAGTGTTCCTGTCGTTTCATACTGTGTTCCTGGCTTGTTCTGATCTCAAATCTCCGTCCTTCTCCCTCCAGTCTCTGACAGGCCTGTTTCCACACACTGACAGAAATGTTTCTGCTTCCAGTAAAATCATTTCAAAGTCTGTCTGTTGAGCAGAAAGCATGAGAGGCGACACTGTGTGTGCAAATCTGTTTGTTTTTTGGGGGGTTTTTTTCTCTTTTTTTGCGTGGTTTTTTTATGTGTGTGTAAAATTGCTCCCGAATTGCCTGCTGTTTCCCTGCAGGCATGTGAGTGAATGGATGCAGACTGTTTTACTAGACCCATGTCACACTTTTGAGGAAAGAGAGAATAACAGCCACACTGGCAAGAAATAAAGAAAAAGGATAAGCAACAAAAGTGGAAATGGTAACATACAGTGGAGGAAAAAGAAGGAAACACAGCAGAAAGGTTTGAAGCTGGAGATTATACTGAGATGCAGGGAGTAAAATATGGAAAAACAGGAGGGTAACAAGTGCCAGAAGAGTGGGCGAGAGCATTGCAAGGAAGAAAAGGCAGAGGAGAGAGCAAGTAGCGTTTGCAAACAGAGGATTTCAACAGAAGAGGGTGGAAGAACAAAGCCAAAGAGGAAAAAAGTGGGGGAGTGAGTGTGAGAGAAAATGAAACTCTAAAGATCTTGATTAAGATTAAAATGCAGAGTGGAAGCTTTAGAAAATCAGCTCAGCTCCTGGCAGCTGCACATTTAGACCAACCTCAACGCTAACCTGTATTCCTACATCTTAAAAACCTGTCATTCGTCTCCTAAATAGCTCATTCAAGCAGCTATCCATAATGACTCTATCATGTTGCTGTATGAAACTGTCTTGTCGGCACACAAGGCTATGCAATTACTCATCTGGGCAGCATGGGTTTGGACAGGGAAGAACATGTCTATTAGGAAAATCAATACTAATATCTACAGCTGTCCAAATAAGTTCTCACACTGATGCTTCACTGTATCTTTATTACTGGACGCATGCTGAGCCTCTTTTGTGTCCCCATTACATTATGAAAAAAGCAAATAATTAAAGAAGCTACTGCTATTGATCTGTCATCACCTAAGGTAAAGAGGAAAAAGAGGAGGTAAGCACAGACAGAGATAAATGAAATCATCAGGACGAAAAGGAAGTATTGGCATGCAGCGGGGAAAGAGAATGGGAAAACATAAAAGAGTAGCATAAAAACGCAAAGAAAGCAGGAATGTGGAATGATATAAATTATCTTTGTAAAGCTGTACATTTCAGTGCAAAGAAAGACAAAAAGAAAACAAGAAGACTTGTCTTCCACTGCCTTGGTAAACATACATAGACAGCAGTAGAGATCAAAAGCACCAGAATATGTGAAGTTTATCCAGAACGACTGACAAAGGAACCAAAGGTACACTGTCTATCAGTTCATGAAGTCATTCAGATATTGAGCCACAGCTCTAATACTTCAACACAATAAAAGAAAAAATCACAAGTGTCAAACATTTCTCTGAAATCATGGGATATTTAAGTAGTATCTCAAATTTCAGACGACTGAAACCACAATAATATCCCACTGGTTTACATAAATTTGTGCTCAAATAAAAAATACTATTCAAAAAGAGAATTTTGAAGAAAAATAAGCCAATTGAAATAATTATTAGTACATATGACAACACAGTAATTGCAAACAGAAAGGTGTGTTTGGCTGTGAATCACCGTTTCTGTAATGGTTTATCAAGCAGAGACGCCGATATCATATTCATGACACAACTGTGAATCATGAGAGTCAGGCCTGATGTTGGCCATGTTTGGAACAGAAACAGCAGAGCAGCACAGAGCCAGTTTACAAAAGCAAATTGTGTATGCTGTTTGAAACTCAGTAAAAACAAAAACAAATGCCTGTGATTTCTCACTTAACAGTGTATCGTTCGCAATATACAGTAGACAGTAGATAATTGAAGCTGTTCATCTTACCTCTGTGCTGCTCTCACACTGTAACAGCTTTTTTATTTGTTATAGGTCACCGAGAAAACTCAGAGGTGTAGTTTTACTCTGAGAAAACACCTTTTACTCGATATTTCTAAGACGGGGGAAACAAAAGACAAAAAAATATATAAAATGAATGAGAAAGGTATTCAGCTGATCGAGTAAAAATAAAATGTATGCAAAAATAATATTTCTTTCAGCCTTCCTGCTTGTATTAACCCTTGGTTGGTCACACTACAAAACTCACAATATTTTTTTTTTTGCTTTTTCCACCTCATAGGGACTATTATAACATAAAACATAGATTTTTTTTAACTGACCCTAAATTTAATTAAAGTACTAAAACTCAAACACCACCACCAAACTTCACCAATCTTACCAACATAATATGTGACTTGGTTCAAATGGGATGTATTAACTCTTTGTGTTTGTATCGTTAGCAATTAGCATTAGCGATTAGCATTAGCATTTCATGACTCTTTACTATCATCTCTACCGTTTGGTTCAGCACTGATTACATGAATACCAAAGTATTTCTGAAACATGATGATGATTATTCATGTAAAATAGACTGTAAATGTTAATAACAAGAAAAAGAATCGAACTTACCTGCAATTTTGTGTCCAAAAGAAAAGATCATAGCAGAAGTGTTGTCACAGTTATGATCGTCTTCCTTGGTGGTATGCTAGCATGACCTGAATGTATCATACCCAGTGGCGTTTTTGTGCATTACATGCTTCTTACAAAAGGGGGAGACTGCCCGAGAAGTTTGGTGTCAAATGACTTAAATTTAGATTAGATATCAGGTTTCAAAGTTACCTGACCAACAAAGGGTTAAATGTGTATTCCACAAGTTGATATGGAAATACCAGGCTTTGCAAATTTAGACAAATAACACATCAGTTTTTAAGAAGTCAAAGAAAACAAAACTCAAACCATTTGCTATTTTTTTATCTTTTTTTGAGAAAAGGCAACACTTTACTGTTTCCCTATTATTCTTTTTGTCTATTAACTGATGACAACCCTTGGTAAATGTATTTTGGATGAAATCTAAATTGGATTTCAGCTTGCTGTAAAATGCCACATTGGCAAAATCTACGGCTATAGTTTATACGTGTCATTTCAACTGTCACATTAATTTTGCTCAAGTGATATGTGTCACTGCTGTTATGTGCTTACAAGCCTAACCATATAGTTAGAGCTAAGTAGCTATCTATATTCATCTGCATTTCTCTCATTGACTTCAGTATTACAAAAGCCAAGCAAAGGACCGAGTTGCCTATGGAGATAAATTGCACAGAAAATATTGGATGTCTTTGCAGAACCAAGCATAGCATTTCCCTACAAATATTATGTAAATAATGTCGCTTTTTCATACAATTTATTGTTTTTTCTTTATTTAATAAAATCATCAAATCTGGGTTTAATTTCCAACAGTAGAATATCTAACAGTGAAGATCTCAAATGACAAGCAGAGTTTTTAAAAAAATAATATGCTAAAATGAAGCTTCCTGTGAAAATTTACACAGAACAGGATAAAATAGAACAAATATAAGATATGCTGTAATATCGCATTCCCATCATTACACGCTCAAACTCAATCACACACCAACACACATGCTTCAGGCATGGGATTAAGCAGAAACCATTTTTTCACATTGCCATGTGCCTAATAAAGCTTTTTGCTGTCCTAATTGGGCCTTTTGGTGCACTTCTTTTGATGTGCAGGGATGAGAGAGATGGGTGGAAACTGTAAAGCCTATTAAGGATACAGGGCTGCTCTTCTCAGCTCTTCAGCCTGCAGCATATGGATACACTGAGCACTTGTACTCCAGAAGACCCACATACAGCACACTCACATGTATAGAAACACACATTTACATACATACACCACACCGCCACAAACAAAATGCATGATTAGAAAAGCTTCAAACAGTTGGAGAAATCTCAGAGTAGGGCAAGGCTATTTCTCTGCACAGAACTTACAACACAAAAAGATGTGAAGCTTTGGGAGCTCGAAAGAGACAAAGACAGACACCCTGAGATAACCACTAACGGCAGATGAATAGCCATAGATCAAGAGGAGAACAGAAGGGAAAAAGTTGAAGAGAGAAACACATAGAAGACAAAATGAGAAGGTGAAATGAGGTGAGAGCAAGACCAAGACAAAGAAAGAGAGAGAAGAGAGAGAGAGAGAGAGAGAGAGAGAGAGAGAGAGAGAGAGAGAGAGAGAGAGAGAGAGAGAGAGAGAGAGAAGGTGTAAATGTGTTCAGGACGGTGACAGAGTACAGAGGAATAAAAGTAGAGGCAAAAACAAATGGAGTGAGTGGACAGGGAGATGAATGTGTCGGCAAGGAGCAGGTTTTATAGTTTATAACATAGCCGCTGGGAAATATTTCAGAGAAGCAGAGTAGTTTGTGCACTTTGACAGTGGATAAATTCCCTCCTGCTGCCCCAGGTGAAGAATAACACATATAGATAAATGCCTCAACACCAGCCTTTGGTCATATGAGCAGTGGAGAATATCAGCTATTACTGTAATTTTGTAATTTTCTTCTTAAAGTAACTGCAATTCTATGGAATACTGTACTGTATAGTCAGTAGTGTTGAAAATTATATACGGATATTAAAGAAATATTCCTACCAGACCCAAACAAGCATGTGAATTTAGTTTCCAGTTGTTGATTGTACTGTAATGGTTCAAAGCCACATTCAAATTTACGTAGAACATAAAAAAAATAATAATAATCTATTTAACACACACTTGTGACTGCATAATATCAGTTTAAGGTGCAACATCTAGTTTACAAGTGTCAGATTATATTCTAATGTTTTATTTATTGAGTGAGTAAAGCATGGAAGGACATGAAAATGGGAAAAAAAAGAGAAAGAGGAAGATGTTGAATTTAATGAGAGAGAAAATCGAGAGCTGGAACATCATGATATGAAGGGAGAACAATGAGGCACACTTGGTGGTCTTCTTCACTGTTTCCAAATCTGATGGGAAAGAACTGAAAAACTCTCTGATGTTGGCTTAGAGGCAAAAAGAATCATGTATGTGACAGGATACTGCGATGAATATCCCTGCAATGTTACTGTTGGTCGCCAATAAAGAAGTTAGAAATACACACCCCTGTAAAAGGCGTGCTAACAAAACTGATCTTAACATTCTGCACAATTCACAGCCTGATACATGTTTATAAACAGTCCAATCTTTAATTGAAGGCTACTTTCCAATGCATCTGTGTGTTGCTTGGCAACCATTTTGTGACTGAAGAATTGTTTGGCAGAGGAAAGGTTGGTTGGTATCAACATATTGCATTTGTGTCATGCTCAAAAATATCTCATGAGTGTAAAATCGCTGTAAACAAGGGCATCTTGGGGGTTACTGCTTTAGTAAATCAGCCAATAGGATTGTGCTTTATATGCAAAAAGATTGGTGATTGGTCTAAAACACTTCATTATGAGTTAAGCCTCTGAAGCCTGAAAACAGAGTCAAGTGGGATAGAAGTTAAAACCCTTTCAATTATAATAATCTTACATATTATTTCCTCTTTCTGTAGAATGCAGTTGTTGCTGTTTTGTTTCCTGTCACTGTTAATAAATACCATTAACTACCACACAGTTATTAGACTTGAAGACAAAAGGCAGATGTCAGTGGGTCTTGTGTCTAGTGTGATAGAAGATCTCCTGCTCCAGTGTGCCCTACAAGTCCACTGAATACATCCTCAATTCATCACTATAAAATTGTTTGAGTGTGAATTAACTGCCTTTGTAGAGCTTTACAATGTGTATCTCTCACCAGGTAAAACAGAGGCCAAGGAGAGTATATGACAGTTTCAGTGTGAGGACATGCACTAGATAGAAAGACTGTCATAATTCTTCTTGTCCTTTGCAATAGCTTGTGACCCCATATCATAGTTTACAGTTTTATTTCAGTGTGTGCCATCATATCTATGCGACCTATCATTTCAGTTTATTAATCTGAGTAATTATAAGAAGCAGGAATAGTAATGAAAAGGTAAAATAAATAAATAACAGTATTAAATATTGCATAAAGCTCTCACAAAATAAATGAAAATAACTTTTCAGTGTAAAAGATTTGGGTTTTGAGATGTAGTGATTTTAACAGGTCATATATCACACGTACAGTTAAACACTTTTATGGTAATACATAAATTTAATATCAGTCCTCTACTAAAGTAATTTTCCATTTCTATTAAGGATATCTAAACATTGTATATGTACTTTCTGTTTTCTGAAACTGAAAAGTGGCCTAATTAGGCTAATTTTCCAACAATTTCACCAAAACTCCTTTTTTTCATAAAACATTTTTGTGCTGGTGGTGTTTTGAACATAATAAAATTGGTATATCACACAAAACTGTAATGGAAAGACATTATAACCACAACCACATCAATAAAAAAAAGGGAGGTTACCAGCCATTACAACAAGTGAAGAAGATGGTGCTGTATGTGTGGACACACCAGGAGACCAAAACATTTTTTGATTTAGTACAGAATAGAGAGGAAATATGCTATAATAATTAATATATCTGTAAATAAATATATATATGTTCTCCACCATGTTTATGGAATCACTTTTCATGTCATCTTGTGATAATAAATAAACAAGTCATTGCATTTGTGATGTAATGGAAAAACTCATGTTAGGCACTCAAGTTTTTTGGGGAGGTTTTCCCGCAACATCTTTTAAATATTGGTAACATTTTGCAGAGATGTCTAATGGAAAAAAACATGCTGCAGATTTAAAAGTATCTGGAAAATGTAAGATTTTTCATATAACTTTTAATATTCAGGTTGTGTTTGATTTTGTCCAGTCATATTCATGACTAGACTTTATGTGAATCCTGACAAATCATTTGTAAACTTTTATGCTGAAAATTACTTACAGAAACTTGGGCCACCTCTCAGTTAGTCTTTGCCTCATGTTGTGTTGTGATCAAGGATGGGCCAACCTTCCATGTAAAATGCATCCTGCCCTGCTTTCATTAGGCCACTTTTTATAACACTGCAGCAGATGGTGAAACACACACACACACACACACACACACACACACACACGTTCACTGACACTCACTCTGCATTCCCCCGAGAAGTAACCTCGCCTCCTCTTCAACTTTTCTCAATTTTTCTCTCCCTCTTTTATTCATCTATTGCCTCCTCCCACAGCCTTGCATCCCAATAGAACAAACTTCAAAGTATTTAAAGGTTGTTCCAGCTCTATCCGCACAATATTTGCTAAAAATACACACTATGCTAGTTGCTTTGTAAGCATTGTTACCTTTCCTTACAAGTAAATGGGTTATGCTGGTAAGAGAACAGCACAGCCGAGTTCCCCATGACACCTGTGTTAATCTATGTTTTCTGTAAAGTTCCTGTAGTTTCTATATTTTAGGCTGCAGAAAACCTCCACCTTGAAAATGTGCCTCAAGTGTTTGAACCGATCTGAAGTATCTGCTGAGAGCTGTTGCCATGCAGTGAAATGAGGCGCAGGTCTGGAATTAAAATAAACAACCCACGCAGGATGCTATATCTAGTCTCCCCATGTTTCAGAAAACAATTTATAGGGTCTCTAAAGTGTTTGGACAGTTAGTTCAAATACTCTGAGTGGATGGGCTTTAATATTTGACAAAATTTCAGCGACTCAAAGGCATTTTCCTGAGGGGCTTACACAACATTCACAGGCACATAATCATATCACTTGCATCGCCTCCACAGTTTTTTCACATCATATGTAACACGCAGTCTGTTTAACATGATCTCACTTTGCAGCTGACTAGTTAATGGTCCAATTAATGATTTTTGCATTTTTTCCCTCACATGCAGTGGACAGATTGATGAAAACATGATGTGGATCTTGATTTTTGTCTCTTGATTCTGTCTGATGCAGTTCTGTGACTGCTGCCGATAACCATCAGGTCTGAGGTCAACAGAATCAGACCATGGCCAAAGGCTGTCCGATTACAGCATGCTGATATATAACAGACACACAGACACATGCACACATAAAGTCTCAGACAAATCCACACAACATATGCTCTCTTCATATATACCCCTACATTGAGAGCTCACTTTAGCAAATATATAACAAATTAATTTCATGTTTAACTAGTGTTCAGAGAATGCCTAATCTCATCCCTATTTTGTGCCAAGTTCAAGTCTCTATGATAACCGTTCTTGAATTAGAGCCAATAATGTGATTTTGACATGTCTGCTATATGCGACCTTGACCTTTGAACTTTTGCAATATTGTTAATTTCATTATATGTATATATGCATCAGTGTGTGTAATATTATGATAATATATCCAGTATTGATTAAGTTATAACATGATATGCCTATGCTTGACACAGACAAACAGTGTTTCCAACATGTCACCTTTGACCTCCAGAAATCTCAAAAACTATTGGTCGCAGGTGAACACCAATTATGAGAATTGTAGAAATCTTCATTCCACATTGTTTGGTACCAATTTGAAAGTTCTGTGACCCTCCGTTGTTGAATTATAACCAATAATGTGATTTTGACCTTTTGGTTAATTGTGACCTTGACCTGTGACCATTACTCAAATGGATCATTGCATCTGATGAGCATTATCTATATGTACAGTATATGCCCATGTAATTTCATCGTGATATCTCAAGTATTCATTGAGTTATAGCATGATATGTCTCTGCGGACACACACATACACACACACACACACACACACACACACGGTGATTACTATAATCTCTCCCAACCAATGTTGGGCGTGATTAAAAATGCCCACTCATGCCATTTTATGAATATATATCGTCAATACATTTGCATGTATGTGTCAAGTGTCAGTGCTAGTGCCATTTTCATCCTGTCAAACAATACCAAAGCAGATAAAAAGCAGGTTAGATGGGAGAGCCAACAGGGGTAAATTCCATCACCTTTTATAGCCATCCTCAATGCCACAGCTACCCCTACACACTAACATATGTCATTAAAATCCACAGTTCGAATAGAGGACAGACAGCCTCAAGATTGCATCATAAACCAATAATGAATGACTTTTTTTTTCTTTTTTTGGGCTAACTTTGGATTGCTGTTCAGTATACATGCAGCTCATTCCCATAATGCACTTCCTGTGCAATATTCATGACTCTGAAAGCAAACATACTGTACATGACTCCATCATCCAAGTACAGACACGCAAGAAGACAGGTGCGCCTCATATGGCAGCCTCATGCATGTGCTCACATTCACACAAAACACATCGCAAGAAATTATTTTTGGAAATACAAATCCTTACCTTTGTGGTAGTTCACCTGCTTGGTTTGCATGGAAAAGGTTCCCATCACAAGACCCATGTTGACTTCTGGATGCAGACAGGTTGTTTCTGTGTGTGAAGGTATGAGTGTGTGTGTGTGTGTCCACCTGGTTAAGGTGTGCTACTGTGTGCAATAGTAGTGTATGTGTTGTATCTAAGTTAGTCCATCAGCCAGCTGTGTGTGTGGAAGTACAGATATCACTTCTCAATCTGCCTCACACCCATACAGCTCGACTGCTTCTGCTTGAGGGTGTGTGTGTTTGTCTGTGTGTGAAAGAGACACACGGGAGAGAGAGAGAGAGAGAGAGAGAGAGAGAGAGAGAGAGAGAGAGAGAGAGAGAGAGAGAGAGAGAGAGAGTAGGTGTGTGTTTGTGAGCAAGTGAGAGAGTGTGTGAATGAAATAGAGGGTGCACATGCACTCTAAAGCTACCTTTGTCTACACTGTCACTGAAGCTGCCTATTTTGCATCCCTTCTATCTCTCGCTCTTCCTTGCACACACTCCCTCTTTCCTCGCTGTCTTTCTCAGTGTGTCCCCTGCGACCAGTCTGTCATTCCATCAATTCCTCTGTGCCTCTTTATGTATCTGCTTTTCAGTCTCCCCTCTGCTCCCTCTTCTTCTCCTATTCCTCTCAGTCGCTCTGTCTCTTTGTCTGTCTGGTGGGGAAAGAGGGATTGCACACTGTTGCATGAAAAAAAGACAGAGAGAGAGAGAGAGAGAGAGAGAGAGAGAGCGAGAGAGAGTGAGGAGAGTGAGGAGAGATTGGAGGGGGGGTGTGAGTGGAGAGGATGAAACTCAAAGGATGGAAGCAGAGGAGGGAGAAGCAATGAGAGAATGAGGAGAAGGAGGGAGAGAAAGGAGGAGAAAAAGAGTAAGAGAGGAAAAGAAGAGACAGAGACAAATTGGGAGGATTCAAAAACAGTGCAGAAGGCAAAGTGGGGGAGGAACAATGGGGGAAGGGGCGTGAAAGAGAAATAGAAAGAGATAAAGAGTGCAAGAGGTGAGGGGAGATAAAGGAGGGCTAGACTGATCTGTCCCCCTTTGCTATTCACCAGGAAAACAGTCTGAGTGTGGAGAGTATTTGCCGTCTTATCTCTACATGCACAAGTCTGACAGGTGGTGTCTGTGTCTGTGTGTGCGTGTGTGCGTGTGTGTGTGTAATTATTCTGTGAGTGGGAGGGTCATGGACAAAAAACCCTGTACATCTGACACCACTACATTTGCAGGAATGTCGTCTCGCATATGTCACTGTCGCCATCAACACGTTGTATCAGGCATGTTTTTGGACTCGAGTCATAGTGATGAAGCTATCAGCTCAGGAACACAAGTAGGCCAATGACGCCAGTCCACAACACAGTCCACCTCACACATGTACTTCCCTGTCAATCAGTCTTAACCCCTTGCTGCCCTTCATGTAACCCCCTGCTGTTGAGATTGGCAGGTTGCACAATGTCTATCGACTGCAAACCCTATTGAAATTCCTCACGTGGCTTTATAAGAAAACAATTTACAGCTGAGCCATCGCTGTGGCTGTGCTGAGGCCATCAAGGCCAATGATAAAGCCATTAGGCCATGGCATTCATTAAAAGCTAGTGCCTGCAGTAGCATGCATGGTGAGGATCAATGCAGAGTAAAAACAAGTCAGACACAGACAGGAAAGGGAAGGTGTGACAGACTGAGGTGTAAAGGGGAGAAAAAAAGACCAAAAATGAACAATAGAAGCAGAAATAGGCAGATAGATAATGGAGGAGAGAAAAACAAGCACTGCAGGGCAGGTGTGAGTGTAATGATGAGAGACAATTCATGGGTATGCAAGAGTTCACCCCCACACTCATATCACTCTTCTTTTTACCTCAGCGGAAATGGCCTGAATCACAAATGTAATGCAAACACAGTCATACTCAGAGTCACATTTGTCTATGCACAAATGCAAACACAAACACACACAAGAGCAGCAACACATTATCAGGCAGAAACAGGTCTTTAAATATACTCCACAGCAGTGGCACACAGAAACACTGATTAGATTCTAAAAGCTCAGCTGAATCGACAAGATAAGAGAGCGTGATTTGCTGTAGTGATGATGTTTAACTTCAGCTGAAGCGCTACACACTATTTATCAGCAGCGAGACAGACTTTGGCTAATCAAACACTTTCAAAATTCATTGAATAACATGAAATGCAGACCGTTTTGATCAATGCCTCTAACGGTGACATTTTTTTCACATAGCAAAGAAGAGAGAACAGAATACAACCTGTAAATAGAATAGAATAGAATAGAATAGAATAATGACTCTTAGCTACTAAGCAGCATCATATAAAGATGACAAATCATCTTTCTGAACAGTTGCAATTTCCAGCATACAATAAATTAATATATATATATATATTTTTAAAAACTACAAAAGCACTCAGAGAGCTCACACCTCTGCCAAGGCAGATCAGACCCCCCCACCACCACCGTGAAACTGTAGTAATGTGTTCCTTGTGCCTTGTATCAATATTTCCTGAAAATGTCATGAATATCCGTCCATATCTTTTTAACTTATCTTGCTAAAAAACAAACAAACAGACAAACCCTAATGAAAACATAAACTCTGCCATTCTTATGTGACGGTAACAATGTTATTTCAAACAGCTGATAAAAACATTTTCTATGAAAAGTCAAATTATCCATGTGTAGACATCAACATCATTCAAAGACAGTAAGAACAACACCGATTGTGACCAGCAACAAGTTCAAAAGTCAGTCTGTCATGGTCTGGGGTTCTGTCCTTGTCTTTGGCAAAGTTCTCTTTCACCTTTACAATGTACTGTTAATGCTGAACAAGACAAACAGGTTTTGGAACAATATACACTGCCCCCAAAATGACAAGTTTTTCAAGGTCACCCAAACACATTTCAACAGGACAATGCAAGACCTCACTTTGCTTGCTTTGCAAAAGCCTGGCTGAGAAAGAGGAGGATGCTGACACTGGATCAGCCTACCCACAGTAGAGAATGTGTGGAGCTTCTTGAATTGCAAAATGTGAGGACAAAGATGTTAAACTGTACTCAATTAAAAAGGAATGGGACATAATTTCACTTTAATGAATTTTCTGTTTCTAATATTAAATGAAGTAGCATTGTTACAAACATAACTTTATTTTTCATGTGTTGCAGCCTTAATGTGAAGAATCAATGTAGATGTATAAATTAAATTAAACTGGCAAACGAGTGGATTTATAAAATTATTGTGGCAAAATCTTTGAAGGGTTAGCATAGGAGGACAGAATATACAAAATGTCAATATATTTAACAAAAGATCCACAAAAATAGGTTACTTTAAAATGACTCATAGTCGTATAATGCCCTGTATCTATCAAAGGGTTATTAATGCAACATTGGAACAAGTGTTCCAACAAAGCAAAACTGAGAAACCCTTAAAAAATAAAAGTATCAAAATGAAAATGAAGATATTCCAGTAAAAGTAAAGTTTTGCTCTAAATAGTTCCAAAAATGGTCCTTCAAAAGCAGTGAAGTATAAGAATAAATCAGATTTGATTTCAATTTATGGCTTGTTTCAATGCTTTGAGGAGTTTTTGTCTCAATTTGTTCTTTCAAGAACAGTTTTAAGAACACTGCCACCACAACAAAATATTTAATATATTGTGTCCAGTGGACCACTCGTGCCTCACAGCAAGAAGGTGCTATGTTCAGTTCCAACAGCAGTTGATGGGGGTGGGACTTTTCTGTGTGGAGTGTGCATCTTCTCCTCATGTTTGCGTAGGTTCTTTCCAAACACATACACTGATAGTTTAATCGGTGGTATCTAAATTGTCCATTTGAGTGATTGTTTGCCTCTATATGTCAGCCCTGTGGTGAACTGGTGACATTGCCCAGGGTGCCCATGAGTAGCTTGGATAGGCTCCAGTGATCTGAGTGTGGATAACGAATGAATGAAATGATCTACAATTAAATACAACTCTCTTTTTTAATTCAACAATGATTATTGTTGTTATACTTCAACTGTGAGATATGTTTATGTTTCTGTTCTGTGATAAATTTTATTAAATGCATTGATGAATTTTTTTCAATGACAGAAACTAAAAAAGCAATGTCGTAAAATGTGATGAAAACACTGATCTGCATAAAATCTAATTAGTCCGTTTTTTTAGATCTTTTTAATCACAGAAAAGCACATTTACTGTTAATCAAAAATAAAATCAAATGATTTTGCATGAAATCTAATTAAGATATGAATCTATCTCTCCATCAAAGTAATTGAGGCATTAACTTCTCAGTGAGTAAACTGCTGAAAGTAAAATAGCTTTGTAGGTCTGCACTTACACTAAACAGCAACAGGTTCATCACATTAGGCTGAATGCCAGATTCTTCCAAGACATTAAACTTGACATCGTCTGTGCTGCTACTCATCCTGTCCAGGGAGCTGTGGATCATTCTGAGTGCCAACCTACCTTTTTCCCATCATTTATTAACCATTACACAACAGACCTTTTACTAGATTGAGATAGCTGGCAGGACAGATGGAGGGTAAAGACAGAAAAAGATTAGGCTAGACTGTGGAGTGATGAAAGGGAGGGGGGAGCCCGAGAGCGTTTGATGGCATAGAGAGAAAAGGTGTTGACAAGAACAGTGACTGTGGTGAACAGACAGTGAATAATAAATTGGCTGGTTAGTTGGTGCCTGGCTTTATCAGATGATGATGGGATAGACTCTGTCATAGTGACGACCGCATGGAGGAGAGGAGACGACGGCAGCAGTTAGAGCAGAGAATTGAGAGGTCAGCAGAGTTGGAGGAAAAGACATGAGGCATGGGGGCAATACATGTGGAGAGGAAAGTGGCAGTGGAGAAGATGAGAGCCAGACAAATGAGAGTGGGGACTTTAGAGGGTGAGGTAGATGTGGGAAGGTGAAGGAGGGGAAAGAAGAAGGAGGGAAGAAACAAATGAGAGCAGAGAATTGGGAGGGCAGGATGGCTGGAAGGTAAGGGGGTTAAAGGAAGAAGGGAAGATAAAACATTAATAAATGGAGAATGACATAAGTAGGATGGCAGGATGGATTGAGGGAGGGAAGTAAAAAAAAAAAAGAGTAACCAAATAGAGACAAATGGAGACATTCAGGGGCGGGGGGGTGGGGGGCTGCACCTGGACACAAAGTGGCTCAAACATGCTCAGTGTTGTCCAAGTCGTCAGAACAAACAGATTGATTTAGTGAAGTGAGGAGTAGAGGAGATGAGCTGAATGATCCTGATAGGCACACGGAGGAGGTGGAACAGGGCTGAGATCAGCCAATTCCTGCTGTAGAGTCAATCACATGTCAGTTTTTACTCTAATGTCAGCTGCTCTTAACATTGGAAATGGAGCAATGCAAGCAAGTGAGTAAAAGGCCCACAAGCAAACTTTTTTCACACAGATTTACAAGTGTGAGAGATTTATGCAGCAGTCAAATGAACAAAAAGATCATATTCAAAAAGCATCACAGATCTATAGTGTTATATATAAAAAAGCTTATAATAATAACCTAATAATAAAACTAAAAAATATGAGTGAATAGCAGGTCAGAGTTTGAGAAATTGCTGTTCTTCCTCATGCAGTGTGATATCACTCAGCAGTACTGTGGCGTATTGATGGGTTTTTAACAGTGCTGCACTGTGCCAGAGAAATTAATTTTATCAGATATTTGCCAGTGCAGACAATACTTGCTTGTGGGCTCAATTATGTATTATATTACAAACCCTATTTTCTAAAATGCAATAAAAACTAAAATCTGTGATTTCTTAATTCACTTGAACCTTCATTTAACTCATGACAATAAAACTTTTCAATGGTTTTACAGACCAACAATGTTATATTTTCTAAATATAAACAAAAGCAGTTTACAATGCATGCAATGTAATGGAAAGAAAGAAGAGAAAAGAAAGAAAAAAAAAGAAACTGTCATCAAAAGACTTTTTAAGAAAACCGAGGGGATCATGAATGGATGAAAAAAAAAAGCACCTATAGTTTTATTTGATCTCAGTGCTTTGTGCTTAATTTAGTGAGAGAATTAGTAAGTGAATTTAAAAAAAATGCACCTGTCAATGTAAAACTCTTTCACCATGTAGTGGATAATAGAAGTAAACCATTCAAGGAGTCTTGGAATCAGTGAACCACAAGGTATTATGCTATGATATGATGACCTTAGACTGTACTTCATGTTCCCTATTGGTTTCTGAACTGCAAGTGGTCTGAAAATGTTGCCATCACTGGAGCCTGACGTTACCAATAGGATTTTACTGACTGTAAAACAGTACATTTTAAGGTCGGTGTGAAAAAGTCAGTTTCATGACTTACTAGTTGAAACTTGGGAAAATGTTTTTTGAGGGCTAATGTTAGAGCCCTTTTCATTTCATTTCAGAACTAAAATATTGTCAAGTTTCCAGGACTGAAACAGATTTTTTTTGTGTTTGAAGTGTTCTAATTCACATTGGACTTTTTCATCAGTACCTGTATCATGTTTTATAATATATGATGTATACATGTTTTTATAAATGTTTGTTTTGATTTGCTTACAGAGAGAATAATGTCAAACTTGTATTTGCCTCTACTGTAATCAATATGAACAAAATGTCAGTCTTCCTAACACTAGAGTGTTAAAATCTACATTACATTTCAGAAGTCGGATAAATACCTGCAACAGTGGCAAAAATCTGAAAACTGACTTGATTTGCAGTTTATATTCAAAATAATCTCTTTTAACTGACCTGTGGTATGTTCAGGTGTATCTGCTCTGTCTGAAGTTTTCTCCAATGCAACAGTTTTATTAAAACAGTGAACAGTATTTCTCTCTTCAAGGGCAAAGCTCTTGTTTCTCAACTTCAAAGTGAATCTCTTATTGTAGAAGTATGCAGCACTGAAGCCACCTGCATACTTTATGTCACTTGTCATTTTATGAGAATCTTCACATTGTGGACATGTTGTAACCTTCTTTCATTGCTCAGATGACACATCTCACAGAGCTCTTTAACTCTGGCTGGACTGAGGTTAAACTTTTACTACCAGATGTGTCCCTGGGTCTAGCACATTAACCAGTAACAGACAATAACACCACGGCTTATTTGTTTGTTTGTTTGTTTGTTTTTTAGCTCAGTTGAAATATTTACTGTTTCTTTCGCCATAAATGTTTTACAGACACTATCACCTTGCCTGGGGTTGCTACTGTACTCTGTCACCCGCCACTACTATTCCTGGAATCAGACAGTGGACAGCTGACACATCAGGCCACTGGCTTCTTCAAAAGTGCAAATGAAGATGTCTGAATGTTGTGGTTCTGTGTGTCTGTGTCTTTGCTCAGTACTTAGATCAGGGTCTTTGAGAGATGAGGACCCTTTAATCAATCAATCAATCAATCAATCAAACTGTATTTATATAGCACTTTTCATACTTTACATCAGACCCCCCCCCCATTACCCCACAATTGTAGGAACAAGTTAAAGATTTACCAAATTAAAAAGTATAGAACACATATATAAATGAATAAATAATAATGGTAATAAAATAAAAGTAAACATAAAATAGCAGAGTAAAATAATGTTAAGAGTAAAATTTAACTAAAACCTAGGTTTTCAGTTTACCCTTAAAAATAGGGAAAAGAAAGGAGAATGTAGAACACGAGAATTGACCTTCATTGACTGAACTGGGTTGTGCTTTGACCTGACAGGACTGGAGTTTTATAGTATTCATTCAAGGACTTTCCATCCTTCTTCTCTCTTGGGTGATGGTTTTGTGCATCCCTCACCTTCAGGCCACTTGTGGATATTCCGCTCAAACAACTTTACACAAACTACATGGACAAAAGCACATATTGAATTCAGGTGTTTAATTGCTAATAGGAAGCTGAGCTAAATAAATTCATGATTAAATTTATAAATAAAAGCATGTCAATATATAGAATATATCAAGACAAGGAAACTCCTTACCATGCATGGAGGGTTCCACCCCGAGTCCAGTGTCCTGAGGCTGTACACTAAGCGAAAGGAAGGGGGCCGAGGACTAGTAAGTGTCATAACTACTGCCCAGGAGGAAACGGCGAACCTCCAGGAATACATCAAGAAAATGGCCCCCAATGACCAACTCCTAAGTGAATGCCTCAGGCAACAAAAGCCCAGTAAGGTCGAGGAACCAGAGGGGCTATCATGGAAGGACAAACCCTTGCATGGCGTGTACCATCGACAAATTGAGGAAGTGGCTGATATGGAAAAGGCTGGACTAAAGGACAGCACAGAGGCGCTACTCATGGCTGCACAAGAACAAGCCCTGAACACCAGAGCAATAGAGGCCGGGGTCTACCACATCAGACAGGACCCCAGGTGTAGGCTGTGTAGAGAAGCCCCTGAAACAGTCCAGCACATCACAGCAGGGTGTAAGATGCTGGCAGGCAAGGCATACATGGAGAGGCATAACCAGGTAGCGGGCATACTGTACAGGAACATCTGTAAAGAGTATGGACTGGAGGTCCCAGGGTCAAGATGGGAGAACCCCCCAAAGGTGACAGAGAACAAACAGGCCAAGATCCTGTGGGACTTCCAGATCCAGACTGACAAGATGGTGATGGCCAATCAGCCTGACATAGTGGTGGTGGATAAACATGAGAAGACAGTGGTGGTGATAGATGTAGCAGTCCCCAGTGATAGCAACATCAGAAAGAAAGAACATGAGAAGCTTGAGAAATACCAAGGGCTGAAAGAGGAGTTAGAGAAAATGTGGAGTGTAAAGGCAACAGTGATACCAGTAGTGATCGGAGCACCAGGGGCAGTGACCCCCAAGCTGGGAGAATGGCTCCAGCAGATACCAGGAACAACATCAGAGATCTCTGTACAAAAGAGCGCATTGCTAGGAACAGCTAAGATCCTGTGCAGAACCCTCAGGCTCCCAGGCCTCTGGTAGAGGACCCGAGTCTGAAGGAGACACCGCCCACGTGGGGCGAGAGGAACATTTTATATATATATATATATATATATATATATATATATATATATATATATATATCAAACAAGCCTTCAACATGCTTCACAGTGTGTGTTTAACTTTAAATACACACCTAATTTGATTCAACACTGAAATATTTTTTATTTTATAATTGGCTACATTCAGAAATATTATGAAACCACAAGTTAACATCTGGTTTCAAGCATAAGTGAAGAAGAAAAAACAACCTTTAAACTTAAAACAAACATTGATTTGTCACTCATCAGGATTATTATGTACAACTAATATGAACATTTTCATCATGTTAATATTTCAAATCATGACAATTGGGAAGCTCAATAAACTGTACATGTGATGCTCAATAATCTTGCCCATAGTGTGTGTGTGTGTGTGTGTGTGTGTGTGTGTGTGTGTGTGTGTGTGTGTGTGTGTGTGTGTGTGTGTGTGTGTGTGACACAAACTGTACACAGGTAATACTACCGACTGTAATCTGTTGCATAAAAATACACATTCAATCTACTGTTTGTTTAAAAAAAACCTCATATAACAAAATATTTTTTTATCAAAATTCAGGTCTAGTACATAATGTCAAACTAATAGTCGACAACAAAGTGCCTCAAATGTTGTGTGTTTGGTGTGTTTTCACAGTAGTCAGATAAGTCATTACAGCATGTTGCTATGTTTCACTATAAAAGCCATTTCAGGTTAAGTTTCATCCAGTGAAATGTATCTTACATTTGAAACCATCACACGAAGTTGTATTTGTATGAACAGTGTTGTATTACAGCAAACAATGGACTTTCTGAAGCCATTTTGTAAATTTTTAATGTAGATGCTACAGTAAATACACACCAGTCAGCCATAATGTTATAGCCACTGATAGTATAGTGGTAATGAAATTATCTCAGTACAGGGATATATTAAGCAACAATTGAACATTAATTTGTCAGTGTTGTTGTTGGAATTGACAAAATGGCAAGTGAGTGATGGTATCTGAGAAACTTTGACATATGATAAACTAGAATTGGTGGGATCAACTTCTGATTTAGGTATAGTACTAAACACTGCAGACCAGGAACACTCAACAAGACCCTGTAGTTTAGTAAATACTTGGACTCAGTCATCACTATTACAATATAGCCCTTGTCAATGTCCTTCAGATCCCCACTGCCTTCAGTTATCCCTTCCAACAAATCAACTTTGACAACTAAATTCTTTGTGCTCGCTACAATATCCTTCCTCCAGAAAAGTGCCATTACACTATAAGGAGATAAATCAACATTATCATCACTTCTCTTTACATACATACAGAGGGAGAGCTCAAGTTTGACATTTTTGGGGATGAAGAGAGAAGCCAGACTCAGATGGCTCAGAAAGGTGTAAGAAGAAAGGGATAGTGACTATACGGATGCAGAAAACTTTGTTAGACCATCAAGAATTATCAAAAACAATGATTATGCAATAAATAACTAATGCTTGTGTGTGTTATGTGACTAAAACAGACAGAAAATAAAATATGGAATGCCTAAAAGCACTGTATTTGTCAGTATAATGCCATCAGCTGTTGATGTAACACTGAAATTATTGTGATTATTATCAAGAAAATCATGAAAATGGATAGATATCAACTCTGAAATGAAACTCTTAAGAGCTATTTTTTGTTGTTATCATTATATCTGTCCAAACAAATGTACTTTTAGTTGTACCAGGCATTAACATGAACAAGAAATTGAAGAATATAAGGAGTGGTCTTATAACTATATCCACGAATGGAGTGTTGAGGATATTACAGTTATGTTTTTGGTCTGAACGCAGGTGCTGGATATCCTTCATGTTGATGTAATAATTTGAAAGATATTCAGTTTAGAAGTCGCCATGTTTTCTATATCAATGAACATCATTGAGAGGAAGTACTGATTAGATTTTGGGTGATTTACCATTTCTACTTTGCCCACAAAGTTTCAAATCACAAAACACTTTTTTGTTCATATCACTGAAACTATTTCACAGATTAACTTCAAATCAAGTGCAAATGAAAGGTCATGACCTGGGGGTGCCTGATATCATGGCATCATTAAGGATTTGGGGGAATTCAGAGATATACAGTAGCCTGAAACATTGCTTCTGATGGTGTAACCCTCGAATTTTCTGTATCGGTAGAAGGATAATGAAGGTGGAGCTGCCAGGCAGGAGACAAAAATAAGATTTATGGATATGGTGAAGGAGAACATGCAGGTAGTTGGTGTGAAAGAATAAGATGCAGGAAACAGGGTCAGATGTACTGTAAGCAGATGATTTGTTGTGGGGACTCCTAAAGGGAACAGTTGAAAGTCGTAGTACTTGCTGTATGTGTAAGTGTAAAAAAGATTGATGTATCTGCTGGTGAGTTACTGTTTTCATACAAAGATGGACATAGAGAGAATAATGCTATTTACCTACTGGCTCCTATGTGAAAAATATACTGAATGTGCAAATGAATATGCAGTTTTCCTTTTTGAAAAGTGGAGATAAGTCTTGTTGGTACCTGAGTGGCTTCTGTGAACCACATGACTCTCACCCCTCGCTGTTCCTCTCATCCTCTCCCCCAACTGATGACTGTGATGGGATTTATTAAGTGAATCCAGCATGAGGATTGATTACAGTGTTAGTGGGGGACTGCCGTCTTCTCCCCTGTGAGCCTTTTACTTATGAATTATTATGCATTTTTTTTTATCATATGAAACATTCAGTGTGTCCCCTTTGGCACAGAGAAAATTATATGACAGCAGTTTGGAGCAGAAACCATGTCAGAGGTACAGATCACACACATGCACATTAATATCTACATCAAAGCAGGAGAGAGCACATAAACCCACATGGACTCATTTATATACACATGTCATGCACTCAATAAACACACTTCCATCCTATGATATCTTTCTTTCTTGTTCTTATCCATCCTACTTTACCTGCATTTCTTTTCTGAATTCAAAATTAAGCCAGGTCCCCTCATCTCTAAGAGAGGTACCTGAAGCGAATATCTAATGGAAAAGCAGCTGCTGAATATTTCATTAAGCACTTATGAGAAACACCAGCAGATCTGAGTCCTTGTGGCCGATGCTGGAGAAGCTTCGAATATCCGTCTCACTGTCTGTCAGCATTCATCAGCCATCAGAAGAAGAGCTGCTTCATCAGTAAGGCACTTTGAGCTGGTGAATATTTATAGGGTCATTTACTCAAAACTCAACTATTAGTCTGATCTGCTCTGACAATGACAAGTGTGCAATGATAAAAAGAAGAAGAAAAAAAAAAGGCTGCATGTGACGCCCTCTGCTGAGCAGTCTGAGAAAGTCACACATTAATAAAGTAAGCACAGAATAAGGAATTCTGGACAAAAACATTATTGTCTGATTGAAGAACTACAGTGATGACTAAACAGGTTTAAGCTAAACCTGATAGTAAATCAATGTAATGCTACATTGCAGATAGTGAATTTCAGATTATTTCAACTGTAAATAGTGAAGCTCATTTTCTTTTTTCCCCTTTTGGAGATATACTTGTCCTATCAGGCAAGAAGGAGAAGGATGATTAACATTGCATTCCCCCTACTCCCAACAGAAGATTGCTTTGAAGACTTGAGAGGCGTCAGCATATTTCAAGTTTTGTATTTTGTCCCTTTAGGAAGCTTTCCTCTGAAGGAGTTTCTGATTAGCAGATAGCCTCCAGAGGGACGTGTAGAAAAGTTTAAATAGAATTTACAGGGTCAGATTTAATTTTTAAACAATTTATGCTTTATTAAATAGTTTGATGCCAGAAAAGGGAGCAAAAGGGATATATACAGACTGAATTGTATTTAAAACATGAGTAGATCTGAGTTTAATAGTAGCTTGAGGCACAGATTCAGTTATATGTCTTGTTTCTTTCTTTTTTTCTGTGGGTTTTCAGCCAAGGATAGAACTGTATGCCAAAAGCAGCCATGAGGTGGAATCACATGTGCTCAGACCACCACAGGGTGCAGCTTTCTTCGTCCGGGCAGGTTATAGTTGTGTGCCAGCAGAGAACACCTGAGGCCAGGCTGCATGGATAGGATAAGTGAAATTGTGCAGGATGTTTACGGCCTGGCACGGCCTAACAGGATGTTTAAAGGATTCCAAGAGATGACAGGAAGCTGAGGAGTTTAGGGCTAAGACAGTTCATAAATAGTGACAGGCATAGAGGACTAAGGGGAAAGACATAAAAAGGACGAGCTTTCAGCCAAAAGAATTAAGAGTCCAGATTGTATATGTGCATTTAAGGTAATTGACTGACATTTTAATATGGCAGGGTTTGGCAAAACACATGACAGACAAATAAGATTGTCTAATTATTCTTGTATTTTTTAAACAAAAAAAACAAATGGTACTTTTTGCAATGAACCTCAAATTGAACATAATCACAGTCCACACACATACGCTTGCTGTCTTTTTGTCTCATTAACTGTAATGTCTCTGTTCTACCAGCAGAGGTCAATACTGTTCTGAGACTCATTTTTCTCTGCATTAAATCCTTTTGAGTCAACTATATTATCCTCAAGTCACACACACACACTCTGGACACAACCATTCATCTTTTCTTTTATCAGGGATGTGAATACTGTAGAGCGCCTGTAGTTTCTGAAAGACCTACAGAGCTGTTGTTCGCCACAATTTATTGCTCCAGCTTCTAAACTGTTGATAGTTAAAGGCCATCTGAAATCTCTGACTCACAGTGAAGAGTGACAATACAGTCAAGCCTTTTGGCTATACAAGAAAAAAAAAAAACTTACACAAGAAAAAGCTTACTATTGATGGGACCAGTACTTTTGAGGGTCAATTCCATAAAGTGCATCATTCTTCAGCTGATGAAACTGTTTTATTCTGACCTTGGCTGATGATTTTCTGATTCTCACTTTTAAACATTTTTTTTATTTTGGCCTAAAACTCTGCAAAAGCCCACATCTGTTCTGTTTCATATCTGGAAATAAAGTAGCATAGGACACACACTGAACATTACATAACATTAAAAGATGAATGCAGCAGTACAGTAGCCAAGGGAGTTGTAATAGTAGTT
The DNA here is from genome assembly GCA_020466265.1 of Siphamia tubifer. Taxonomy (NCBI): domain Eukaryota; kingdom Metazoa; phylum Chordata; class Actinopteri; order Kurtiformes; family Apogonidae; genus Siphamia; species Siphamia tubifer. Next base: position 26,570,735 of record CM035792.1, on the reverse strand, counting down.
GTTCAGTTAATGAAATACTGAGAAACAGTGAGAATAATTTTCAAAGGTACAATAGTAAAGCGTTATTAATCTTGCCCAACATTGTTTTGGAGAGATTATTGTAATCATCATATCTGTGTGTGTCCGCAGAGACATATCAGGCTATAACTCAATCAATACTTAAGATATCACCATGAAATTATATGGGCATATACATATGGCTAATGCGCTTCAGATGCAATGATCAACTTGAGTAAAGGTCAAAGGTAAAGGTCACAATTAACTAAAAGGTCAAAATCACATTATTGGTTGTAACTAAAGAACGGAGGGTCACAGAACTTTCAGATTGATAGCAAACGATGTGCAATGAAGATTTCTATAATTCTCATAATTGGTGTTATCACCTATGACCAACAATTTATCAGATCTCTGGAGGTCAAAGGTGACAAAATTAACTTCTTTAACACTGTTTGTCTGTGTCAAGCACAGGCATATCATGTTACAACTTAATCAATACTGGATATATTATCATAATATTACACACACTGATGCATATATACATATAACGAAATCATCAATGGTGCAAAAGGTCAAAGGTCAACCTCGCATTTAGCAGAAAGGTCAAAATCACATTATTGGCTCTAATTCAAGAACAGGTTGTCATAGAAACTTGAGATTGGCATAAAATAGGAGCAAGATAAGGCCTTTTCTGTATTCTAGTTTTTGGGTTGGTATTGACTTTTATTAGCCGCCTGGAAAATGAATCCATGGGGGGGGGGGATGAACATTACAAAATTAGCCACCGTTAGACATGTGAAGTAAACAAGTAAAACAAAATTAGATTAGAATGACCAGTTTACAGCTGCATAGTTACTGGTCCCTATGAAGAGTAGACCTTATTTACACTTGAACAGACTTGGAAAAAAAAGATTGAAATGACTGAAAAGTAAATATTTAAGTTAACACAGAGGTTAAACAAATTAGTTATTTGCACTATTTGGGTTTGTCCTTTTAAACAAAAAAAGGCATATTGAAGCCCAATTCAAACACCAACCTGCAAATTGAAACACAATGGGTTGTAAATACATTCCATAAAGATACAAAATGGTAATGGCCATTTAAGGAGCTGGAGTGTGTGTGTGTGTGTGTGTGTGTGTGTGTGTGTGGGTGGGTGGGTGGGTGGGTGTGGGTGGGTGTGTTTGTGTGTGTGTGTGTGTGTGTGTGTGTGTGTGTGTGTGTGTGTGTGTGTGTGTGTGTGTGTGTGTGTCTGGTTCATTTGGTTTTATGGCTGTTCTCTAATTTGATGTTCCTGCAGATGCAGATCCGACTCCCGCTGGAATGTTGAGAAACAACAGATGTACACCTGTGTGTGCATGTACTCTACATACATGTGTGTTTATTTGTGCTTGATTGTGTCTGGATATCTATTCTATCTAAATTGCAGACCCAGATATTTTTGCTCTGGACCATTTCCTTGGTGTTTTAATGTCTGCATATTAGTACTGTGTATTTTTACACATGTGTACAATTTACTGAGGGCTGTGGGGCAAGTCTAGATTTTACTGTTCCATTTGTGTGACTTGATTTTCATGATTATTGCTGTTTCATTTTATGATTATGCTTGAGTTTATTTTCAAAGAGGTACTGTAATTTGTTACGCAATAAAACCTCAGCAGTGGCTCCTTCATGACGTTGTGCATGGGACCTTGGCGACAATACTCCCCATTGTGAGTGAACTCTTTAGCCATCCACAAATGTATGTGTATTCAAGAGAGCATGTGTGTCTCTGGCACACATCTAAGAATGTTGTGCATCTACTGTATGTGTGTGACCGACGACTTTGATGTTTCTCATCCCTCCAGACAAAATGTCAATCGGCTCACAGAGTATTATACTGTAAGTGTGCATGTGTGTTTGATGTGTGTGTGCATATTTATGTGTATGTAAGTGTGTGTGTGTGTATGTGTGTGTGCCTCTAGGCAGATACTGTGCTGCATGCATTTTCTGAGGCCTGCCTTTGTATGTATTTTCCTTCACTGCTTAGAAGGTTCAACAATAAAAGCACTGGAATTAGTAAAAAAAAATCTATCTCCTTTATGTTGCACACAGTTACATGTACAAGAACACATATATAGACACACATATAGAAGCCATACATTTAAGCACCAACTTCTAATGAATCACAACAACAATAAACCCCTCCCCATCTTCTAAACTGGGTGTGTGTACATTTTCTCCATTGCCACACAGGCGCCTTTTATTACTCACATTTATCACCAGTGCACATGCGCCCCACTCTATATCAACTTTATCTCTCCTCGCTACTTGCTGCTTACTCCCTTCGTCTTTGTCTCTTTCACTCCTTCCCACTGGAGAACATACTGAACAGAACGAGGTCAACAGGAAAGTGTAGAGTAAAGAAGCGTAAAGAACAGACTTGTACAAACTGAAGATGAAAGATGAAGTAGGCTGAACTTTCACTTCTAGTTTTGTAGAACTGTAAATGGTTTCAACTTGTTTGTGGCCTTGCCTATAACATTTTAGTCTTAAACAACACCTCAAATGTATGAAGGGAGACACATCAGTCCTGGTTTGTAATAGATACATACTTAGACTACTATGTGCAAGTGAAGACAATTGTATAAGTATATATGTAAATGGCACAAAAAGAATCAATTAAATCATGCACCTACCTTTAATAAGTGTCCCAGTGACCAGTTTGTGAAGGGATAAGGCAAACTTGACCAGTCCTTGCTTACAGCGCTTTGCACACCCTGCCATCCTGACAGTGACCTGGGACAAGGCAGGCTGAGCTGAGCAGGGCCAGGACAGGACAGGACAGGACAGGGGTTTCCAGGACCAAATCAGCACCAGCAGCACAACTCTCAAATTGAAGTAGGAATCAATAGAACTACTCCTGGCAGAGTGTATGAATCCAACAGAATGAAGGAGAGGAAGAGGAAGAGAGCGCTCCTCTCACTGTGTCGTCTTCCGTCCTGCTGAGCTGGAGGGGGGAGAAAAAAAAAGAAATGGTGATCTCCCTCTGTTTCCCCTGCTTTCCCTCCCCCTGCTTCCTCCTCCTCCGCCTTCTTCATCCACCTCTCAATGTGCCCAAATTACTGACTGCTTGAGAGCGAGAAGTGCATTTATGACAGAGAGAGAGAGAGAGAGAGAGAGAGAGAGAGAGAGAGAGAGAGAGAGAGAGAGAGAGAGAGAGAGAAAGTGTATTAAAGAAATAAACTCAGTGTCCAAGAAGACAACAAAAGCTTGTTAGAATTGCTCTTACGATCCAAGTTTCCATAAAACTTCCTTTCAATCTGCAGAGAGCCTCTGGGATTGCAGTAATGAACTCTTCTTAGTTTTCCTTCTTTTGTTCTGTTTTTTTCTTGACTCTTGTTTATCGAATTCCCCCCCCCCCACTCCACCCCAACCCCCTCAATGGGCAGGCAGTAATCCACTTTCAGCACCAGTGACAATGGACAGCTCCCCAGCAGAGTAAATGCACTGATCTGTTTTCACTGTGAAGGGAAACACACACACACACACACACACACACACACACACACACACACACACACACACACACACACACACAGTACTATCAATTAATAAACCCATCTAATTACACACCTAAGGTTCACCAAATGATAAAATACATGTTTTATGTTGATGTTTTCTCTTTATAATCATTAAAATGTTAAATTATTTAACAGTTACTTTAAGTGAATGAAATAGCTTGACACAAGATGAATGGACTGGATGTAAACAAAGATATAGAAATGATCTGTTTCATGATGAAAATACTTTCAGCTACTAATTATTTTAATATAACCAAACCAAAAAGTTAGTTTTCTTTAATATGTTCATCTCCTTAACAATTAAACTACATGAATTTGATTCTCTAATTAAGAAAAAAAACTATACGTCAAGAGTGCTTATTGGCTACAGTTTTCTAAATCAGGTGAACATGTAAAATTATATGAATTAATGAGAGAATAAATTTTACTTAAAACAAATGTTTATTTCAGAGCTACCAGATCTACTTTGCATATTAGAATGCACTTACCTCTCACATTCTTTCAAGTGTAAAATGTATAGATATGTGATACAAATATACATAAACATACATATATGATGACACTCGATCGTGTATCTTGAAAACATCAGCCAAGCAGCACTTTTGTCATTAGTTTTGCAGTTCATCTTATCACAGTATGAAGAAGTAAGATTGTCTCAAGCAAAAGTAAGAAAAGCAATATTGTTCAACTACAACAACATTATGGAAATTACTCTTTTATCTTGTCACTGGTAACACATATTATCAGCAGAAATGTCTAGTACAAACAAATCTGCATAAACAGTATGTATATATAAGATTAGTCCTATACCTTTTCTAAAGGAAACTGTGCTTGACCATAAAAAAAATGTCATTTCGCAGACAGAGGTGTCTTGCTGGCTTGATTTCCTTTATTGTCATGAAAAAAGTGAGATGAGTCATGGAATGATTTGATGATGTGAATCCATTTTGGACCAGTATGTTAACCACTGTTCTTCATCCCCACATTAGAGATCAGAGACTTGGAGAATAATTGTGAAAGTGGTGACATATGGAAGGTCTTGTTAAGTTACATTAGGCTGGTGTCTCCTCTAATTTGTTGACCATCTGTAGTTATTGATTATCTAAAAAGGTTGTAATCAATAGTTCCATTGACTCCCTTTTCCAATGATGCTCAGTCAATTGATTAAGATGTAATTGACCAACACAGAAATGATCATGTCTTGCTGATCCATCTTGAGACTTTACATCCATGCTATCATCAACTAGCTCATAACTCAAAAGAGATTACAAGAATAAAAGAGAAGAAAAGCTGGAAATACACCGGAGAGAAAAGAAGCAGAGGCAGATAGGATGCGGAGCAATAATCTTATAAAACCCTTTAGGCTATATTTAGTCCTGGATCACATGTGGGTACTGGACCGATGGCTACTATGCAAACTATAGAAAAACACTAAGAAATGTATATAAGAGATGGGAAAATTGATGTAAGCGGACACTACAGGGGGAGTGACGAGGAAGAGAAGCAATGAAACAATAAAAATGCTAATAAACAGGAGGGGAAAAACAAAAAATAAAAAGAACTTATGGAAGAGAATAGAGATGAATCAAAAGAACGGGAAGAGAAATTAAAAATAGAGTGTAAAACCTAATGTACTGTACAATTTTAGGGTCACTTGTTAACAAAGTGAAAGGTGTGGTAATATGTGGACAGAGTTGTTTCCTCCAGACTCTGAATATGTAGCTTTAGACTTCACAAAGGCTGCAAAAGGTGATGAGTCAAACGCTGAGAGAAAAGAAGACAGAGGAGAGGTGCAGAAAATAAAAGCAAGTCAAGCGGTTAAGCAGAGAAAGGAAGGGGGTGGATTGTTTGCAGAGGCACCAGCACAGTTTTGGCTATTAAGCATGGAGGAGATTACTGTGTGCAGGAATTTGCATAAACATGCCTCTCCATTACTGCCCCTATTGTTCATGATTAATGAGATTAGGAGTGCTTTTACGCACATATTCCAGGATGTAATAACAGTTAATTGCTTGTCTCTTCTCAAATTAGAAGCTGCGCTGTTTGATGTTTGTTTCAATATGGATGTATTTATTTTCTAGTTTGTTAAAGAGAGCTATACCTGACGGCCACTATGGAAGATAAAGATGCAAAGAAAATTGAAATGCAACTAGAGTGTGTGTGGGGGGGGAAACAAGAGCCGAAAGAGAAACCGGTAAACCACTTCAAATTGAATTGTATAGACTGAAAAAGCAGGGCAGACTGCCAGGGAAAAAGAAAAACAACTACAGTGAGAAAATGTTAAAGATGAAAGGAAAACACAGAGAGATCAGACTGAAATGGAACCATTAAGGTGTATGAAGAAATAATACAAAGAAGAATGAGAAGGGAAGAAAATTGTAATTACTATATATACAGTATATATAATAGAAAGGATGGATGTATGAGGATGAAGAAAAGTGAAGGGCACAGAAAAAAAGACAGGAGGACAGAGGCAAAAAAATGAGTGAGACAAAAAGAGAGGAGATTGTTTTGAATGTTGTAGATGTGTCAGAATTGAATCACAGGCAGCCAGCTGTAAGCCCTGATAGGGCTGTGCCTCTAAATATAACAGGCTCTGAGATGGACTGATAGAACCACAACAGACACTGACATGGTGTGAATGAAGGAGGCTTCATGAACAGAGGGGGAAAAAATGCAGTAGAAAATTTGCACACAAAGAGAAATCTTCACCACTCAGCAGCTGGGTATATGTTTTAACATGTAGGAATATTCCTCCATAATAGTAGGACCGTATGCATAGATGTACACACACACACATGCCTACAGCATACATGAGCTATACACTCCACAGGGATCATATTTAACAACTCAACACAAAAATATCCTGATGACAACAACCTTCCAGCACTACGGCACATCTGCCCACACACAGCAGCAGGAGAAACCCACTTTTAGAGCTGGTGTCTGGGTGTGAGCAGCAAGTAGTGCCCTGGAGGTTTGGAAGTCAACTCCAGACCGCTACCCCACTTGGGCTCAGGCTGCTTAAGGTGTCAGTGGCAGTGATGGAGTGACAACATCCCCCTCTGGGTGAAATTAAAACCAGCCCTCCTCTTTTTTTTCTCTGCTCTCCTCTTTCTCATCTGCTCCTTTTCAAGTAAACCCCCCTTGAGACACTCTGCTGATGACAACTGTCCATCTGCATCATTACACACACACACACACACACACTCGTTTACATGTCTCATGAGAACCAAGTTTGTAATCAAGTAGCCACTGAGTGAAAAAATAAACATAATGAAGAACATTTTAAAATAAAATATAATATATCTAAATAAAAATGAATGAAATAAAATAAAATAATAAAATAAATAAATAACAAAATCCATAACATAATATTTTTAAATAAATGATTAAAAATGTATAAAATAAAATAATAACAAATGTAAACTAAAATTACATTTAAAAATATATATAAATAAAGATGAATTAATTAATACAAAATTATAATTAAAAATGTATAATTATAATATTTTTCAAAAAATAATCAATAAATCAAAAAATAAATCAAATAATCAATAAATAAAGAATTTTTTAAAAAATAAATCTTTTTTTTTTTTTTTCAAGTAAACACATCTTCAAATCTTTGAAAAATACATGTTTTGCTTTGCACCTGTTTCCCTCATGCTTTATGGGGACCTCAGGAAAAAATCTAATGTATTTATAGGTCCACATCATTTCTATTTTACTACTGGGGACCTTTATTTATATTTAACCCTTGTGGGGACCTGCATTTTGGTCCCTATAGTGTCAGAGTTCCCCATGGTGTGACTGTGTAAACATATCAATGTCCCCATAAAAACAGGAACACACACACACACACACACACACCATGCAGTGATAATACACTTTCCTGCACAGCCAACGATGAGAACAAATGCAGACAAAAAAACCCCAAAAAACAAACAAACAAATGTAGACATACTAGTTTAACTATCCTCATGAGGACATACACTGCCTTAATGCTTTCCCAGTAACCTTTTATCTTAACCATGGGTCTGTATGTCTGATCTACTACCTTAAAGCCTAGTAGTCAATATGGTTTAGCTTTGTTGGGTCGCATTTGCATTTCATTGCGTAGAGAAGTGATGTTCATCCCTTTCTGGTGTGTTTTATCAAACCTTATTTTGTTGGGAAAAAAAAGAATGGTGGTGAGAAACCAAAAATTGTTTGATGCAATTTTGATGATACATGTGTTTGTATTTTTAAAATATAATTTTACAAGTCAAGAAAGTCACATATCAAATCAAAGTTTTTTGAGCAATTAAATTGTGGCTGAAAAGTAGAATATCAATGAAAAATTATTAATAATAGTTTGGACTACTGCATTACAGCAAAATGTAATCTGTTAAGGTAATACATCCCTTTTGTAATTACTCCCAACACTTCCATACTCACAGTAATCAAATAATTGTAATGATCGGATGTATTTGCGCTTCTGAAAGTCAGTAAAGTAACATCTCATATTGTGCAAAACAACTCAGTCTCTGTGATAGAGAAGACCAAGACCAACATCATTAGCTCAACACATTTAACTTTGTTGAAAATGAGGTTGACATCACTCACTTGATGTTCAGGTGTGTAATCTTTCACAACAACTTGAAGCTTGATTGACTTGCAAAACCACATACTGTATGTTCAAATAGCAAATATTATATGTGTAAATGTTGCTGTGATTCAAACAAAATAGAAAAAATGGTTCTGTCACCAATGATGGTCTTTTTTGAGGTAAAATATAATCACATGATTGGGCGGCATCGTGTTGTAGTAGTTAGTACTTGTGCCTCATAGCAAGAAGGTCCCTGGTTCGAGTCTCACACCAGACCTTTCTGTGTGGAGTTCTCCTCGTGTCTGTGTGGGTTTTCTCCAGGTACTCTGGTTTCCTCCCACCATCCAAACACATGCACTGATAGGTTAATTGGTTAATCTAAATGGCCCATAGGTGTTAATGTGACAGTGATTGTCTATATATGTTCAGCCCTGAGATGAACTGGAGACTCATACAGGGTGTACCCCGCCTTCACCCATTGTAGCTGGATTAGGCCCCCAGTGACCCTTGTGAGGATAAACTGGGTTCAGATGATGAGACAAGATGAGATAATCCCATAAGAAGGGGTTGGTGAAGCAATTTAAACAAAACCAGACCTCTGTACCTTAAAAAAAAACAAAATTGACTTTATGAACAAACATTATGTCCAGTCACAGGTCTTTTCACAAACAAGGGATGTCTTACAATGCCAGACACGCTCTGCACACTGTTATCACCAACCACAGAAGTGTGTTCAGTGACAGGCTGCTTCTCCCCAAAGCACGGACCAATAGACTCCAAAACTCCTTTGTTCCTCATGCCATCAAACTGTTCAACTCCTCACTGGGTGGGGGGGAGCACGAACGATAGGTAATGGCAACATTCTTGCACTTGCACGTAGTGTGTGGGTGTGTGTGTGTGCAGGTGTGTGTGTGTATGGGTAGTGCTATACATACACTTTATATTGTGTGGGTATTGTATATTCTGGGTGCATGTCTGGAAGTGTACATATATATGTATGATTACATATTTGTTTTATTGTGTTTATTGTGTATATATGTATATATATATTTATTTTCTACATGTTTTATTTATTATTATATGGTATTGTACTGCTGCTGGAACACTAATTTCCCAGAGGAACCTTTACGAGGGATTAATAAAGTTTTTCTCTATCTGTCTGTCTGTCTGTCTCTATCTATCTATCTATCTATCTATCTATCTATCTATCTATCTATCTATCTATCTATCTATCTATCTATCTATCTATCTATCTATCTATCTATCTATCTATCTATCTATCTATCTATCTATCTATCTGCCTGTCTGTCTGTCTGTCCGTCTGTCCGTCTGTCCATCTGTCCATCTGTCTGTCTGTCTCACATTCAACTATAATTGACCTACAAAATGTGGGACAATGGTCACACGATTTATACATACTGAAGAGATTCATTTTATTTTTTAAGATTTATACATACTGCAGGAGCCAATCCTGAAGTTTTGGCATCACCTCTTACGGTAAACCATATCATTTACAGTTGGTCCTAAAACATCTTCATCTTCATCCTCATGATATTCTAGCTTCTAGTTTTTTACAGTAAACAGTCTTGCATGTACATACTATTGACAAAAAGAACTGCTAAAGGTTGAATATGTTTAAATCCTGTCTTTTCCTACCCAACGTTCTCTCCACTGGAGCTTTAGCCTTCAAAATAACTTAACCCTTCAAAAGCTCCTCCTTTGGGGACCTCAAATTATGTCCTCATGCACTAGTAGGTCAGGTCAGAGTTCCCATCAGGATAGAAAAACAAGGACCACACACTCACAGAAAGCTCCAGAAGTGTCTTGCAGCATCACAGCCTAATATTCTTCAGGCTTGAACCCAGCTGTCCACCAGTGACACCGCTGTGACAAGTCATGCATAGACACTCCTTTATATCTGCAGCTCTGGTTTTCCTCTCATGTCGCTCTTCTCCTTTCTGATTCTGGCCTACATGAGGAAATGCTGAGCTGAGCTTTACATCATTAACACCCAGCATGGAAAATTAATTAACACAGAGGTCATTAACTCGTGTAAACAGCACGTTAAGCACACACTACTGAAGCATGCTCATCATGTTTGTTGCTGTGTGTTAATAATGAAGGTGCTTCTCCCTGGAGAACGTAATGAAAGTCCTGTGGGTCCAGCTGACTTTCTTTACGTTGATTCAGGGTCCACTTGTGCCAAGAAGCTGCATTGCAGTTTTTAGTTTATTAAAGATTCTTCAGTAGGACCACAGTGGACTACCTTTCATCTCAAATGTGATGGCTCAAACATGCAGTGCAGCAAATATGCCGTATTCTTTTGCATAAATAATGTAATTTAATTTTTGATGCATGCAGACTATATCCCTTCACCCTGCAACAAAGCTGGGCTGTTCCCTCCTTTAATCATTGCATAACCAGCCAGAAATTGACTTGATTAATTGATTTTCTTGGACTATCAAATAGCAAAAGATGAGAAAATGAGAATCAAAACCTCTAAAATAATCTCCAGTTAAATCAGTTATTTTGGGTGACAAAAATCAGTTCATCATTGCATAACAGAAAAGGAAAGCTGCAAATCACTATGGTTTGGCATCAATATTGAAATGCTTACTTTTACCATTTTAAACACTTGATTGTGAATTGTGTGTTTAACTTTATTATTCATTATTTCAGGTATAAAAAAAAATAAAGCAAATTGAAAGTGATAAGTAGATTGCAGTATACACATATAAATAACAATAAAGCTCATTATTAACATGATCAAACTAAGATATTTGTAATACTTCATCCTTTTTTCCCCCACATATTTATTTAGTGAAACTGAAAATAATTTCACCTGTGAGTTTTATTTATTACTTTATCACATTCTTTTGTTTGGTGATTTTAGTCGGAAAGTTTGTCACAAAAACAACCTAGCTGACTCTGTTAAATTTAATTTCAACATTTTCTAACTTATAGGGCTGAAGTTTGAATTAACCAAAAGGGAGGCAAGAGGTATTGTTTTGGTTTGATTTGTTTGTTTGTTCGCACTAGCAGCAAAACCTTTGATAGATCCGATTACATTTTGGAAAAATTAGGTCAAAGCTGACATTTTTATGAATTTTTATTTTTCATTTACTTATGAGTGAAATGTCACGTCTGTAGCAGCACAACTATTAGATTAATTCACACAAAATTTTGATTTATAGATTACCCATGATTGATTAATTGATTGGTTACTACAGCTGGTGAGAGCTGCAGTAACAGGCTGTCCACCACAGGCACTAAACAAGAATTCCATGGAATACAGAACAGAATGCAACACATACAATAAAACATACACAGACAGAAGACACTGTTGAAAACTGTGTTGGGATTTGAGTCAGAAAACATACAGAACAATTAGGGTTCGGAGGCAGATACAGATTGGATTTTCAGGGGTGTGGGATATCTATATGTAGTACAAAAGCCAAGTGACTCAATAAATGTGATTAAATTTTGGGAAAAATAGGTCAAAGTTGAAATTTGTTGTGAATTTTTAAAAAAATGTTTTCTCCTATTTACTTATAATGGGCAAAATTTCAAATATCTATAAAAACATCAATTTAGTTTTAATTACGTCAAACTTGCCACAAAAATGGAATTGAAATGCTGATATCATCATACAAACATGACAACATCAGCCGGATAGATGCCAAAACATGTGAGAGGCATGTTGTTTTATGTCTGGCACCACTTGTCTTTTTTTTATTTTTTATTTTACATTTTTATAATTTTTTAATGCGATTTAAGTCATACTGAACATTTGAACATTCAATTAAGAGAGAAAGGGGAAGAAAAAGTTTAAAGACAGGTGAAGAAATGTTTATTTGTGTGCTGAGTTGAGGAGCACTGTGCATCTTTCCCCTGAAGTCCTACACCAATACAAAAGCACACACAGATGTGCACACTCCTCCACTCCTCCTCTTTCTGCTGAGCTGGAGCATTGACGTCTCCGAGGACCTCCCAAAGCTGCAGAGCACAGCAGGTGATTATTAAGCTCCTTTTTGCTGCTGATGCCTCTTCTTCCTCTTTGGTTTTTGGTGTTGTGCCTGGTTTATATTGAATTCAGAACAGACACTAATATGTTTTAGGCTACTTGAGCATATCTTTGTATAAACGTCAGCATCACAAACTCCACTAAATCTCAAATGAAAGCACCTGTCAGATATAGTGCTTTAGTTCCACAGAAGCCCACTGGCAAACTTCAGAACTGTGAATGTCTGCCATCTAGTGGCAATTAGCAGGGTGGCTTTTAAGTTTTACAAACAGGAGAAAGTTAATTATTCACTCTGTGGGAAAATGTGAAACAAAATTTACACAGGAGACATTTTTCAAGCCCTCACTTTAACTTCATTAATCCACAAGCACACACACACAGTTGAATGACAGTATAAACATTTATTCTCTGTATAGTATTAAGGAATTTAATGTGAAATCAAGTACTGATAGAAAAATACCTTTGCCGCACCATAACCACTCTACACCCATACATAAGTAGCAAAAGAACATTATAGATGTAATGTGAATAGTGTATAAAACAACATGAACGTGCAAACATCAATTAACAGAGACATGGGTATGAAAAAACAACTGTCACTCATACAAAAAGATATACTGTTAAGTGGTACATTTTCTATACACCATTGGCAGATTTTTATTATATCTCTACAAAAAAATATCAGTGATAATCTCTTTTATCTCTAGATATCAGTGATGATTGTGTGCAAATTTCAGAAGTAAAATAACATCTGTGTTTGTACATACACTATGAGCAGAAGGAAACTTAAGTCTTTGGAGTGAGTCACTTTTTCTCATATTTGGCTTAATGTGTAAAAATCAAGTAAGATGAGCTTCCGGCATAATGTTGCATCTGCACATTATACAGCATGTGTTTAAAAGACCTTTTATAAACGTCCCTCTGGCCAGTCATTCACAAATAGTCCAGTGAGGCAGCGGCTGGGATCATCAGTGAAGCAGTGTGACTCATGATCAGTTGTTTTTAACACAGTGTAAACATGTGCAGCAGATGCAGACATCGTCCCAACATTAAATATTGGTTTCACAGGCAGCGTTTAAAAATGTGATTGATCTTGGCTTCATTTAGTTTACAGTTTATCAGTGTGTTGAAGTTAATAATCTGACTGGCAGCCACGATGTCCTGTTTGTAAAGTCCAAACCTCCCATTCCAACTCGTGGATCTACTGATGACCTCTGAGTGCAGACGAACGAGTCTTACATGGTTCATGATTGACATCTTCAGGTGATCATTTTGAGGTTCAGTGGCTAGCCTGTGTTCATTGGCTAGTAATGACAACTTAAGATAAGTTTATCTGATTGGTTGACCTGAGCCTCACATGGCGAGGGTAATCCCAGCAGTGTGAAGGTGTCTCATTTGTTCTCAGCTGAGATAGAGGTTAGGACGGTCCCTCAGAGGGCTGCAGCTATAGATGGCTGTACAGTGAAGGACATACACACATAGGACACACAGGACACAGGGAAACAAAATTAAAATTACTGTACAATATCAAAGTTTGAAGGAGTTAGAACAAATGGCACCCAGGGGTGCTTGTACTTCGCTGCAAATAAGTTCTGCATGAAAGTACTACCTGAAAAATATAGTTAAAGTAAGACAAGGTTGTTCCCCTGACTGTTCTACTATTATATATTATATATACTATAATATAATATATAGGTTTGTTTGTTTGTTTTTGTCTTAGATTACAGTTAAATCCATGTGTATGTTGGGTTTCAGAAATGGTGCAGTGGTTAGCACTCGTGCCTCACAGGAAGAACTTCCCTGGTTCGAGTCTCACACCAGACCTTTCTGTGTGGAGTTTGCATGTTCTCCTCGTGTCTGTGTGGGTTTTCTCCAGGTACTCCAGTTTCCTCCCACCATCCAAACACATGCACTGATAGGTTCATTGGTTAATCTAAATTGTCCATAGGTGTGAATGTGAGAGTGATTGTTTGTCTATATATGTTCAGCCCCGAGATGAACTGGAGACTCATACAGGGTGTACCCCACTTTCACCCATTGTAGCTGGATTAGGCCCCCAGTGACCCCCCCTGACCCTAATGAGGATAAAGTGGGTTCAGATGATGAGACGAGAGACAAATCTATTTTTAGGGAGTGAAGCGCTCACGGTGTACTGCCCTGACATCCTATATCAAACTGTGCCTATAAAAGATTGTATTATTCTAAACTCCTATTACTGTAAAACAGATTTCCTGAATCAACTGTGTCCTGTCCTGTGTGTGACAGTATGTGAAGGGGAGAGGTGAAAGGAGACCTGTGATAGTTTATCAGGTGATTTTTATGTTTATCAGATGTTCATGACAATGGTTTAACATCAATGATCTCACCCATGTATTTATATAATAAAAGCCAAGTGGCCTGTGTGTGTGTGTGTGTGTGTGTGTGTGTGTGTGTGTGTGTGTGTGTGTGTGTGTGTGTGTGTGTGTGTGTGTGTATGTCTGTGTCACACAAAATCTGGAAAGAGCTGACTGTTTCAAACTTCTGTATTTTTGATCAAGAAGCAGACTAGTAGTTGTGGAATACAATAGCCTTTCAGTCACATGACTATACCCAGCACACACCAGTGGTGACTGCTGGACTAATGTAATACAGCATACACGAATACACAACAGCAATGACCACATCTAGAACCCATAGATCCCAATGGATCAACATGCTAGTTATATTTAACTCTGGAAACTCTTACATGAAAAACATGAATTCTGGAATTTAATGGACTTATCAAATGTATTTAGTTGTAACAGGCTGGACACGCCTGCACACTTAAAATCTTACTAAGAGAATCCCTGTAATTACTATATCCAGTTTGTTGATTATTATTCAATGTTTTAAAGTACCAAGTTTAGAATTTCAGTTTTGTTCTGTATAGGTGATAAGTGCAATTTGTTTTTGAACTGCACGTGAGAACTTTGTGATGTCACCCAACATTATTAGCAGGAACAGTCCCAGTACTTACCATTGTAACCTTGGCTTCTGGTGGTGATGGATTCTACTGAGAAGTTATTAATATCTACAAAAAAAATGGACAAAATAATAACAGGTAAACAGTTTTGAGTGAAGTCTAAGCAAATATGAAAAAGTGATATTAATGCACTTACTTACTAACAGCCAGTAATGCACTATAAAGTCTGGTGTTTCTTAGTTGCCATTTGCAGGTGGAGTTCTGTACATGGTGTGGACACTGTTGGAGCTGAGGCCATTAGAACCCAGTGTTTGTACACTGATGCGGAAGGGGACGCTTACATCCACATTCTCAAGAATGCACTGTTGGTTGAAAAGATGTAAAATTATAGCTACTCATTTACTTTTTTTTTTTCCAAGGGCTCATAACATGGAATAACACTGCAATTGGTGATACCTTAGTGCAAGCTGAGCTCATAACAGATTTGTGGAAGTCACCGTCTACAAACACCTGAGAACCACGAAAAAAACAGTATAGAAAATCAAAAGGGCAACACCAACACACTTCTACTGTTCAGGCTAAATACCACTGCTTTCTTCTTACCCTGTATCCATACACAAATGTGCCATTACTGCAGCCCAACTCATCAAGTGGTGGCCTCTCCCAGCCAATCATAAGGCTGCTCTGACCAACCATTTGGATGACTTCTAGTGAACACACGTCCGCTGGTGCTTCTGGAGACAGAAATGAAGACGAGGTTAAGATTTTGTTAAATTAGTGGATGACAGACATACATAAACTGCACAGACTTAGGAAAGAAGACCTTTAAGTTTTCTGATCCCACTACCTGGAACAACTCACAGATGGAGATTAAACTGATGGAAATAGTCTATAAATACATTCAACATTATTTTAAATGAATGGGAAAAGGATAAATCTACATGTACATGGTTTTCTAACTGGATCAGGTTCTACTTTGAGATACTTTTAAAGAACATTTGTGTATAGTTTTCATACCTTTTAAAAATAATGCTGTTATATATGTATGTTCTTATTTTTGTCCATGGTTTTTAGAACCGACTTTTAATGTGTTTTATATAGATTTTTAGAGTGGATGTATGGGTGCGATGTCTATTTTGTACAACTTTCACTGCTGCTGTTGCGTTGGTTATGACACTCTAGAAAAAGAGATTTTTAAAATCAGTGAGCTTTTTTCCTGTTTAATGAAGGTTATAATAGTAATAATAATAATAACAACAACAATAATAATACATGAAGTACATGGAAATATTTGTAAAAGTCCAGGACATTGTAGCTCATTGCAGAGAGGAGTAAAGATTTGAAGTCATGTACAGTGTGTCCTCAGTTCAGCACAATAAGTATGAGTATGTGAAATAACATTTATTCCAATATAAGAGACAGAAGAACAAAATAGTCACTGTTCTGGTTGCATATGATTACATTTGAGCAGTACTCAACCACAAAGCAATATCCTATGCTTATCAAAATTATGAACAGAAGCATTTGCATTTGTGCAATAGGGTCTTTTTTCATACAAATAAAAGACTTTCTGCAGTCACGACTTACAGCACTGACATAACTACTTTTTATTTCATATGGAAAAGGCTTTACCTTGTTTTATTCTTGGTGACTTGGTCTTTTCTGATGCATCTGATGACTTTTTGGCAGGCTTGAAGGATCCATGAGCAGATACGAGGCCATCATGTGTGTGAAAAGCACCATCCGTTTTGGGAATCATGCTAAAAATATTACTTTTGGTAGCAGTTGATATGCTGGGGGCAGTCATGTCTGAGGCAGTGGGTTTTGGAGGAGTGTCAGAGCGTATTAAGACATCAGAGTTAGTAGGACTGACAGCGTTACTCAAAAAGGTAGTTGTGTTCTGAGGTAAAGCAGATAAAGATGTTTGTTTCACATCAGATACATCAGTAATAGGTGTTTTATTTGACAGCTTTGGAGATGCTGGTATATTAGCACTACTGCTTGAGGTGAATTTTGTTTTGCTTGATACAGCATTTGTTATAAGAGAGTTAGAGGAACTAGACAGACTAGAAACTGTTGAAGCTACATCTGCTTTAAATAGATGGTTAAGGTTGTTGGGACTGAATGTAATATTTGCAGAGCGAGATGTGACTGCACTGAAAAGTGTTGTTGGCGTATTAGTGGGAACAGGTTTACTTGTTCCCCCTGGAGTGTGTCTAACTTGGCTTGAAGCTGCAGTAACTGGGAAGGTGTTGGTGTGAGGGCTGAGATTCTGTGTCTTGGTCCAGGAAGCCAAACTCCGGTCTGCTGGAGCTGATGACAAAAGACTTTTCCTGGTCTGCTGTTCTCTTCTGCTGCTCACTGGAGCCTTACAGAGAAAAGAGGAATAATAGACATATTAATGCAATGTGCAATAAAATCCTTATTATATAAATGTACTCCTAACTACTTTAAACTGGAAATAAAACAAAGGTACACAGTAAATTTTGCAGTGTTAAATCAACACTTAGAGAGTTTATTTAACTTCTTCTAGAGTGTATTTGGTCCCATTTTCTCCAAATTAACACTGCAAAATTTACTGTGTATATGGTCAATGCTTAACAGTCGACAGTGGATTCAGTGGTGACTCAGAAAATAGTTTTTGTTTAATTTTATATTATTGTGTGATGTGATGAACCGTCTGTTCATTAAACACTTTTTGTGTAGATGTCGACAACAGCTTTATTTTTGTGTATGTAAACTTCAGGTATATCAGTCAGTACTTTCTATATCACCTTCAGTACAACAGTTTGGTTTTGTGCCATAAGCAACATTCACCTCAACCCTCTAAACCACATCAACAGATTAAACAGTAAAATTAATGGTCTGAACCTCATCAGTATTTATCAGTCTGAGAGTATTCCAAGCAAATTTTAATTTATTTATTTATTCATTAAACACTTTAAAAAAATATTTCTATTGTTCTAATGTATCTCAAATATACTTCATATCTGTACGGCTGCATGACTTTGTGATTTCCCTGTTTTCTCAGGTCAGTAACAGATAAATAAACTTCTTCGACCAGGAATTTCATA
The DNA here is from genome assembly GCA_020466265.1 of Siphamia tubifer. Classification (NCBI taxonomy): domain Eukaryota; kingdom Metazoa; phylum Chordata; class Actinopteri; order Kurtiformes; family Apogonidae; genus Siphamia; species Siphamia tubifer. The sequence goes on along the minus strand of CM035792.1, from coordinate 26,552,551 downwards.
CAAAGATGTGACATTTTGGTCATACTATATAACAGTAGCCTTGGTGTGTGTCACATTACTGTATGTGTGAAAGGTTTTTTTGTACCTGATAGCTGCTCTGTAATGTCTTCTGCAGTTGCATGTGTAAGCTGATGATCTTTTCAGGACTACTCAACCTCTTGCTCAGACTGATGGATGTGCCTGAGGAGGCATGAACTGGACGACTGGAAAATGCACTTGGCTCTGAAAAACTGGTCCGATCTGGAGAAGGACCGGCTTTAGTGTTGGACTGATGAAAACCACTTGTGTCCTGTTCTGGTCCACTGGTAGATGAGGAGAGCTGTAAATGGATCAGAACAGATGGTCGGGGCAAATTGATTCACAGACAGTGGTTTAATCATTTGTCAGGCTTATTAAGTTTTTATTTCCTGGCATGTACCTGTGTAAAGTTGGTGCTAACACTGTCAGTAGATAAGTGAGACACCTGGACACTGGCTGCTTCTTGCACTGGTGAAGTTGGCACAGGGGAGAAGGCATTTTTCTCTTGTGTTCTAACTGCTGCAGATGTGTTCTCATTGGTGCAGCCTTGAAGAATAGTTGTGGATTCAGCTTTAATAAAGGAACATTTTTCACTTGGAAGCTTTTTGCATTCAGCTGTGAGTTCACTTTGGTGTGGCTGGGTTGCAGTTATTAACCCATTGTTATAGTCCTGAGTTTTCAAGAAAACTCCAGCCATTAAACCACTGCTGTAATTCTGGGTTTTAATGCTTCCTGGTGTGAATGAGGTGGTGTAGCTCTGCAGAACCGTGTCACGAAGCAGCTGGTCAACCTGCTGTTTGAGCGCATAGTCGACACAGCCATGTTTGTGCATGACTTTGGTCATTTGTGCCAGTATGTTATTCCTCTCCTGACACTTCAGCACCAGGCATGACAGCTTGGCCTATTATTGGACAAAATATGAAAATTAGATCATCTGTTAATATAATGCTAGAAAATTACTACAGTGAAAAAAGTTTTTTGGACACCCTGTGCATGTGATATATATTGTATTGAGAATCAATTTATGGTCATTGAACTTTGCCAAGTATTATTCCATTCTCCAAATCCACATGCTCCCTTCTGTCATCTCAGCAAAATAATGAAACACATCCAGGCCATGACATGTTGAACCAAAAAAGTATTTTTCATTTGTTTAGGACTGAAGCCCCACACCTTTTGAAACACAAAAAAATATTTTTTCTGCAAATATGTTGAGATTATGTAGAATTTTAAGGGTGTTCCAAAACCTTTTTCTATGACTGTACAAGAATAAATAAGCTGTAGATTAAAATAAGGCACTGCATGCACTACATTCAAGCACAAATGATAAAACAACATATTAGAATCATGCATATCTCTATTTCCCCACCTTTAAAGGAGCCATATCCAGATCAGTTTGGCTCTTCTTCTGTAGTAAAGCATCATACTGCAAACAGAATCAGTTTAGATACTGTTTAATGACTTACAACTGTCTTGCCTATAAACCTGTTGGTAATTATTTGCTCACCTTAGCTCTGATATCATCGTAACGTGTCCGGAGTGAGATGAGAACAGTGCTAAGATCATCCTTGGTGCCATGGCCTCGTTTCAGACTGATGTACTCAGAGTTCAGCTCCTCTAGAGCCACTGTCTGTGGAGTTTTACACACAAGCCAAACCCAGAAACAGATCTAATATAAGGACAGTGTCAGAATGTAACTACTTTCCATTTTCATTAATGTGTCAATCCACATTTAGCAGTCAAAAAAAACTATATAGGACATTAAGGGTAATTTATTTTAACCCTTAAAGACCCAGACAGCCATAAGCGACCATGATTATCTTCTGGTATAAAATCTTTCATAACTTCTGAACCACTAATTCTATCAATATATATGTAAATAACTGGTATAAATGCAGTTTGTCATCTTTTCACAGTCATCAGTACTGAATGTGAAAACACTCTCATCTATGAAGACACTTGTTTTTATGTTCAGTTATTCATACTGTTGCTGAAAAAGTCACTTTTTCTTCACTTTTTTCTGTTTCCGATATAATCACCCTCAGTTAAAACCTGAACTTTCATGAACATCTATATAATTAGTCAATTAAATACAGAAAAATGCATTATTTTGTCTGATCAACAAAAAAAACAAAGTACAGAGGGTAATATTATAATAAATGGGAATGAATCACTTAAGAAATGCTACATTTAAAGAAAAAAAAATTGGGAACTGGCACAAAAATAGCACTGGATCTTTATGGGTTGAGTCTATATGACAACTCTAAAATAACTTTCTGTTACTCTCACTTTAGCTTTGAGTTGAGCTGTGAGGATGTTGTAGTTTTCTTCTATTTGTGCCTTTAGTGACAGAGCATCAGTCTTCTCCTTCAGCAGTCCTGTCACTTTGTTCTGCAGCTCCTTCACCTAAAATAGATAAAAAACCACTGCTTAGGGGGAAATAAACTATATTTTTTTCATTTTCTCTTCCAAGTAAGATGATTTCCTACAATTTAGTACCCAAATATGAAGCTAAACTAAGAAACAAAAGTAGAAAAGCACTCGGAGATCACACCCCCCCCCCACACACACACTCCGATCACCACCAAAATTTTGTGATTGGTTCCTTGTGCCGGTATCAACATTTCCTGAAAATGTAATCTAAATCTACTCAAAACTTTTTGAGTTATCAAAACAAACAGACAAAGCCAGATGAAAAACATAACCTCCACTATTCTTGTCGAAGGTAAAAACAGAAGGTTGTTATAACACTGGTATAATTGTTTCTTACCTGGGTTGTTAGACTTTCATTTTCTTTCCTAGTTTCTTCCATCTGATTGGCTACATCAGTTAGTCGTAACACTTTGTCAGCTGCGTGGGATGCCTTCCACTCTGCCTCCTCTCTTTTGGCTTCAGACTGACCCAGTTGACTGTGCAGCCTCTGGGTCTACACACGGAAAAAAAACAGAACAAAAAACATCACAACACAACGTCATGAGTGAAATTATTATCTTCCGCTTCATTCAAACTTCATGCCAGCAGAAGCCATAGCATATGAACATAATGAAAATTATTTCAGATGTGTGTCAACAATTATACAAATGGAAACATTTTCTATGTGTAGGTGCTTATGACTTATGACTTATCACTGTGTTTTGTGTAATTCTTTAAAAAGTTTTGTAACCTCACCTCCCTGTAGGTTTTCTCTAGCTCCTCTTGTGATTTTTTGAGCTCTGCCCCCAAAGTTTCAACTTCTGTCATTAAATCATTCTGTTCCTGTGTGTGAATATTAATAAGACAATGAGTAAGACATATTAAATAATGTTAACGAAGTATACAGATGGATTAATCACAGCTTCTTGATACCTGTATAAGGTTATTCTGACACCTTGGTTCAGTGTTTTCTACTTCTTTCGTCTTGCTTGTAGCAGAACTGTTTATATCCAGCAGATGTAGCTTCTTCCTCTCGTCTGTTTGTGTTTGACTTCGGAGAGCAGTGAGCAGGCTGTTGTTTTCCTCCTTTAGTCCCTGAAGCAATAGCATTATCTGTTTTTCCTCTTGCTTCAAGTGAGTAATTGAAAGTTCAATTCTCTCTTGTTCTTCTCTTAAACTAAATACAGACTTTATCAGCTTGGCACGGTCCTCTAGTAAAGCATCAGTAGATTGTTCGCTGACTTTCTGTTCATTCAAAGACTTCAGGAAGGCAATTAGTTCATCCCTTTCATGCTTTAAATCGAGCACCGCGTGGCTTAACTGGTCAATGTCATTCTGTAAATTTTGTAATGATTGCAGTGTTTGATCTCGCTCTTCGATTCCAGTCGAGAGAGATTCTAAAAGTTCCTCTTTTTCTCTTTTAAGATCAGATATAGAAGTAAAGAGCTGCTCTTTCTCCTCTTTCAGGCCACTCATTGATCTTTTAAAGTTGTCCCGCTCATCTTTAAGGCCACATACTATCCTGGTTAACTGCTCTCTCTCTTGTTTTAGACCAGCCAAAGACTGAGAGATGCCATCTTTCTCCTCCTTCAGTCCCCAAATTGCTCGAGTTAAATGTTGCTTCTCTTCTGTTTGTACTTGGACCGATAAAGTCACTTCCTGCTGCTCTGTTCTCAGGCAGCCAATGCAACCTGTCAGTTCTTCTTGTTCTGTTTTGAGGCTCTGGATTAACCTGCTCAGATGGTCCTGTTGATCCGTCAGTGAAATAATGTGGAGATCTACTTGGGAACTTGTTTGCAATGACCTGCAGTGCTTCTTGTTATCTTGAAATACAAATTGTGGTGCATGAGGCATATCATCCAGGGGTTCCAACTGTGATTTTTCATCACCTTCCACCATACTGTTCACCAAACCGTCCTCACATTCATTTAGATTATTTTGCTTACTGAATACTGCGGTTTTATGTTCATGTTGTTTCCACTGAGACCCATGTAGCTCCTTATTCTGTGATCTGATCTTATGCTTCTCACTCTCCAACAGCTTCTGCTGCAACTCCATGATGGTATTGAGATCATCCTCAGTCTTCCTGGTGAGTTCTGTGATCAAACACCCCTGCTCCTGGTTTTCCTGCTCCAGCTGGGCTCCACCTATCTCTAATCGGCCAATGTGCTCCTTCACCTGTGTTTGTTCCCTCTTGATCTCCTCCTCTCTGAGCTCAATGTGAGTCTGCAGCTCCCGGATCCGCTCAGCCAAGGCTCGGTTCTCCTGATTCAAGGCCTGGACAAGATCATCAGTGGCAAGAGCAAAGATGGCACTATCTTGTGAAGAGGATGAAGGAAGGTGGTCATTTTCCTCACAGGTTGATGGTGTGGTAATCTGGTTACAAACAGATAGAATTAGATCATTGTTACTTTTAATGTTGTTCTTTTTAAAGACAAGCCAGGAATAAAGTCAAACAGTTGTAAAATCAGGGTTTTGTTTTTCCAAGGGTCTATTTTTTTTACTTATGTTTGTGACTATTATTGTTAGTTTTTGTAGTCAAATATAGCCAATAAATATAGTCAATATATATATATGTATGTATGTATGTGTGTGTGTATATATGATTTTTGTTTTTTCTTCTACGGTTCACTTGAGCTCATATTGGGCCATATGTGGCCCCTGAACTAAAATGAGTTTGACATCCCTGACATATGTACTCTAACATAATTTTAATTATTATATAACCACAAACATTTTGGAAAACCAATTACATCTGTACATCTTTAGTTATCTTAACCTATTTGATATTAATTTGACTAAGACGGTCCCAAATGACTTAAATGCTTCACCATATAATAGAAGGATAAACCCTGAATATATCTACCTCTTGTTCCATCCCTGCTACTTCGTCTTCTTCATGCTGTTTGTGAATTTGTGACCTCAGTCGCTCATTCTCTTCCACGGTCACCTGCAGCTGCTCCTGTGTCCGTTGCAGGGCATCCTCTAGGCGGTCACGTTGCTCTTTAATTGTGTCGAGATCTTCCTCTAAGCCCAAGCTCCTGTAGGCATCCCTGAGGGCATCACACTCCTCACTGGGGCTGTCCTCCAGGTTCAGGACACCTCTGTAGCACCAGGCCCCTAATCTGAACTCATCTACTGTTTCTGTAGTCACCGATAATGACTGGATGCTCGGATTAATTTTGGAGCCAAAGTTGCCAAAGAAGTTCATCCGTTCATTTTTAGGTAAAGTGTCTGATTTTGCAGATGAGGAGTGATCCACTGTGGGGTTTTCTGTGCTCTCTGCTGTGGCTGGGTGGTCAAGAGGTGAAACTCTGGATACATGTGGCTTTTCCTTTTGCACATCCATGATTTGGACCTATGAAGAGGTCACAATTAAGCAATGAAAATAGGATAAAACAATAATAACAAATCCTGAACATTGTTCTAAATATATAAAAGCATCACACAATGTAAAGGCATAGTAGACTATGAAGTGTCTCTGTCAACATAATAAAAAATGTAGTCATAATGGCAGTGAAAAATAGCATAAGACCACGGCAGTTATTGTTTTCACTATCATTACTCATGAAAATGTGAACATAATGTATGTTGTACATAATCACATTATATAATTTCATTCATATTTTACTGGAATGAAACCATCACAAATAATATCAAATATTAATTTAGTAAAAAGCGCATGTCTTTAATGACTAAATGAAATAGAATTGTGCATAAGTCAATAAAATATCTAACATTGTTGATATTTAATGCAGAAATGTTACATATAGTTTTAAATGTAATTATTTTTGAGGCTATTCCAACCAAGTGTTAAGAATATTTTATGAAGACACTGAGTATTGCTTCAGGGCTTTTTTACGCACCATTTCAGAACACCCAGAGGAGGCATTTGGCAGAATGTTGGAGGACAGAGGACAAGCAACAGGGCTACAGCTGGGTGAACTAGCAACAGAACTCTGACATGTGGACTCTTGGATTGTGGATGACTGACTAAATGCGTGTTTAGCTGCATCTCGAAGGCTCTGCTGGAGTCTGTTGTTCTCCTCCCTCAGCTCTTCAACCTCCTCCTCCAGGGAACTTTCAGACAGCTTCAGTTGGTGAATTTCTGCTTTCATCCCTTCCACTTTGCAGCCCAGGAAATTACTGTTCTCCTGGGCTTCTTGAAGCTGGTCCATCAGTCCCCTTCGTTCTGTCATTCCATTTTCCTCTCTCTCCAGCAGCACCCTGAGGTCCTCCTGGAGGCTCAGTATAAAGCCTTGCAGTCTGGCTTGATTTGAGTTCTGGTTCAAGCTCTTGTCTTCTACCCCCTCTATTTCTTTCTCTATTTTTCCTTCATCACGTTCCCGCCCTCGTACACTTGGTGGCCATTGCTTCCTCCTCTCCTCCTTCTTCTCTTCTTCTCCTTCTCCCTGTCCTCTCAGGGATGGAAGTCTGTCCAGTTCTTCCCACTGTGTTATGGCTCCAGCAGTGATTCTGAATGCACTGATTGTTGCTATGCCAGTAGCTGCACTCACTGTCATGTCCAGTAGCTGCTTTTCTAAGGCGTAGATTCGATTTTGTAGACTCTCCTCTCTGTCCTGACTCTGGTTGAGCTTATGTTGGAGCTGGGTTTTGAAGTTCTGAAAGTACTGAGACTGACGACTCATCTCTTCCTCTTTTGACTTCAGCTGCCTCTGACAGCGCTGCAGTCGCTCCCTCCATATATGCTCCAGTTGCTCCTTCTCATGAGACTAAGCAGCAAAAAAGAGCAAAAAAGACATGAAACGAGACAGTGTGAAAGTATTTAGACTTTAAAAACAACAAAGTTAATAGACTTTACTTCACAATTTGTCAGTGTCTCAAAAGTTTTAAACTTTTAAACACTGACTGGAGGTGGAAAAACAAACATGAAAGGCAGACTCTTAAGCATTTTCACTGGATCCCCATGTGCCATTGTTTCTACTTATGAAATATGTAAATGTATACATAAAGTTTGTCACTACTGCAGCCTATAACACTTTATGAGACTGAAATGGTTTACTACTGATTGGCCTACCAGTAAATAATACTCACTAAGACCTTTTGTCTCTTGAACTTTGACAGTTTTTACCACTGTTGGTAGAATCATATGGTGTCTTATTTAAAATTCTGTTAAATGCTGTTATGCAAGGTCCCAAAATTTGCTAAATCAATCTGGCCCTATAGACTGTCTACCATGTACCATGAAAAATGGCACTTTATTTAACTGTTGCTGCTCATGCTCCTGTTATATGTACCGCCACTTTCACAGTTACTGTCGCTGCATACTATGAAATTTTATACATATCAGTCTTTTGCCATATATTTCTTTAATTTTTTGCATATTTTTTATGGCAGCTTTATTCTACCCTACTTACCATTTATATATTTTATTTTATATTTTATTCTTCACCTCTCTTATGCTACAAACGAAGACCTGAGTAACTATATTTCATTCTATCATGTACCATTGATCGGACAACAATAAAACTGAGTCTGAAATAACATGTGCAGTACAATGTAAAACATGAATTATCTACCCCTTTACATATATTGATGCTTCCATAGATCCCTAGCACTCACCATGCTTCTGACCTCCTCTTTGAGCTTGTGGAGTCTCTGATCCAGCCTCTGGGAGTGCTGCATGCTGGGGAGGTGGGTGGCAGCAGCCAGCTGATAGAGCTGAAGAAGCAGACTCCTCTCTGACCGTTCTAACTGTCTGATCCTTACAACAAAACACAGACATATTATTAATTCACTATTTCAACAATTGATTTGCACATAAAATTGTAACAATTTCCACTGATGCAATCTCAGCCAGTTAACCTTAACTGTTATACTTATAAATCGAAGTCATGGAAATAAAATCTCTTTTTGCAGCAAGTAATACCAGGGTAGATGTTTACAGCGGCACCGTCACATGCAAGTGTGTGGTGCAGTTAGGTGTGTGATATGTGATATCACCTTAGTCAAAAGTGAGTATATAGTGGCAGGTGCATGTGTGTGTGTGTATATGTTTATGTGTCACTGGATCCCCTGCCCCCCAGTCTCTCACCTGTTCTTCAGGAAGCTGTCAGAGTGGACGTCTGAACCTGCAGACTGCTCCAGAACCTTTACTCTGTCACACAGGAGCTGCAAGTCCAGGTCTGGACCAGCTCTGATGGCGTCCTCTACCATGGCAACAGAAGTACTTCCAGTGTCCTTCACGTCTGACGAGGTCATGTGATCTTCCATTAGCCTGTGTCCACGAGGTGAGTTTCACCTGTTGCACAGAAACTCATCAATTCAGTGCAAGAATTAAAAACTCAGTCAAGTACTTTTTTTCTCCTTATGCCTTTACATTTGTTACGTAGATGACATTCATACATGCATGTACACAGATCTGAGTAAAAGTAAACACAAAAACATACACTAAATTCATTCATCTATTATTAACTATGTCAACAGCTTGTTAGCAAGTTGTTGGGCACAGGTGTTTCTCAGGTTACCCCACCTCCTAATCATCCCTCCCCCTCCTCTACGTCCTACAGTACCACATTTCACCAATCCTCTCATCAGTAACCAAACAAGTTCAGCTAATGCATTACTTAGTACAGGGAGGAACACAAGGAATAAAGAAGTCACCATCAGCACATTCTAATATAGTGTGTTCTTACTTCTCCTCTGACTGTAGTTTCATCTTCTCAGTATAAAGAGAAATCCTCCAGAATCTTCAGCTTTTATTCCAAACTTCAATGTGTTACCGTCTCCTTAGAAACACCACAGACGCTGGACTTTGCCAAAATCCTCTTTATCCAGTTGGTACACAGTGTGTTCACCCTCTCACTCTGCCTGCCTCCCAGCCTTGCACTTTCACTCCTCTTCTCTTCTTCTCTGATTGCACTCTTTCATTATCCAACTAGTAACTCTTTCAACTGAGGCTGGGCTTGTCTCCATTTCAACAATCCACTGATTTAAAGATGCGCTTCTTAGAAAAACCATGTTTATTAGTCACAAAGGACTAAGGATTTTCATTGCATGTCCAAAAACCACTGAAGATTTCAGCCATAAATAAATATCCCTTTTTTATCTCATGTATATCTGTTCATGTATTAAATTTCATATATGTTTGCATTCCAGGTTAGGGTCTTCTGAAAAAAGTGCACGTTTATCAAAAAGGCCATAAAGTTTTCAAGAACTGTCGACAAATGCATAAAAAACATAAGATTTTTCTTCATCCTCACTTGCATCCAGAGTACCCCAACAGCTGAGAAAAAGGAAAAAAAAATATATTCATTGCATTTTGTCACTAGTATCATCAATGAAACTAGTATGATAGTGTATGTGGGTGCTACCTGATGTCGGTCCATAGTTGCTTTCATTAAGGCCAAAGTATAAATGCTAAAGAGAAAAATAAAAAGAGGAACAAAAACTAAAGGAACGCAAAGAGTTTAATTCACATGTGGAAAGAGAGAGAGAGAGAGAAAGAATAATGTCAAGACTTGAAAATCATTAACAATCCTTAACACTTGATATTCTGTCTAATCTCTGGACAAAAAACAACAAAAATAAACATATGTAAATTAAATGAAATAAGTACCTTTTCCTCTATTTCCTTTATTTGTCTCTTTTGCAAGTCAATCCTGTCCTCCAGCTCTCTAATTCTCTGTAAAATAAAGACAGGACAGGTTAGCCTTCAAAATGAAAAAAAAAAAACAAAAGAAAAAAAAAATTACTATAGTCATTGACTTCTGTGTGAATGTGAAGTTAATTATTCCTGTATTGAGTCCAAATTCTCTACTTCTTTCCCGTCATGCTCTCCATCTCCATGGTATCGGCTGCTCAGTGTTCAGTAAGAATGAGCTGCCATGGCAACTGAGGAACAGATTCTACACTGAAAAGTGACTCTTTAAACCTGACCACTTTATTCATTGACTAACCACATTAAGTATCACATTAATTTACATAGGTTCACACTGTCTTTGTGCCTCTTTTCTTTTCCTTTTTTTAATTATTAGAGCAGGTCTTTATTAACATTTCCCAAGGAGTCTGTTCTTGTAAAAAGAAACACACAAAATATACTACTTTTAAACATAAATGAGACACAACAGATCCTTTATACAGTGTTACTTTCCTACTGTGTCCTGCAGGACCTACTGTCTTTTATTTTCACATTTGATTAGTTTATGTTTCATGAGAAGTTTATTCATGTGTTGGTTAGAGTTTAGTTTGAATTAGTAAATTAGAGTAAAACAGATGCAAATGAAGTTCAAGGTGCAGTGGCTGCTGATGTAGTCAATGCATAACATGTACTGTACAAGCCATGGGTATACAACTACTGTGAGGGCTGCAGAGTGGAGGGATACTGAAGGAGTGGGGGATATTCAGATCACCATGGACACACACTCACAATGCCACACAATCATTCTGTCTCTCACTTCTTCAGATTCACTTACAGGTAACATAACAGGTAGCACACAAAGGGATACTGCATCTTTTTCATTGCACCAGAGGTTTGGTAGACTCAGACGTTTCGGGCAGGTACCAGGGATCAGACTGAGGGCGGACAGGACTCAGTAACCTCACTGGATTTCTTTTAAGCCTTACCTGCTGGGCCTGCTGTAGGAGCTCCATGCGCTCCTGTAAGATCTGACTGTCATACTGCCGGCTCTGCCGGAGAATCTGACGCCGCAGCTTATCCACAGCTAGCCTCAGCTCCTCCCTCTGCCTGTCTGTCAGCGATTCGGCCACGGCCTGGCATGCTGGCTGCTCCTGCTGCAGAGCGCTATACAGCGTGGCCTCCAACTCCTCGATCCTCTGCACAGCCAGCCACGTACACACACATACAGGTACACAAGCACACACAGCACACACACATTGACGTGCACATGCACATGCAGAAACGCATACAATCATGCACAAGCACACACATTTATCCAACAGATCCACATATACAAACAGAAACACACAAACACATACACACATCACTGTGACCATGGCAAATATGAGGAACATTGTTCCACTTTATATTTGGAGTCATTTGGGCTTGACCTTTACATGACCTTTGCAGAAACAATGTCTTAGTCTCACTCTCTGACACCTAACTGTCCAACAGTCACCATGTATAAGTCAAGCTTTCAGCACCAAAATATAAAGAGGGACCATAAAAACAAAGCAACACCAAAACTGACCAAATAAAATGGTTAGAACTATATGGAGAGTGAGCAGAGTGTTAAGATTGTTTTTTGGGCTCAAGATACATAAGTCAGTAAAGGTCAATCTTACAGTTTACGTTTTATAAACATCCCAGCTCCATAAAGTAAAGAGAATCCCAGCTCCATAAAGTAAAAGTCATGTGATGTATTTCCAATCATTCAGTAGACCACTTTTTCTGAGCACAACTCCTCATCCATGAAGGTGGATAATTAGCAGGATTGGCTGTGTTCAGTGAACAGCCAGAACCAATACATGGCAGGACTTTATGGAGCTGTGATTCTCCACCACTGCATAACCTTTTTAGCGGTTGTTTAATTAATGTTACAGAGGATGCTAATATAGGTTGTTTATTAGTCCCATGGATTATTGGTATTAATTGCCATATGTCCGTCCGTCCATAAACTATTTTTGAAGAAACTTCTTCTCCAAAACCATCTGTCAGAATCAATTGATATTCATAGCAGAAGTTCCTTGGGGCAATATCTACCAAGTGTGTTCAAAGAATTAAGAAATACAGATTAAAAAAAATAATAATTGTGAAAAATCCCTATTGTTTTATGAGGGGGAAATTTCAAAGTCCTATGACTTGAAAACAGTTTAAGATATCGATAGAATTATTATTGACAATAGGTAGGGCTTTCACATCTATTGACACATGGACTTTCATTTGACGCCTTGACCTTGAGTGACCTTGAAAGGTCAAACGAATGTCAATTAATGTCTTTAAATATCTTGCTGGACTATAGAACCATTGGTCCTATTTTTAGATTTAGTGGTAAAAGATGCAGTATCCCAACACAATCTGACAGATTATACCTTCATGAAGGATGTTGCAGTCATAATGTTTAACGGAGTCCAAAATGCTTATGTGTCATGCTAGCATGAGAATGTTGCACCCTTGCATTTATTAATCACTTTATCAGGAACCATTATGCTTTAGCAAAGTCTTAATGCTGCAATTAATGTAAATGAACAGCTTTTGTCTGTCAGAGAAGTTTGACTTGTTTACAGTGAAGTTTGATGCGTTACACTGCTGCAGACTCCGTACCATGTAGGCCTGGTCCAAGGCCTGCTTCCTGTAGTCCAGTTCCTCCTCGAGGAACCCCTTCTGTTTACTGAACAGCTCCTGGAAAAAATAACATGTTATATTACAAGTTACGACAAGGTATATTGTGCCCTCCAGAATCAGACATAAGAATATTTCACCTTGTCATTTTCCAAGTCAATCATCTTCTGAGTAAGGGCAGCCTCTGTATTATCTATCTGCTTTAACCACTGTGAAACAAACACACGTTTCATTGACGATGACAAAAATGTTTCAAATGTGTTTGTACTGTAACATCTTCAGTGTTAGACAGACAGTGTTATGATACTAAGTGCCCACCGTGTGTCAGTATAAACACAAAATGTCATTACGCTGACCTTTTCACACAGAGAGATTACAGTTCCTGCCTGGATCACTGCCACTTGCTCCTCATTTCTGAGATTCTACAGGAAACATGACAGACAGATTGTGTTATCAGTAATTATTCAATACCTTCTGAAAAAACGTAGGTACCTGTGTGTTTTAACTCACTCCGTTATCCCCTAGGATATCCAGTTTCTTCATCAGCTCAGGAATGATCACATCCTGCAGAAGCCAAAACCGCATATTGTATTCAGTGCAGGTAAGAGAATCATAAAATAAAACAGCCAAATGGTTTTGTGCTAGTGTTTTCACCTTGACCCCCTCCTGATGGCAGTAGATCTGCAGGGCACTGCTGCTGTTTTCAGGGAAGGCAGACATGTGGAGATTCAAAGCTGGAGATCGTCGCTCCCTCTCCTACAAGCAGCAAAAAACACTTTAACAAACAACTACACTATGAAGGTGAAGTGATACACTAATAAATACAACAGACCATGTGCAACACTGAAACTGAATGAAAATGTCAATATACACAAAGTGAGAAAGGAATGAAAGAGGGGTTTACTTACATGATACTGAAAATAAGATCAGGATCTGCCAAAATGCAGGAGATGACAACCCAAAGACTTAAAAGACTTAAATTGGGGGAGAGGGGGAGGGGAGCAAACCAACAGGGAGTATGGAAATGCATGCTGAAATCAAAACTCAGAACATGATATCAGTCAAATTTGTTTTGTTTGATTCCAAACAAAACTTCCTTACACCTAAACTATGCTCCAAGTGATGTCATTTTAAAGACTGTTCCACAAAATGACAAATATAGTCCTTTAGTTTATTATAAAACAACAGCGTATCTCTTAATTACAATCTGCAGTTGATCTTTTCATGCGTTACAGTGTAAATGAAAAAGAACACTGACATGGAAAAAATGAGACAAAATGAATGAAGATGGGATTGGAAGGTGAACTTAAATACATTTTATTCCATTAAAAATCTGAATTTTAACACAACATTCTTGTATTTAAAAAAAACAACATTCCAGTTCAGTGGATGGGGGTACACACACAGCTGCCATGCAAAAACAGGAAAAACACAGTGAAGTCAAGTGTGTTTAAGTGTAAAATAAATAGGTCTGTCTGGGAGGTCACTGTATGTAGGTCTTGCGCCTGGAGTTGAGATTGTTGTTGTCGTCTCCTGATGAGACTATAGCATTGGTGCAGTCTCTTACTTCCAGCTCCAGCACCCTGAACTCCAGCAGCTCATTTTGGTCCCGAGCATCCTGAACCTCCGCCTGCAGCCGTGACTCCACCTGCTGCAAGGCACACATCTACAAATGTGCACAAACAGCGGTTCTCTGCATTAGTTAAAGTCAATGTCCTGCATTTGGTTAAGTATGTTCATGCCTTTCAGTTTTATTAGGGTTAGGGTGAGGGTTAGGGTTAGGGTTAGGGTTAGGGTTAGGGTTAGCTCAAATTGTGAAATAAATGATTTATGACTGAGTAGAAATCAACGTAATCCACCTTTTCATGAAGGTCCTGGTTGCTCCTGATCAAGTATTGCTTCTCCTCCACCCATTTTGAATCCTGTCATAACAACCAAACACAACATCAGTAAGAGATAACATTTGCAGGTACCAAAAAGATCCTGGAGGAATAGGTTGTGCAGAACAAAGCTGTCAGAAACACAATCAGCCAACACCAAACCACAGATGCTTAACATCTACAGTAATTTTGAGAGACATGCAAACGTAGTGCAGACACAAACAAACAGGAGTGGCACTAACACAAGTTTATTGATCCAAAGAAAGAAAAGACCTCTCCTGAGGCAAAGAGGCACAACACACTGCATTCTCACTCAAGTGTTCACAGTAACAAGAGCAACAGAAGATATAATGTGATGAAAAACAGCAGAGCAGTAATTCAAAGTACAGAACTGAAACAAACCACAGTGGGACATGCAGTGGCACATAAGAAAACCTTTAAAAAATAAAGAAAAAAGTGACATGTTTCCAGTTAGCATTGTGAATTTGATTAGTGTTCCTCATAATATTTGCTAAACAAAACAGCCAAGCCTTTTTCTTTTACAAGTCAGAGTTTGGTTTGGCTTTCCAGATATTAAGTAATCTAAAATACAAAGTTCCTAAAATGTCATGTTTTATTGCAACATATCATATTCACATATCCATGTGTGATCACAGTTGTCACTAAACTTTTAAAGGTTCAGTGTGTAATGTTTAGTGCCATGTGGCAGTTAAATTGTAGATTGGAACCAAATGAGTACCCTACTCTATGCTGGACCACAAAACAATTAAAGAGCCCAAGTTTTTTGTGTTAGTTATTTGTGTTAAGGGAATATCAACTCAGATTTACAGTCAAACATCTACTGTAACACACAAAAAAGAAGACTAGGTTTGTTCTGAATTTCTGTCAAACCTGGTGGTGTAACATGGTGGATCCATACAAATTTAATAAAAACTATAAACTAATTGAATCATAATTATTTTTATAATTAGGTTCCATTTCAACAATTATAACAGGGGTGTCAAAGTCATTCTAGTTCAGGGGCCACATCTGAAGCCAGCCAGAACAGTAAATTCACTGCATAATAACCTAGAATTATTATTATTATTATTATTATTATTATTATTATTATTATTATTATTATTATTATTATTATTATTATTATTATTATTATTATTATTATTATTATTATAACTCCAAATGTGTCTTTGTTTTAGTGCAAATATTCATCAAATTATAGTACTTGCTTTTACAAACTATCCTGTAAAAATAGAAATATTCTGAACTTCCATGAACCTGAAGTTTCTTAAGTAAAATTAAGTGCAGATTTAACAATATTACAGTCTGCGTCCTTATGTGTATTACAACCTACAGATCACAGTTGATCTACAAAGGTAGGAGACATTTTGGTGACAGGCACCTGAAAAATATAGGATTCAATTGTATGATCAAAACAACTCTGTGACAGCTTTGACTGTCCAAGTCTCCCATGTAATTTTTGCACTTTGCAAATTCATTCCATGGACTAGATCGGACTATTTGGCGAGCCAGTTTTGACCCGTGGGCCGTATGTTTTGACACCCCTGGTCTAAATCTTGCACAGAGAACCTTTAAAGGCCCAATTAGAAACCACACCACTAAGGACAGGTGATGAAACATGTCATGAGATACAGGACACAGAACTGAAACATCACACATGCAGGAAGTGAGGTCACAGGATTCTGCGGCAAACCTGGTCAGCAAAGTGCCACCCCAGGAGCAGAGCAGCCAGACAGACATGCAGGAGGGCCACTGAGAGCAAGACCCGAGAGTTCCTGTCCCTATCGCTTGTCTTTGTTACCTGCCCCCGCTCGGCCAGGGCCTTCTCCAGGTCCACTATCTTGGCCTGGCAGCTGCTGAGCTCCACCTGCAGCTGCTCGCGTGTCTGTGGGAGGGAAGATCAGCAACCAGATAGAAGTGTTACTGAGTCAAACACAAGACAATTCTGAACGTATTTCAATATATCATATCCTCACATTTCTGCATCACAACAGTTGATTTAATACACTAGCACTATTGTTATATGTGCTGCTCTTTTTGTTTCCATTTTGTACTTCCTCACCTTATAACCATTATTATATTGCATTACCACTGCTACTGCAAATAGATCTGTTTTAGATTCTATTATAGTTTATTTTTCACACCACTTGTTCTACTTTAATCTTTTTCTTTTTTCTTTTTTTTTTAATTACAGGACATTTTAACGAAACGTCATCACAATTCTCTGAATGTCCTGTGTGTCTAGTAAATTGACAATGAAAAAGAAAAATCTTTGAATCTTTGAATTTAATATAGAGCTATTGGCTGGCTGATATTATATTTATTCATTCTATTTAACATTTATTTAACCAGGTGGATCATTTGTGAACCAATTCCTGGGCAATGTCCTGGGTAAGAGGCTGTATGAGAGACAGAGTACTAAGAATATGTACATTAAAAACATAACCCAATATATACTTTTTTTTTTAAATATTGGCCATCAGCCTGAATTTATTTTCTTTTTGAAATTCATAATTAGTAAAAATGTTATAAGATATTTGACCAGGCACTTGTGTGGGCAGCACTTCAAGTTCAATATACTGTATGTTAAGAGTATTCATAATAATGGATTAGATTTATATAGTGCTTTTCAAGGCACCCAAAACACTTTACATTATTGATCCATTATTCATTCACTCTCACATTCTCCCTCTGGTGGTGATAAACTACATATGTAGCCACAGTTGCCCTGGGGCAGACCGACAGAAGTGTGGCTGCCATTTTGCGCCTACAGCCCCTCTGACCACCACTGAACATTCATACACCAGTGTGAGTGACACTGGAATCAGGAGGGTAAAGTGTCTTGTCCAAGGACAGACTAGGACAGAGCGGGAGTCAAACCACCAATTCTTCAGTTAATGGACCACCCACTCTACCAACTGAGCCATGGGTGTCGCTATTATGTGTACATGCATTAATAATTTTATTTATAATGCTGCAGGAATTCTTCATGGTCAAATAAACATCAGCCTCAAAAATCAGCTGTAGATATTGACCATCGGCTGACCAAATTTATTTCAAAATCAGTAACAGCCTTAAAAAAAAACATTTTCGGTATTTAAATACAAGCAGGTTTAAATTTTTGGCCTGCTATCTACACGCCAGACAACAACTTTGATGAAAATAACCAACAGCATCCCTCTGAACATCAGCATGTGTGTGAGTCATCTCAGCAAATAAATGTTACAAAAGTAGAACATCCTTCTAAGTTGCAATACAGATATATAAGGATTGATTTGTTATTTTTTATTTCACATGTAAGTATTATTATCTAGATTTCTTTATCTAAGAATAAAAGTACAAACCCTAGCTTCCCGCTCAGCATCCAGGGAGCCTCCAGTCTGCTCTTGAAGGAGGGCGTAGGCACGCTGGAGCGCCTGATACTCTCTGGTCAGCTGACGAAAACGAAGCTCTGACTCTTCACGAGTAACATTCTGTTATATTGAAGAGGAACATGGTGAAAATATAAAATAAAACAACCATACCCTGACTTATATATAGTCAGCCAACATAATGTATACACATCAGGAAAAGAAAAAGTTGCAAAAATATTCAACAGGTGTCTCCCCAGAAATTCTGAGCAAGGAGGCGCACTGGCCCACCCCTGACATAACGTGTCATTATCAACCCCGGTACACCTTACACATGGCCATGATTCGCATCAGCTGGAGTTGGCACAGAAAGTGACCTTTTAAATGCCTGAAACATTGTGAGCCGACAGCACTCACAAGAATTCACTAGCACAAAGCCAGAAGAAAGGAGGCACTTAGATTGTGGCAATGAAGTGTGCAGAGTCTATGCTACCATATGTTAAATTTGTATAGATACTTCTATACATATACAGTAGGTACCACTTTCAAAGTTTGATCAAATTATGATAACACTGTGTGCTGCTGCGACCAAGACATGCAAAGTTATCTGGATGATACACTGGTATGGATACACAAAGTGGAGTTCCCCACATTTAACCCCTGCAGACTTTTACCTATGTGGGAACTTAAAGGATGTTGTGTATCTCAGACTACAGTGGTGGTCCTTAGGTAAGAAATTTAAAATGCATGTGCAGCAATCTCATTGGACACTTTGGCCAATATTACCCCAGCAGTAGTACAGATAAATGTCTGGAAGACAATGGCTTCCACTTTGTACACCTCTTGTAATTGTAGGTAACATGTATTAATCTTGCAATGTCTGAATACATTTGGTATTGAAACATTAATGCAAGTTTTTTTTTTCCTGATATATGTATACTGTACATTATTTTGGCTTACTCTGTGTTTGTGCCTACTGCAAATTCTTAGCTGTGATCAGCCTGGTTTATATTCTTTATTTACCCAATGTATCTGTCAATTGAAAAATAGCTTGTATTTATTCATTAGAGTATTTTTCTTTTCCTCACCTCCTCTAAATCTTCCTCTGGAGTGGCAGGTGTTCGGTCAGTCAGGTCAGTGTTATAGGAGGTAAGGGAGGACGTCTCCGAGTCTATCGATTCTTCATCAAATCCAAAATATGTCTCCACAACATGCCTCTGCAAGAAGAAAGTAAAACATTGATTATTCAAATATGTTCAAATTTTTTTCATAAATAGTGTTTTCCAGTTTATGGAGGCTAATGTTCAAGAGAAAAGTCACCATTAATCAAAAGTATAAAGTGCACAGATTAAAGATTTTTAGGGGTAGGGGTAAATTGTATTTTTTGTAATGATGACATACTGACATATCTGCATAAATACATGATCTTCTTTCTGTTCAGTCCTATGTCATTCACATCTCAAACTCCGCAGAATCCTTACCGTCATGTTTATAAGTCATTTCCTGGCAACCAGAGAAATAGAGGCAGACTAAGGCACAAAGGCAGATGAACGAGGAGAAGTAGAGGATGAGAAGAAAGTATTCTGTCATATTGAAACTAGACCAAAAACTTTACAAAAAAAATCATGTCTTGGACAATGTCAGCTGATCTATACAGAGCAGTGAAATCCTTCAGTACTGTCCAAGGAAGTGTTTTCTGCAACACGCCCACATAAAGTAGCTGAGACAAATTCTCTTTAAAATCCCAAAACATAAACAGATTCCCCAAGTCCAAGAGCAACGATGCCAAGCCCAGACCTGCAACCACTTTGCCAAGGTGACAAACTGGTTCCAGCAGCAGATGTGAGAGAAAATACATATACAACCAAAAATGCCGCCTCCCCTTAGCAACATCATGTATGGCCCTCAGTGTATTAGACCAAACACACAACACGCCAATTATTTTTTCTCTTGCATAGTCACGTGATCCAATTACACAATTCGCCTTTCCTTTCTTCATTCTCACATCAGAGACAACAGAGAAGAAAACAGAGCAGAGAACCTCCACATCCTTGTCACCTCAGGGATAAATATATTGTTGACCCAACATTAACAGTTAATACTCAAATAAAATAACAAAGGACGAAACAAATCATTAACAGACACAGTGGGAATAAGTGAAGCAGGAGATGCATGTGTGCACAGTTTGGTGCTCCTCATTGTCATTATTATCTCCTGAGACCAATTAAACACAAACACTCTACTTGAGATCAACGCGACCACAGAGAGAATAGTTGGAGGTAAGATACAAGACTACTAGTGTATTGAGAGAATGTTTAAAACACTTACTTTAGACAGTTTAAGAGGTTTCCTCCTGTTCTTTTTGCTCATCACCAATCGGTCACGTTCCTAAAAGCAGACAAAGGCAGATCACAAAAAGTACGACAAGAAAGAATGACCTTTACATCCAGAAGTCCAACAGTATTCATACACAAGAATTTTATTTCACTCAAAATATAGACGATAGACCTGAGATTAAAATAAAATTCTTCTATACAATCAGTGCTGCTGGAGTTCTTAACCTGTAGCCAGTTTTTCCTCTTTTCCATGCATGTTGAAAGTATACTTATAAAAGAACCACCTATAATCTAATTATATTAGTATATTATAAGTATGTCAGAGTAAAATACAACAAGACAGTTTTCTCATGTACAAGTCCAAATTAGATCATGAACAGAGGAATATCAAACATTACTGGAATAATAAAGAAAATAGATGTGATGATGATGATGATGATGATGATGATGATGATGATGATGATGATGATGATGATGATGATGTTGATGATGATTATTACTATTATTAGTATGAATAATAAATAAACATAGTCTTTACTATCTTTATTTTTGAAGACTTTCATTTATGATGTAAATGTGCTTTTTTCATCCGATAAGAGGTGAAACTGTCCATACGCACTGTGTGGAGTGTGTATGGACAGCTCAGTCACACATAATACTGTATAAACACGCACAGCGGCTGCAAAACCTTCATAGTAAATAGTTCACTTAATTTGCTAACATAAGTACAAGTTAGGAATATTAGCAATCTGTCTACACATTCATAAAAATCCATGAAAATCTATAACACAGGCAGAGATATGTACAGATTTAACCCCTTAGTACATTGTGTCTGTGTCCTTGTGATATGTGTTTTATGCATGTTAAGTCTGGAACCCACACACAGTGGACTTAAGACTTAAAAATGACCATTAACCACAATTGTCTCATTTTAGCTGAAATATAGTACATATCATATCACATAATAGCATTTAATACAATCTAAGCATTTATCTAATTGAAATCTAACATCTAATCTCTCATAAGTATTTTAAAAGTGTGATGAGCGTGATAAGAACAGGCTCAACAGTCTGATTAAAAGAGCAAGCTCAGTCTGTGGCTGCCCCCTGGATCCTATTGAGGTGGTGGGAGAGAGGAGGACTCTGAACAAACTGTCCACCATCATTGGAAACTCCTCCCACCCCCTGCACCAGACTGTGAACTCCTTAAGAAGCACTTTCAGCAACAGACTGGTACACCCTAGGTGTAAGAAAGAACGCTTCCGCAGGTCGTTCATCCCAGCAGCCATAAGACTGCACAATGCCACTCTTTAAAACTGCACTGTATCCTGTTTACTGTTGCACTTTTTCTTGCCGTATATATTGTCTTTTTTTTGTAATTTTTTTTTTTTTTTTTTTTTTTTTTTTTGTAAATTTTTTTGAGTCTTTTCTTTTATCTTGCACTGCTTTTCTATTTCTATTCCTGCTCTGGAGCTGTTGTAACAGTGTACTTTCCCCATTGTGGGATTAATAAAGGTATCTTATCTATCTTAAAAACTTTGGGGGCAAATAAGTCATACATGGAAATTGCTATATGAAAAGACATTTCTAGGATGTTCAGAAGGCCAAATAAAGGCTCCAGTTTCAAAGAAGTGGAATTGAAAAATCCTGATTTATGGGAAGTATGAGAGTGAGCAGTAGTATTGAAACTAAAATCTGAACAATAACCATCTCTAATCATCATGACAAAGCAAAAAAATTAAAAGGTCATGTTGAGGGATTAGGGATTTATGGAATCCATTTCACCACAAGAACAAAGCACGTGGGCTCACACCCTAAATAGCAAGGGAATTAACAGATTATGATTAGCTGCTTAGACCATATCATCATTTTTGATGGTAAATTAAAAAAACAAAGATATTATGTGGAGTTGCGCATAATTACACTTAGATTTTGAGGCAATACAAAACTGCTGTTAAAGTTGTAGACATCTTATAATTCCAGTACAAATGGTAAATGGACTGTACTTATGTAGCACATTTTATATACACAGTAAATTTTTCAGTGTTAAATCAACACTTAGAGAGTTTATTTAACTTCTTCTAGAGTGTATTTGGTCCCATTGTCTCCAAATTAACACTGCAAAATCTACAGTGTACCAGTTAGTGCCCAAAGCACTTTATAATTTCTCACATTCACCCATTCACACACACACTCATACACCAGTAGACGGCTGCTGACGATACACTGGTGCTGCCTGACCCTACCGGGAGCAACTTAGGGTTCAGTGTCTTGCCCAAGGACACTTCGACATGTGGACAGCCAGAGGTGGGACACGTACCGCCAACCCCTTGATCATTGGACGACCCGCTCTACCAACTGACTACTACTGTATACTAGTAGTATAGTACTGACTAGTAGTATATAGTAGTATATACTACTATCAGTAGTATACTGATATTACTATATCAGCATAATGCTGATATCGTATATCAGTAGTATACAACTACTTTACTATCTCTAAATTCTTGATAAAATATTCCTAATCTGTTTACTATTGGTTATTTACATTATTGATACTCTAAACAGATGTCACTTTATTACTAAGGAAGCAAAAGTAATGTGTTGTATAAATTTGAGATGTAGGTGGGAGTGTTTGTCTTCCTTTTTGAGCAATAGATATTGACTTATCTTTATTATTCCTAGTGTAAATGGTAATTGCTATTTTGTCTTGTTCACCTTTATTTCGTAACACATTTGCTCTGATATTACTTCATTGCACACATGACAATGTTGTTGTTTTTTTTCTTCTGTTCAATACAAATAAATTAATGAAAATTAATTAATTAATGCCAAAGGGTAAGAACACTGAGTTACAATTAGCTTAAAGTAGAATTTTCTCATTCTTCCCTAACCTGTGTGAGTTCATCGATGATGCCTCGCTGCTCAACAATCTGCAGCTTGAGGAATTCCACTTCCTGTTCTTCGTGGGCGTGGCTCAGGTCTGTCAGGGAGCTGGGTCGCTTTAGCTGGGGCTGAAGGGACTGCTGCTGTGAAGGGGGCCGAGAGGAGGAGGCCTTCTCTTTCTAGAGAGGAGACACAGCCACAGAAGATAGATTATGACGTTGTGTTTTGTATTTTGAATGTTGATTTGAGCTCATGTGTCTCAGTGCATTTATAGGTAGTTGATCTTAAGTTAATCACTTCTTTCATAGTTCTGTTTTTTGTTGTTGTTGTTACTGCCCCCATCCCCCATTCTCTTCACTCATTTTTTTTCTTCTTTAGTTGATGTAGATTATTTTCTTGAAATACTATGATTACTTGTAAATTAATTAGTTGTAATGGGTTGGTTCATATTAAGCCTTGGTTTCTAACCAATCATTTCATTTGTATGTTTGTCATTCATACCAAATAAACATCAGAAATGAAATCAGAAATTAAAATGATTACACTAACAATCATTACATGCACTCCCTTCAACGGCCACTAGAGGTCCTGTTTTCCTTTGAGGACATGTTTAGTGGCTTTGAAAGTATGAAAAATCCTATTTACTTCTGCAGATGAAAACCAATGCATCTACTATTTTGGACCAGCACTTTAACTTAAAATTAGAGAACTAGAAACAAAAGGTAGCAGTAAAACACAATGAAGGCCTCTCACCATCTCAGCATTTTCACGACTCAGGTTCTTAAGTTTCTCCTCCATGCGCTGCAGCGTTTGCAGAAGGTCATCATTTTTCTTAGACAGGCGCTTATTCTTTTCAAACATGGGCTTCATTTGACTCTCTGCCTCTCGTACTCTCTTCAACTGAACAAAAGAAGGAAACAGGGGGGTGAAGGGGTGGACACAATTATAGTTTATAATGACAGAGTCAGTTGGAAAATGTGGAAAATAAGAGAAAAAGAAGTCAAAGTAATTATAGCCAAATGTCTGATGCATCTGCAGTGGTGATATACTGCATTAACAATCACTCTTAAGTCACTGAAATCTGCCAAGTATTGTTCCCTTTTCCAAACCCCACATTCTCCCTTCTTCATATGCTCTGTTCTGTCAAGGTCAAAACTGGATGTTTCAGCAGAAAAAAAACATCCAGGACATGACATTATGAAATTGTCAATAATTTACTTTTCTTCTAAACAATAAACAAAAATTATTTACACCTGTTTGTCTGATGTAGCCACACAAAAGTATTTTTCTGCAAATATTTATAATAATAAATATAATAAATATCGTGTGCAATAACTTTTTTTTACACTACTGTATGTGTTTTTGTGAGCATAGTATATGTTCATAACACAGATGTATATAACACAATAACACAGATGTAACCCAGTATGTCTATGACTTTTCTACGCGGGTTCCTCACTAGTTCATTCCTCTCGTCAGCCAGCAGTGCATTTCTGTCCTCCAGTTTCCTGATGACGGCGTGGAGCTCTGCTATCTTCAGCTGGAACCTCCTCATGTCACGCTCGTCCACCTCCTGTGAAGCCGGGGGGAGAGGAGAGGAGGAGGAAGACACAAACTGAAAAAGGAATGACCATGCAGGCAGGCAAGCAGGTAGTGGAGATGGAAAGAGGAGGTCGTGGAATGAAAGTTGTTGACATAGTGAAGTATTAAGAGTATTGACATGCACCTTATGAATCTATATGAGTCACATCTGCATGAGTCTCACTTAACCCTTAGGTGTCTGCACATCAAAATATGAAGGACAACCTCAGCTATCAGTAGAATAAAGAAGCTGAAGAATTACAACTCTGATTTTGGGAATAAAAGCAAAATAACTAGCGAAAACCCACATTTACTATATGGAAATTGAAATTTGTAGATTACAGATGGATTTTTTAATCACAACAATAGCATATAAAAAAAAAAACGACAAACACTGAATACCAATTTTTAAAAATGCCTGAATAAAATAGCTGGTTTTTTTACTTCATTTTCAGGAAATCTAAAACTGACATGAAATGGCAATGAATAATCAATAAGACAGTTCTAACCAATGGAGACTGAGAAGGGCAGGCATGCTGCCTTCAGGGACCTACCACAGTCACTTTAAATCTCGAAACTCGCTACAGATAAATGAGACATGTAACAACAATAGGAATGATATATGAATTGTTTCTTTGGTGGAGATATTAATAGAAATGTACAGTGTCTATACAAGTTAATGAAAACACACAGGTGGAATCAAATGCACACTTCACTTGCATGATGTAATAATGATTTCAGCAATAGGACGTTTTTGTTGATATCGATGGTGCATGTGCTTGTGAAAGTCTTAAAACTCTATCCACATATCAGTTTCGTTTTGGTCTTTTTGCTTGTATACCTGATTGTTGAGTAGGTCTGAGCTGTCTCCCAGCCCAGGCACCACCTCTCTCTTGGGGCTGCCATGGTTGTGTCTCTCAGCCTCCCGTACCTGGCCCAGCTGCTCATCCAGAGCTTCCTTCTGGAGCTGCAGTTTCTGCGCATACCCAGCCTGCAGCCCCAACTCCTTCTCCAGAGCACAAACCACCCGGTCCTTCGCTTTCAACTCGTCCATCTACACAGGAAACACAGAGCAAAGGTGAAGGAGATAAGAGAAGGAGCAAAAAGTAGTGAACATGATACCTCAAGTGTATTTACAGCAATTAATAATACAATATACACTTTATATATATATATATATATATATATATATATATATATATATATATATATATATAAATGAAATTCAAAATCTATCATATCTGCATCTATTGTATCTGTGAAATGCATTATTCTTTTGTGGTACTTCTGTGTAAATAGCAATGCAATGTAAAACAAGTGTAATAACATTCAATTCCACACCTGTGATGGTCATGGGCCTAAATGTGATATTTACTCAAATTGACCATTGCATCTGAAGGGCATTAGCTATATGTATATGCCCATGTAATTTCATGGTCATATCACAAGTATTCATTGAGTTATAGCATGATATGTCTCTGCAGACACACGGTACAATAATACAGTACAATAATCTCTCCCAATCAAAGTTGGGCGAGATGAATAAAATGATAAGCTGTAGATCAAATTAATTCCTGAAGCTTTGTTTTTACTGTTATTGTGTTCACAGAAGTTCCTGCTTCTACTTCCCTTCACATTTTGTTCTTTAAGCCCTGGTATTTCCTGCATTGCATACTCCCATTCAATCAGCAAAGCATGAGTCATGTACATTACACCAACCAAATATTAGCCATCATATGAAGAATTGCTTTTCTCAGACAGACAATACTGTATCTCTTTTGGATTGGGGTTAATGAGTAGCATCAATGAATATATACACACACACACACACACGTTTTTAGAGATAAGCACAGGTTTTTATTATTAACTACTGCATTATTAACTACTGCACCAGAGGCCTAAACAAATTCCTCATAGTGGAACCTACCTGGAAATAAAAGTTGTTTTCTGATTCTAATTCAGATTAAATTAAAACCAGGAGTAAGCAATTAGCCTCAGAATGGCAAACAATGGTGACAAGATACAATACACTCTGAACTCTGAACTTCAGAATCAGAAAAAGCAGGTGTGTGAGGAATATGATTAGATGAGCAATATCCAATAATACCTACTTTCTCCTCATGTTTATCCATCACTGTAGAATAATATCATATTGGCTTGGGATTTCTTAAGTCTGCTTCAATATTTTGTGATTCTGTAAATTTTTTGTTGCAATAAAGATGGTTGTTACCTGTTATATCTGTGATTAAGCTGAAATAAGCTTTTTAAACCACTTCTAATACTGTAAGACTCAGTCAGAGGCCATTTTACTTTAATGTAAGGGACATGTACTGTATGTAATGTATGTCTTCCCAGTTTCATGTGGTCTCACCAATCGTCGGATGTCCTTCTCACAGTCCCGTTTGATGCGATGCACCTCATCTTGGTGCTGTTGGTATGCTGTGCGGAGATCAGCTGCTTTGGCTTTATCCGCTTGCAAAGCGTTAGCTAGGGCTTCCTCGGCCTGCTTCCTTGCGTTTTTCTGCTCCTGAATCTAAAAAAAGAAAGAAAAAAAAAACTCACATTACTCACACATACAAAAACAACAAAAAAAAAACTCACAGAGATTGATCTTCATGCTTTTATAAACACTTGTCCTGTCCCATTAAACTGTGTTAATGATAAATGCCCTGTTTGTCTATAAAGGCCTCAGTGAACAATAACTTGGCAACAGACTTTTCCACACTGCTTCCTGTTTTTCAACAGGACATGTATAAAGGTTTATACAGTCCCACATGAGCGCTCAACAAAGACACACGCATATTTACATAGATGCTCACAGACCATAAAATTGCCAACTTTCCAAAAACACTCTTGTCTTATATACTCTTAATAAAATGTATATAAAAAAACTTTCACTTACCTATACTCATTACATAATTCTGTTATCTTATCTAATTTATTTACACACAGATTTATATACTATTTTACACATATTGCCTTGTTTGTCAAATCACTTTATAAACCCAGGTTTTAAAGGTATTCTATAAACAAAATTATTATTATTATTATTATTATTATTATTATTATTATTATTATTAGTAGTAGTAGTAGTAGTAGTAGTAGTAGTAGTATTAGTATTATATCTATTAATTCATAGTATGCTAGAGGGGCATGAGTAGTTTGATAATCATCAAATATCTGGATCAAATCATTATTTTAATTATTTTATGATCATTGTAATTGTTTTATTGCTCCTCTATAAGGGACTGCACTGAATATCTCATTTGAGGGGGGGTCATTGTGGGCTTTGACACCGACAAAAACATATTTCAACATTTCTCACCATTTTCTGACACAGAAATTATTTGACTTATTTTTCATGACTTGTGGCTTCATACACACTCTCATATCTGTAAGGAGGTTCACCACAGAAACACTGATGAAAACATCACCACAGACAAATCATTTACTGTATAATTTTTCCCTGTTCTCTACCTCCTGCTGTAGTTTTAGCCTCTCCCCATCAAAAGCCCTTCTGGCCTCCTCCCGAGCTTCTCCAAGAAGAGCATTTTTCAGTTTGTCAGCTGCTCCATCCCTTAGTGCGTTCACGAGTCCCTGGAGTCTCTGCACCTCAACGTCCCGGATCTTGATGGCTCGAGCCAGCTCGACTTCATGCTGCCGAGCCAGGGCCTCACGGGCGGCTGCTATCTCACGCAGTTTTTCTTCATGGAGTTTGGCCCTCAGGTCTGTGAGAGCAACAGCGTGTTTGTGTTGCTCGAGTTCCCGGGCCTGGCGCTGCTCCTGGAGTCGCTCTCGGAGCTTACACACCTGGGAGAAGGACAACAGCAGGGAACGGCACTCCATTATCACCAGTTCACACATTCGTCCTCACTATAATCAGCCCGAGCTGTGATGACTATATTTACAAGTCTGTGTTCTGGGAGAAGGCCGTCTAAAACAAAATCAGACAGCCATAGAATGGTCTAATCCTCAACATGTAGCAGATGCTTCTCACATGGAGATCAAATAGACTCAAATAAATATTGAATCAAAACTGGTTTGTGTTTGCATTCGGTTCTCTCATTTCACACTCAGATTTTCTTTTTCTTATATGATTTTTAAATAATCTCTTTTTACTTATTACTATGACAACTCATTCTTGAATTAGAGCCAATGATGTGATTTTGACCGTTCTGCTAAATAGGACCTTGACCATTGACAATATTGACAATTTCATTATATGTTACACACACACACACACACACACACACACACATATATATATATATATATATATATATATATATATATATATATATATCTCATTATGATATCCAGTATTGATTAAGTTATAGCGTGATATGTCTATGCTTGACACATGCAAACCGTGTTACAGAAGTAAATTTTGTGACATGTCACCTTTGACCTCTAGAGATCTCATAATCTATTGGTTGTAGGTAATAACACCAATTACTAGAATTGTATAAATCTTCATCCCACACTGTTTGGTATCTGAAATCTGAAAGTTCTGTGACCCTTTGTCACAGAACTTTCTGACAGAACTGATAATGTGATTTTGACCTTTTAGTTCATTGTGACCTTGACCTTTGACCTTTACTCAAATGGATCATTGCATCTGATGCACATTAGCTATATCTATATGCCCATGTAAGTTCATGGTGATATCTTAAGTATTCATTGAGTTATAGCGTGATATGTCTCTGCGGGCAGACACACACACACACACACACACACACACACACACACACACACACACACACACTGTCATTACAATAATCTCACCCAACCAATGTTGGGCGAGAGTGTTTGCACAAAGAAGATACAAGGAGTGGAAAACTGCCCTGGTAACTTTTCAAGACATTCTCAACAGACAGGAAATACATCTGTTGATTGATGTGTCAGTAAAAACTGAAAATAAAAGGCTTGGAAAAAAAACATAACAATTTAGGAAAGTGTGAAGCAATATTTTTCCTCTCAGATCGATGTGATCTACTGGGGCTCACAGTCATCAGTTTTGTTCTTCCTCCTCACCTTGCCCCGCTCCTGCTGCAGCTCAATCTGGACATCCATGAGCTTGCTCCGCAGCTCCTCATTGGTGGCCTGCGGTGAATCAGCCATCACCTCAGATTTCTCTGGCTTCCTTCCCTTTTTAAGGGGTGGGGCCGCTGGGGGTGTGGTTGATGACATAGCACTCCACCCGCCCAAACCGGACGGACATAGAGGTGCTAGGTGTGGTGAAATGAAGGGGAGAGTCAGTCACTTCTCCTCCGCCCTCCAGCACTTCCCCGGCACATCATCAAATCTATTGTCGTCAAGTCTACATCATGCTGGATGTTGCTCAGAGGTTCTGTTGTAGAGAAAGGAAAAGATGAGAAAAGAGTTAGTCTGTGCATAAACATTTGCTCCACAAACTGCTCTGCACTATACTCTGCACAAGACATATGACGCACAATAGCCCAGGGACAACAAACTATTTTTGGGACTAACAGTTACTCTCTCCCTTGTCTCTTTTCCATGTAACTTATACACATGGATCCAAAACCAGCCATTCATCATGGTCCCGTTCTGCTCCCTGGACTGTGCTTAGAGGCTCTATAGTGCATGAAAACTGTCTGGCCACCACCGCTACGGCCTCCAACACCTATCTGGACATTTCTCTTTTCCTGCAGATTTATTCTTTACTTTGATCAGTTCTCTTTGCAGGCCTTTCATCTGCTTTAGACATGTATACATATAGAAGAAAAGCTCATTGTATCCTGTCACCCTGGCAGAAAATCTAATCACATGAGAGCAAATATTCCAACATTTCCCATTATCATCAACGAAACGTCAATGCTTCATTTGTTTCATCACATCACTGCTGAAAACATTGACCATTCATAGTAGATTCTTGGGGTCAAAAAAAGATATTGATATTAGGAAATAAAACATTTGCGATAGTGACCTGCAGTGTGTAAGGTGAGCGATCTGAAGACATTTTATAATGATCAACATTAATTTCTTATATGATCTGCACTCACACAGACCTCGTCACTGTATAAATGAACAGTCCAAATTTTCTTCCTTACTGGATTCTGGTACTTATAGAATGTTTGCAGGCTTATTATTACATAACTAGTGTATTATGATGCATTATAAGTATGAATAAACAACACAAACACTACATATAGGGGTGAATTTCCTTCCAGTGTGCCCCGTAAGGCTCAATTTCAGAAAGAAAAATGGTGAGAAAGAATAATTGCGCTATCCCATTTGAATTGTGCATTTATAAAATTTAATATAAATATAAAATTTTAAATGATTTTGTAACTCAAAAAGTCCCATTTGTTTTTCCAAATGTGGCATTCACCATACATTTACTTTTTATTTGCTTTAAAAATAATACTGTAACATCTACATTTGTGTTGAATGACTCTGTAAACGCATCTTATTCTTCCAGACTGTGGTTAAAATCTGTTAAGAGGCAAAAATCACAATAAGTCTGTCCATGCTGATGGTGCAGAGACATCTTCAGTTACAATGATATCAAATGATTGTGACTTTCAGGTGTTTAGTCTTTCTATTGACATGCTTCTGATCCTTCAGCAGTTTTACAAAACACTGCAATTTTCTTTACTTGTACCAACAAACATTGCATGCCTAAAATATGGCACAATTCATCAATCTTTGTTTCACTGGGACCATAATGTTGTTGTTTTGTACATTACATTTCCTGTAAATAAATAAATGCATAAACAAATATCAGAAAACCTACAACTTTACAACAACTATTATTTTATCTGTAACAGGGTCATATTATTCAGGCAAGTGCACCATCTAAATGGAATCAAAAATTATGATAATGTTTTTATTGAATTATTAATACATTTCCCTTTAAAAAGATTTAGTGGCGTGTGCACACCATGGCATGAAAATGTGAAATCTTTCTTGATTTTGTAGTTAATGTGTTACTACAAACAAACAAATTCAATGATCCATATCTTGAAAGAATAGTAACCCAGTAACCTTGCTGTCTTTCTGCTGATGACTAAATAAATAATGCAACAAGAAGGGATATGGAGCATTAAGACTGCAGGCAGCGGCGCTTCCATCTTTTCCTACACACACACACACACACACACACACACATCACCAAACATTCATACAACATACACAGATGGCAGTAATAGTTACCAAGGCAACTCTATTTCTCCCACAGTAAAGGATGATGGGAAGGTGGAGTTTCACAGTGCAATCACACACAGTCATATATGCATAACGGCTGAACATTTGTAAAATGCACACACACACACACACACACACACACACAGAATTTCGTTATCTGCCTCCATCTCTGTGTTGAGGTTGACTGAGAGACAGAAATGCGGTGAGGCTGGAGGGCTGGAAAGCACTCTTCCATATGAACTAATACACAGGGTACACGTTGAAATCTTGAAACTGGTGAGGGGATCTGAGATGAAAGGAAAAACGGGAAGATTAAGCCTGTAGGAGACATGTAAAAGAGGAGGGGGTGCAGACCTCTACCAGAGAAACTAACCTGTAACCATCCCCCCCTCTTCTCCTTTTACATTGTCTCACACTTCCTCCACAAGCTGGCACAGTGATGTTGCAGAGCAGAGGCAACCAGTGATGTCACTCTCATTCACACAGACAGGAACGGGCAAAGACAGACCCTTCATGCATATAGAAAACAATGACACAGGCTCATGTTCTCGGAGAACAACCAGAGACACATACAGCTGACATCTATTCACAGCAGCACCAAAAGTCTTATACATAGTAGTAACAACCCGTGCATTTATTTAAAGTAGACTGAATGGACTTCACATGTGCAATAAAAGCAGTACACATCTTTCACAACAAAGAACGTGTGAGGAACAGTTCCCAACTTTTAGCACTAATATTAAATTAAAGCCTGTCACAATTATAAGATAATGAACATATCACACATATTTGACACAACTGTGATTATTCTACATAACTGTATATTTGCTCCATTCATCTGGATAAAAACTGTTTTTATTGCTTCAATAGATAACTATCATCATGATGGTGTATTTTGACTTCTACTTCGGTGAAGTATTTCAGTATCTTCCTTGGAAATTCAAGTCCAGTCATTTCTGCTGTATTCATTGTCACAGAAAAGAGAATATTTATCTGTAATGTACCAAAATTATATTCCATTAAATGTCTCTTCATGTTAATAAAGTATATGTGGACAATTTAACTACAGTCACCCATGAAGTTGGAATAAAATATTATTACCTCTTCTTATGAAATGGTTGTGACAATTGGATTTATTCTTGGAGATAAAGTGGAACTGGGACTCTAGTTCCACTTTAATTACAATATAAAATAGAAATCAGTGGATCTGGTCAAAGGTGGTTATTTATTCATAAAAATAGGACTAAAAAGAGGACTGTGTCTGAAAACAAAATTTTTCATGTTTTATGAATGATAGTCTATTATTATACTGATACTAGTTGGTAAAAGCCACCATTAATCACAATTATAACTTATGATACTACATTTTCACAGATTTTCTTTGCATATACAGTACGTAGTTATAAGGAAGGGAGGTGTAGATGCTCAACATATGGTGTCCAATATATGGATAATGAATTTCCACTTGAAGAATTAATAGCCTTCAACTTAATAAAATACAATTCCCTACAGGGAAGAAAAACATGAAAACATCCTCCATCTGACCTCTTTAAATACTGGGCGTCACAAATTTTTCTTCATGCAAGTTTTCCTGAGTCACACATGTTTACAGTTCCCACACACAGAGTATATCTAATGAACCACAAACAGTTCACACCAAAACGTGTGGAGCCATGTGTGCAAAAGCTGGCAACCACAAACTCTACCGCTTCTACTTCATGGAAAACCAGGAATGTTATTTGGGAAACTGAAGCATTTTATAGGTGCACCAAGACGTTAACAAGGACATTTAATGTTCACAGATGCAAACAAAGGGCAGCACAGGTCATAGACCTTAAATTACCTAATTCAGTCACAAGTATGAAGTGTACACTTGGGAAATATTATGCTACCAACTGTAAAATAAATATGACTGCCTAGATCAAGACATCTTCAATATAATTTCTATCAATAAGATACAGATAGAGCTCATAAAAAATATGTTTATGAATAAAATATAAAATAATCAACATGCCTCATCGCAGCATTCGTTTCACAGAGGTATGTGGTATTCAGGTACCAAACAGGTTACAACAGTAACTGACTAGTGACTCTACAGAGGAAATGAGTTTCACACCTAAGCTCATAGCTGCTTAGAATTTATCAAAGGCCTCAACTGAAAATCTGCAATGAATAACATACCTTGAGTAATAATACTGTAGAAGATAAGCTGATGTAATAAACTGCACCATTATCAGTATTCTTATGTGTACTTAGTGACTACTTACTACATGTTGAAACCTTGCCACTTGCAAAACAATGTGCTCTAAGTGTTGAACAAAGATAGAATGCAGTTTCATAACTGCTTCAGGAAATTCCTCTGTACTTGATTATGGAGCTATTTTTAGTTATACCAGCCTCATGCTTGGGCACCTGGGTTAAAATTAAGTTTACAATAATATTAACAATCAATCTTTTTTCATATATACTATAATAAAAAACTATGGATGGCCACTGTATTGAGACAAATCAATCATGTATTGTTACAGCTGTTATTGTTAGATATGTTCTCCTTCACAGTCTGTTCAAATAATCAGCTAGAATGGATCATTGAACATGGCAAAAACATTATCCTCCTACCTGATGGGAATACAATACTACTCTTTTTCCTCTTTAAATTGCTTTATAGCAGTTAATCTGACTAATGCAAAAACCACAACAACAAATGGGAAACAAATTAAATTTCTACAACTCATCACCCCATGTTTCTTTAGGAATACAAAGTTTCTCTCCACTCACTTCAGTTGACCAAACCACAAATATAGTCCTGATTAACCTGGTCCTCATCTAAAATATTTGAAGAATGAATGGGGTCATAAATTTGTCCTCAATATACTGTACCACTGCAGAGCCTTTGAAGATATTTTTAATAAGATAATAAGACTATATAACAGCAAAATGACTATCACCAAGTAGATAAAACAATTCACTTTGTCTGATGGTGCGATTAATAAAAAGCTGTATGAGCTTCATTTTCACTGGATTAAAAAAAAAAAAAGATTATTTTTGTGAATAATGGTTGGTTGACAGTAGTAAGACAGTTATTACAGACTTTGAGTGGACCTTTTTAGTGACAGACCACACACACTCACATGGCATCAAACATTAACTAGACTTGTGGGAGAGCTGCTGCTGACTCTAATAAATACATAAAAGAGCCGCACATGGGTGCTCAAATAAAGATGTCCTCATGCCTCAGTTTGGTTAACAATCAATGGTGAGGGTGTGTAGAAGGAAGGACTGATGGACTGAGACACACTCCTGTTTGTGCACTATTTAATGTGGGCTTAAATGTGGAATCCTAAACACACTGTTCCCTTGTAGCAGTGTCAGAGCATCTGCGATACAAAGCCGCATGCTGTCAGAACAGGTCTGTCTGGTCACACTCCAGGCATCTCCACACAGTCCAGACATACACACTCAGCAGGCTAGTGACACTCTAAACACACTGTAAAGATCCCATTGAGAAGCTGAGCCATGCAGCCAAGTGCTCCACTAGAGAAGCATATGACCTAAAACATACTACGATAGCAGAACAAGTCAATGACCCCAATGACTAGTCAACCCAAACAAATAAACAAGACTGCCTCTCATATTTGTGTTTCAGTCAGATTCACTTGCACCTACTGAGTTACTAAATCTACAATCCAATAAAAACACTAATGCGACACTTGCCTGTTTATGATGTTGCATTCACGTACACCCTATGTGCTTCTGTTTGGACATATATAAATAAACATCAAAACTGTACAGACATGTTCTCATCGTGTTCTTCACATACTGGGATTCTTATTTCTTGTTAATACATGTGTGTAATTGTCATAAGAATAATAGTGGGGTCTTTTTTAATGTCTGATGTTGAGCATATGTGAGGACAGTACAGGAATTATACAGGTAGCAGAGGATAAATGTGTTTTAATGTGGGAAACAGTGGATTATGAATTAGAAATAAGTGGGATAAATAAAGTAATGTCAGATAAAAGTGGACAGAAGATGTAAAATGACATTAATGGCTTGTTCAAAATGCTCTACATCAGGGGTCTCAAACGCTCAGTCTGGGGATGATATTTTACGGTCCCCTACTTGACATCACAGTTTAGAGTTCTCAAACGCACCTTTTTGCTGAATCTTGCCATGCTTTTATTTTTTGTATTTATATCATTTATGGGCTACCATAGATAATCTTGTCAGAGTTTCCGATGGTATTTGTTGTCAAAGATCGTCAAACCAGCCCTCCACCAAGTTGGCGGACAAGGACCAAACACAGTGCAACAGCCCGTTGCGTCAGTTAGGAAAAACAGCTGCAATTACAGAAATGATGCAAATTCACAATAGTCCAAACTGGGTATAAAAATGGAATGCGGTCCAAATGGGAAAAAAAAACACAGCAAAAAACATAACAAAAACACATGGGTTTATCATTAAATACACTTCAAATAGAGAAATGATGCAAACCAAGAAAACATCTGCAAATAAAAAAAATGCTGCATAACCAGTCACTACAACAGAAGTGTTCCCAACCTGTAGGGGGTACTGTCAGTAGATAAGTTCAACGCAGAGACAGGATGGAAGGAGACACGGAGAACAGCTGACTGACTGTTTCAAATTACAGAGGGGAAGTTATGGTGTAGCGTAGTAATGTGACTTTTATTTGATTATATTTGACACTAAGCTGTTGTCTATAAACTTTGGCTGCAGGTTTGGAGCATTTCCGTCGCAGTGACTAGTTATACAGCATTTTTTGTTTGCAGATGTTTTCTTGCTTTGCATTGTGGGGGGTTTTTTGTTGAAAATTTGAAGATTATACATGCGTTTTTGTTTCTTGCAGCGCGTTTTATTCATTTGCACCACGTTCCCCTTTGTGTACCTTGTTTAGACTTGTGTTTAAGTTTGTGAATGTACATTGATTCTGTAACTACTTGCTGCTGTTTTCTTAACTGAGATGCATTGGGCTGTTTGCGATGTACACAGTAAATTTTGCAGTGTTAAATCAACACTTAGAGAGTTTATTTAACTTCTTCTACAGTGTATTTGGTCCCATTGTCTCCAAATTAACACTGCAAAATCTACAGTGTACTGAGACCTAGTCGGCCACCCTACGAAGTACCTGGGGAAATATGAACATTAGTCACTTAGTTAAAACATATTCTCGAGTGACACCAAGTGAAAGTAAAATATCTGTCATCACCCAGTTCTAGTAAATGTCTCTATAAAAATAAAAACCATAAAAAGAAAAGGTAGTAATGAGCTCATGCAATTTCAGAAAAAAAGTGGGAGATCTAATCAGCCCTACATGTTTCATATGCAGAGAAACAGTTGTGGTGTATAAGGATTATGTCTAAAGTCACTGCTAAACTAGACATGTTAAGGAAATACCAGGGAGTTAAGACAAGGGACCACTCTTTAATGTCTATTGAGGTAACAGGATTGAGTCAAGAAGGAAGCAGCAGTTGAAATTAGCTAAGTGGTGAAGTGTGAATAATTGCAGAGCTAGAGAGCCATTCATTGAATGAGTTCATCACATACTGCAAGTAAAGAAAGGCTTTTTTGTGGAATACTTAACCTCACCCAGACTCTACCTCCAGCAGCCTCCAGATAAGTTGAGTTTGAGACCCCTGCTCTACATGGATTGGTGGGTTAAGACCTAAGAAAAATGAACATTATATTGACCCACTCTTCTTCTGTCACAAAACTAACAGCAGAAGAGTGGTCCCTTTCTTGGGACTAGTTGCTACTTACAAATAATGAACACCAGAGCATAATCATTTTAGCAGCAGCCTAACCTATAAGAGGGCTGAATAGGCAGAAGTGAGTGTTGAACACATGTTGGCTGTCTACTGGGACATATTTATGAGAGTGCAGAGCAGATGCAACAGCAGCAGAGCAGTTCTCACAGAAAAGACTCCTGTTAGTGAACACATCACATGGACAGTAAAGGAAAGGTTTGGTGTAGACTCCACCAGTCCAGTAATCAGGTGTCAAAATGGGAGATAAACGAATAGGGGAACTGCTGGGGGTAATATTATTACACTGCTGACTGGATGGATGTCTGTCCGGCTGCCAACCACACCCCACGGCGATATGCGTGGGGCTGCAGCAGCATCCTCCAGCTTCAGAGGTCGGATGTCCTTGCACTGGAGCTTCACTACAACATATGTTGATGCTTCTATGTAACCAACGAGGTGCATTTGAATGTGCATGCAATACAGTTATGTTGCGTTTAGTGTCGACCACGTCCCGACAGCGGCCTCCCTTTAAGACCGGGAAAAGCCTTGGTTAATGTAACGTTATCAAGTGGAGAAATATCACTGAATTTCAATCACTCGTGTCGTGTTTCATCAGAATTCATACTTCCTCGTGGGCTATCCGAGTCTACTACAGAAGCCAGAGATGTACGACAGGTTCAGCATGCACCCAAATGCACCTCTTCTCTCACACCGGGTGGGATGAGAGTGGACCATAAGGCGGCCCAGACTCTCATCCGAAGCCAAATAATGATGTAGGTCTGCAAAAGCCCACGGTGTGTGTCAATGACTGCACCGTCAGTGGATGAAACACGACTGTAGATATACGAGTGTCAGCATGAAAAACACTCTGCACAACTTGTCAGGGATTAGAACACTGATTTTAAAAAAAAAAGCCTACCTTAAATTAATATCCGGCGGTTACAAGTTGCCTGGTGTTGAAACGTCGATGGGTTTCACATCCAGGAAGGGAGGCTGTTCTTGTGCGTGGGGTGGATCTAAGTGACCTCATGCACTTGGAGATGCAGAGCTCCGCAAACTGCACATCGCAAACTTTAGATTATATTCAACAACTGACGCAAAAACTAAAGTGGTATTTTCAGGAGTTACTGGTTATACCATCAACTATCCGCGATATGGCTCCTTCCTCCTCCTCCTCCTCCTCCTCCTCCTCCTCCTCAGCCGCACGTTGACATTTCCATCCACGCCCACACACACACACTTCCACTGCACGTCATCCTTCCCTATACACTGAATCCACGACCTGAGAAATATATAAATAAATAGGACGGTCTCGGTGGCGAGCGTGAACGTGGGAAAATGTTGGGCGGGCGTCGCCGGTAGCGTGTAAGAACCGCGACACCTGACTGCGTGTACAAGAATGACACCGCGCGCAGAAAATGCGTGAACACGCTGGTGCTTGACTATGTAACGTCGTCAGGACGTACAGTACAGCTCTGTTAGGTAGACAAACAGAGAAAAAATATCTGCAGATTATTATTATAACACTCATACAGTTTAAATGTTTCCCCCACAGCACCATATATAATAATATATATTTAAAAAAAAACATCCTTAACATGAGCTCAACAGATTTTCTATTTTCTTCAGCTTCATTATAATCCAAATGCTTCCGTGTACTTATACTTGTCTTGTCATCGTTGTAGCCTATATAGGACAGCATGACTTGTTTAATTATAAAACCGGGTGAAATAGTGCGACAATGTGGAAATGTGTGTGTGTGTGTGT
Organism: Siphamia tubifer; assembly: GCA_020466265.1. NCBI lineage: Eukaryota > Metazoa > Chordata > Actinopteri > Kurtiformes > Apogonidae > Siphamia > Siphamia tubifer. The sequence goes on along the minus strand of CM035792.1, from coordinate 26,513,111 downwards.
GTGTGTGTGTGTGTGTGTGTGTGTGTGTGTGTGTGTGTGTGTGTGTGTGTGTGTGTGTGTGTGTGTGTATGTGTGTGTCCACGAGGGTTAAGTATAAATACAGGTCCCCACAAGTAAAATAGAAATGATGTGGCCCTATAAATACATTCATTTGTTGTTGTTTTTTTTTCCAGAAGCCCCCACAAACCATGAGGGAAACAGGTGTAAAGCAAAACATGTATTTTTCAAAGCTTTGAAGATGTGTTTACTTTAACAACAAAAAAAGGTGGGTTTTTTTATGTATTTTTTATATTTTTTATTTATGTATTATTATTTTTACATTTTATCATTTACAATTTATTATTAAATTATTGTTTTTGTATTTATTCATTCATTGTTTTCTTTATTTAAACATTTTCATTTTTTATAATAATTTTATTTATTTGCATTTATTTTTTAAATTATTGTTATTGTATTTATTCATTAATTTTTCATTTTTAATTTTAAAAAAATCATTAAATAATTGTTTTTCTAATTATTATTATTATTATTAGTTGTTTTTTTAAGATACAAGTTTACATTCACTATTCAAATGCTACTTGATGACAAACTTGGTCCTCATGACACATGTAAATGAGTGTACGTGTGTGTGTGTGTGTGTGTGTGTGTGTGTGTGTGTGTGTGTGTGTGTGTGTGTGTGTGTGTGTGTGTGTGTGTGTGTGTGTGACCCAGATTCTGTTGGAAGCATTACTTACGCACAGCTGCCTGTCTCTGCCTCTCCTCACTGCGCCTGCCCGTCTGCCATTCACTGACTGCATTGTGTGGCTACAGCATATGTAGCCAATGGCTGCAGGGTAACATGGGAAATACAGCAGAAAGAGAGGACAGAGCCAGGCATGAGTTTCAGTTTTCTACAGCATCTCTCCTCCAGTGACAACTCTTTACCACTTGGTATTTAAATGTACGCGACATCACTGAGTGAGATATAACAGAACAGATCAGTAAAGCTGCTCCCCATTCATGTTCCTGCTGAGGCCAGCAACCAGGCTCCCAGATGAAGTGATAGGGTGAACAAACACTGAGGTTGCACATGATGAAAGGGACGGATGTGTGTGTCCTGTTTTGTGTCTCTGGGCCAAATTTGAGAGCAAATGTTTCCCAGAGAGGTAATGAGTGTTTCTTTTTGTTGTTTTGCTTGAGGTGTTTTTGGCAGTATGGTTACAATGTGGTTCTTTATGTGTCTACTTTTGTAAAAGAACAACAAACTGAATGATAGATTCAGTCAGACACCCTCTTTCAGTGTTCCTGACCCAGTTATGAGGACTCACTGCTTTTATTACCTTTGAATGATCATCTCAGGTTCACTATAACACAAGGTCAGTTTACAATAAGCTAAACATATTCACATTCTATTTAACATTATTTTTGAATTCAAAAAGGACCAGTGAATGAAATGAACATCATATCTACAACAGATGAGTTTCCCATCATTGAAAGATTTACTGAAAACAGATAAATACAGAATTGACCTTAGACACTTTTCAGTTTGTTTCTAAAGGAAGCCATCAAACTGTGACCTATTTTCCCCAATTTAAGCTGTAGGCAGACTGCAGTACCAGTGGTGACGTAAAACATTCATATGAAGGTAATTAAGCTTCTTAGGCATGACTCACCCTATGAGTGAATGAATAAATTCTGAGTCTGATGTTCCGTATCCATGTCCAAAATTTCATACATGCATCAATATAAGATGACAAACATGATGTAAAAGAAGGAAATAGCCTTTGAGGTTTCCAAGATTTGTAAAAGTTTTTAAAACATAGTAACAAGTAAACTGCCTGTTTCAGAGTTTCTATGAGATGTGTAATAGAAATGCTGACGTAAATGTTCCATTAGAGTCCACTACTTAGCTCCACAAATATGCCATCTTGCTGGCCGCACACTGTATCATGATACAAGTTGTATAACGTACATGGTGTAAGTATCAGTCAAATTACAGACATGTAATAACCTAGTAGTATTTCTAGTGGTTGAAATGTAAATGAGCTATGCACTGTGTAATTTGTAAACTGAGCATCTGACATGATTAAAATTCAGCATGTTTGTTTGAACCACATTCTACTTAAAATTCAGTGGTCTTCCTGCTTTTTAGGACACTATTATTTATGTATTATTTGACGTATTTAGCATTAGTTTTTAGTTTTTTTATGCTCCACTCTCGACTGGCCATGAAAATAGCAACAAATCAATACTTGAACAAATGGGCATATAGTCTGGGGGGAGTGCAAGGAAATTGCTCCCTGAATATTTAGAACATACACATTTGTCTTCTGAGCTCAGTTGAATAAAAATCCCACAACATTACTCCTAGATGCAATCATGTCTTGACATGGGTGGGTGGGTGAAGGTGGGGTCAGTCTTGGGCCTGTTTTTGTTCCAAAATATGAGTTATGATCACATAGAAACACAGAATCCTCTGTGTCAAACCTAGTAATCCAGAAATTTCTGAAAGCTTATTATGTTTTCACATGTCAGCTGATGACTGTGTTGGATTTTCATCATCCACTGGTGCATAATAATTTATTAAAAATTCATCAATCAATTGTCAATGCTCTTGATTAAGGTATGGCTGATGTTGATCCTCTAGCACCTTCAATGGGACCTTCCTGCTCCTAATGTATTATAAGCTAATAACAATGCTAAGTGCCGTGTGTATAAGGACAGTTAAAAGACAGAGACTAAATTTCCCTGTAGAGATAGTAAAATGAGTTATCCTTTCACCTCATCAACCTTTAACAATGACCAGAATGAGTGAAGCAGGGTGTGTGGTGCTTAGTCATTATAATTGAAGGAACCTCAGATCCCAGCTTAACCCATAAAGATCCAGTGCTTCTTCTGTGGCAGTTCCCAAATTAAGTTTTCAATTGAATCTTTCCTAACTGATTTATAACCATTTATTATAATATTATCCTCTGTTTCTCTCTAAATACTGTATATTCCATGTGTGATTTTCTGATATATGTTCATAAACTCAAATTAAAGTTGTGTTTTGTTGTGTGTGACAGCCATTATCAGTCTTCTGCAGAGTTTGATGAGAGCTTTAGCACTTGAATCAGATGTGTTGGAAGGGGTATACATCTAAAACATGCAGGGTAGTAGCTCTCAAGGACCAAGATTGAGCACCCCTTCTCTATGGAGCGTCGCTAGATTAACGATTCAGGGAAAAAATATTTTTTGCCACTAGAGGCGGACTAGTTTACTAGACTACAAGTGTGTGGGCAGGAAGAGGAATTTTAATTTAAACATTCACATATTGTTCATTATCCATTATTAGTTTCTACGTTGAAAGAGTTTAAATTAAATATCCATGCTGGAAAACACAGATTCTTGTCAATATAAAATTCAATCCTGTCACAACGATTTTTTTTTTTTTGCTCATATTACAGCATGAGACCTTTGTGATCATTATATAATGTGCAGGGGGAAAAACATGGGACCATAGTCAAACCAGTTTACTGAAACTTTAGAGGTCAAATCAATGTAGGTTGAATTCAAAATGGAAATACTCATCTTCACTGCAGTCACCATCCCTTCTCATATAACCCTCCTGGTTGCTATGGTTACCAATATACCACCTCCTCCTCCTACTCCTTGAGTCTCTACTCATTGGAAATACAGGGGTAGACCGTGGGTGAGGCCTTCTGTGTATATATATATATATATATATATATATATATATATATATATATATATATATATATATATATATATATATATATATATATATATATACAGGGACCTGTTACTTAGACACAGAGGGAAGAGATTGGGCCCGGAGTATTTTGTTTTAATACCTCCTCTTCAGTTCTTCCATGCAGCAGCCTTTAATCACTGCGCGTGGCAAAGAAGGCTTGACATTTATGAGTTTAGAAAAGAAAACAGGCAAGTCTCCATCACATAAATCTTGGGGAAAGCAATACATCCAAAAGCAGATGCAAGGAGGAAAACCAATGGTTGATGTGTAAATAGAAGGTAGCGTTGGTAAAAAGATAGTAAGTAATGAACGTATCCATTTATCCCTGGGAAATCTGGTTGGAGATTTGCATAATCAAAGGATTTGGTTAAACAAGATCATTATTGCAAATATCTACCTTGAGCTGCTTTGTCTAATTTAGATGAGAATTGTGTTTGTTAGCATGTGTGTTTAAGCTCCTTTAAAAGACATGTTGCCTAATGCAGACTGAAGGTTTGCAATTGAAAGAGCAAAACTAGTATAAGGGTCTTGCTTATCCTCTTAACTGGATTGTGTTAATCTACTAATCGAGGGCCATTTACATAACTGTTTCAAGCCAGCTGCACTTAAGCAATTACTGCCCTCATTTTCTTCCTTTCCCATGATATGCCATCACTTGATTTGGACTTTAATCTCACTTTTTCCCTTGTGTGCTGGTGCGTATTCTTAAGCCCCCTTTTTCTTTTTTTTCCTTATGCTTCTCCTTCACAGCTTCTTTTCCTTCTGTGTTGTAGTAATGATAAGTGACTGAAACCCAACATCTAATCTGTTTAACTTTACATCAATCATAAAATCACAACTAGAAAACAAACAATATAAAGCAATATATAAAAACTTCCAAGGGCCCATATGTACACCCCGAGTAGTTGTTCATAATTGTAAACAGAACCACCAGAACACTCAGTATATTTTGCAAACAGAGATTCTCATGGATCGACTGATGTAAGCAACTTTCACATTAATTAACCACAGCAGCTAAAAATTACTCATTTGTACAAACATGTTCAAATGAAAATCAAACAGGAAGTGGCATGACTTACCTTTTATCTCCCATAATTATCCACAGAGGAACAATATTCCAGCAAACATTGTCATATTCTAACAAAAACATTCGTAAATATCCACAAATGGCTAATGCATCACATTTTTACTCCAGTAAGTATCATAGGATGCCCCAGAGTATTATCTTTCCATAGAGTCCTCATCGATAACTGTAGACTGAAGCATTCAAGAATAGCAGCCTTTTTATTCAAGTGTGTTCAAAAGTGTTCAGAGTGTGACATTTTTGGACAATACCTGGACATATGCTCTCATAAAAATGTGCCAAATACTCATTTGTTGTAGCATTGCTGTAAAATGTTCATGTGAACAAGGTAACACCTACTGCTGTGGTCCTATAGTGGTTTTTCAGCTCTCACAGTGTAGCCACACTTTTATTTATGTGTTTTACTGAGAAAAAAATTCAAGCGAGATACAAATGTATTTTATTTCGCTGTGTTCCAACCTGAAATACTCAGTGCCAGTACCAGTGAGAGTGATTCTGACTGTACTGGGAAAAAAGTACAGTGTCATTTTTAAAAAGAGACCAGCCCCATGGATGTACTCCAAATGGTTCAAGAACAACATTCAATTTACATTTATTAAGACATTTAGGTGAGATTTAGACAAAAATTACTGGAAGTTTAAACGATCAAATAAAACCACTAGCAAGAGCAAAGTATTATGCTGGGGAAAAGGTAAGGAATACAAATAGGTTTTAAGGTGTGTTTTGGGGCGCCAGTCTAATGACCAAAGGTGAGTCCTTTCATAATTAATTAGCAGCAATAGAAAAGGCTCCGTCCCCTCTAGTTCTCAGTACCTCAAGATGCAAATGATCAGCTGACCTGAGGGACTGAACAGGACTGTATATGGTTGAAGAAGCTCAGAGAGGTATGGAGGAGCAAGACCATTCGAAGATTTAAAAAACAAATCTTAAAATGACCCCTAAAGTGCACACCCAGCCAGTAAATGGAGGCCAGAATCAATGTAATGTGTTCCCTCTTCTGTATTCCATTACAGTAAAAGATAAGGAGCAGCATTTTGAACAAGCTGGAGATGAGAGAGGGAGGACAGACTGATTTTAAAATAAAGTGCATCTTGTAAACCAGGCAAGATGTGATGAAAGCATGAATTAGTGTTTCAAAGTGCAGCCGTGAAAGGATTGGTTTCAGCTTTGCCAGCTACCTCAAATGAAAAAAGCTATATATCGTGGACTGATCTGATGATCTAAATGATTTAGAAATCAACACTGAGTTTGAGAATGAAACTATCCTGCATTGTCCAGTTTTTCATGGACATTTGGGTCTTCTCTTTTTGCTTGCAGATTATTGCAGAGAGTAGAATATGTGTAACATGAACATACTTACAACATATGACATTTAATACTATACTTTAATAACATGCTTCCAATTATTTTTTAATACAATTTTGTTTTAGTGTTGTCATAGGAAAAAATACACTTTCCTAAAACTTACATAAAACGTCATTAGATCTTAAATATGTGCTTTAAAACAAACTTCTTACCTTTTCATATTAATATTAAAACAGTGTTGCATAATAAAGGTGGACGATACCATTGGAAAACTATTGTATAGTCCGTCAAAATGACTAATACATTAGAAATAATTTTGTTTACTTTAATTTTGAATCGGTTATCAAAAGTGTGAAGTGAATCCTTGCATTAAGGAAAACTACATCAGAAACGATGACAAATTCCCGTTTACAATAATGTACGAACCTGCCATCTTCTGGTGAAAAAATGTAATTACAGTGTCTTACAGAAAAACAAGTCAAATCACGAGCAAGTCCATCAAACAAAAATATGTTATTTAATAGAGGCACCAACTTGGTAAACTTTACTCTGAGTTTACCCATATAATGCTATATGTTAAATAAATAAAGTGTTGTTGATATTACATTCAGTTTTCAAAGAGTTGTCTATCTATAAGACATTGCCAAAAATCCGTAAATTAATGATCGATTGCTCTTCCTTGAAAGAAAACGTTGTAACTTCCGGTCATTGTAACCAATAAAATCATTTTTAGTAAAAAGAGTTTTTAGTTTTGTCCAATCACGAATACACAGAATACAAAGTGGGCGTGTACAACAAACAGAGTCGCTAACTCCCAGTCGTCAGTGTTTGTATGTTTGGAGTTTGAGCAAATAAAATCACCGGAAAGGAAGGTTTTACAAAAGCGAAAGGGAAGAATGAACTGGAACACCGAATAGAGAAGAAACGGAATACTTCTCGAACTTTTTTAAACCACCTTGTGGATTAAACACGTTACTCTGGTCGCAGAGGTGAGCAGACAACAGTAAAGTCAAAGCCCATGCTAGCATCAGTAACATATTAGCTGTTACTTATTATTTAAAGCATTGTTTGTTTATCGTCGAAGTTCTGTAAAGACTCAGTGTATATTCACACGTGAAACTGGGAACTACTGAGGCTGCACATTCTAGTGTCATTCTAAGGGTCATCCTGAGCTTATCGGAGTTTCTTGTTGACCAAAGGGGGGCTGGGTTGGGGGGGGGGTCCCTAAATTGCCAAAAGGACACAATGTTTTTCCAGTCAGGTTACTTGGAGGATGTCACCTTCTCAATATAGCTGCAACTTCCCAGAGTCCACTTCACAATGTCTAAAATAAACTACAGATCATATGACGAATGTAATGAAGTGGTAACAAAGGTTTATAGAGCTTTACCACACCAAAGTTACACAAAACATGTTCTTATTATTCCTAGATATGGACTAAACTGCGCTAAGCTTGTCTACATTATTAAGATGCTACAAAATCTAACAATATGCTGTGAGATTTTGTTTCCATGGCCAAATCAGATGATAATAGGAGTGAAGCTGTCTTAAAATGAAAAACAGAAACTGTTATTTGACAACATGTGTTGCCCCTTGTGTATTGCTTTGAACATATGGTTACTTCCACTGTTGTACTCCCTCACTTTAGTCATATTATTTATTGTATTTAGCTATATTTGGCTCAGAATCTCTTATGAATTGGGTCACTGTGAATCTTTACACAATTACTCCCTGGAGGTTGTTTTTTTTAAATCTCTGTCAAGAAAGTTGAGATCACCTGCATATGTCCATAGGATTCAACAAAAACACTCCAGTAGTTCTCATGAAATGTAATAAAAAAATCCACATTAATATAGGAAAATGTTTTAGCACCCCCATACTAACTTAGAATGAAGACCCTTGTAATAACAATTAGTTAAAGTTGTTACAGTCGGGTAGACAAACCAGCTGCATCAATGACAAATATTAGAAAACGGTGGTTATTTGTATATGGTTTTGACTTTTTAATACTATAATTTATGAGCAATGGTAGACTATTAATTTTGGTGGATTCTGCACTCTGAAATTGCCAGTGTCATGATTGACTTTTTATTTTTTATTTTTTTCATGCTGTTTTCCAGCCATGGACCCATTTTCACCCAGCACCTCAACCAACTCAAAGCCCAGTCCCTCACCCCCTACCACTCTGAGGCCAGGCCCCTCTATGTCCAGTTCATCTACTACCACAGCCAGTCTATCCACAGACAGGCCTAGGTCTAAAATCACCTTCCCAACACCTCCAACTACCCCCTCGTCTTCTGCCTCCAGTGCTTCTCCACGGATTACCCCTAGGCTTTTGTCCCGTTCTTCATCCCTTTCCATGCCATCTTCCTCACCTGTCCACCAACCCATCAGGAGCGCCTCCCTGGTGGGTAGATCTCAACTGAATGCAGCTTCAACAGTAAATCCCTCAGCAGCTACACAAGCTCCTCCCTCACCTGAAACAGGCAAGCCTCAAACTCTAACTTTTGAACTTTTCTACTTTATGCAGTAAAATAAAATCTTCACGATATGATTTCACTTCTGTTTTATCTAACAATCAGTGCAACACTCCAAGTGCTGTGTCTCCATGACAACTGCTAGACATTTCCCACAACATGTAAAGCAGCCTCTCCCTTTTGCTGACCTGTGGAGAAAAACTGTTTTTTCCCAGCTTTTTCACTGGGCACCCTTTCTCTGCCGACCAAGTGCACTGTATTAAGTTCACAAAGTAAGAAATGTTGTAGTTCTGCTGGGAATATCACATTTAATTAGCCACATGACTGGTAGTGTCTCCCACATTTGTAAATATAGAGTAACTGGAAAATGGGAAATTTGAAACCTGAGGCAAGTAATTTAGACTATAGACATTTCATTAGACCTCATCATATGCTGTAATACACACACACCCTAGCAACTGTGTTAATCTGAGTAAATCTGAATCAATACTCTTGATTTGATTAATTAAAATGAAAATGTGTATAGTGTTGTGTCAGTGTAGTGGGACTTCTCATCAGCACAGCTATTAACTGTGGTAAACAAAGTGTTATTTTAGGGTTCAGATGTTTCGTGAATGAACAGTATTTTACAGAGATGGATTACATTTCCCTCTGCTGCCACAAAGACATACTATATGTAGAATGACTCCTGTTTCATGTAAAGCATGTGGGTGGTGTGAGTATGTGTGTATTTAATTCTAGTGAAAGTAAAAAAACAAACATTTTCAAAAGTGACTAATGTAGGATCAGGTGTAATGACCTATATATTTCAATTCATTTCAGAAGAGTAGCTGAATTTATTTGAATTTGTGTACATTAGTACACTGAATGTAATATTTTAACCTTTGAATCCTATTAATTCCATTCTATTTTAGATTTTCAGTACCTGTTAAATGTTTATAGTGTGTAGTTGCATCACCTTTTCTTTTTTAGTATATGATTAAGATTCCCTTAATATGTTTGAAATCTAGTAAAAACTCTTGATACCCTATGCTACATATATTTTCCATGCAACATTTGGCTGAAGTGAGGTGTACAAATCTGTGGGTGTCTTTTTTTTTTTTTTTTTTTTTTTTACTTAAATTTGACTTAAATTCATAATGAAATGGTCTAACGAAGAAAATAATTAATTCCTCTGGATTCAGTTTACCAGTTTTATCAGGACAGGTGCTGTTTTTGAATGATGTGATTCATAATCACACATTGAGATCAGTCGTGTCACTGGTTGACGTCATGAACTGTATTATTTCAAAATGTGTTTGTTAGTGTTTATCTGTGTCCTGTGTGGATTATGTGTTAAAATAACAGGTGTAGTGGAAATCATTTTCCAGGCCATATGCATATACATTTATATACCCATACATACGCCTGCTTCTTACTGAAACATGTTGGATTTATTTCTGTATGTATATATATATATATATATATATATATATATATATATATATATTATATAAGAGCCATGTCAATAAATGCCTTTTATACTTTTTCTATGGAATGCCTTCATTTTCTTTTACTGTAGATTAATCAGCGTTTTTTTTTTTCATATGCATGTGTTTTGTTTAAACATCACATGTTGCTCATTTACTCTGCTTTTGTTTTTCCTTCAGAGGAGCCAGAAGAGGAGGTTAGCTTTGAAGATCTGGAGGGCAGAGCGAAGTCAGGAGATGCCAAAGCACAGACGAAGGTCAGTGTGTTTTGACTTTACCGACCATATGGTGGGCACAAAACAAATCTGCCAGCTAAGGGTAAACAAAGTGTGTTATTGAAGGGAAGGACAGGAGTCAAGCAAGTCACAGTACTGCTATCCCTGCAAGCTAAGAGTGTTTTTGTTCCCAGATGGGCCGTTACTTCCTGGCTCTGGCTGAAGGAAGGGATGAGGAGCTGAACAACTGTACAGCAGTCTCTTGGCTGGTCCAGGCTGCTAAACAGGGCCGTAAGGATGCTGTGAGACTGCTGCAGCAGTGCTTGGCCTCGAGAAAAGGTTTCACAATACCTCACAGTGTACAAGTCATTCCAAAAATATAGAATTTGGGGTATAACATTAACGCTACCAGTAGATCAGTCCATCATTTTTTTATTCCAGGCTGGGTCTTTTATTGGCTGCAGTCCACTTTGTCCCTCTTTACCGGCCATTTTTTAATACATCTGTTTAAAAATAGAAAGTAGAGAAAACAAATACCTGAATTTTTCCTTAACAATCACTGACATAGTTTTAAGTGTTTCCCTTATTTTACAGGCATCTCTTTGGAGAACTATGAGGAAGTGAAGAAGTTGTCTACAGAGACACGATTTGAAAGAGGAGTTCGAAAAGCTGCCCTGCTCATGTACTGGAAATTGAACCCAGAGAGGAAGAAGTCAGTCAGTGTTTCTGAGATGCTTGAGAATGTTGAACATGTCCACTCAGATCCTGGTATGGAATGACTATTAGATGGAGATAATGTCTCTGAAATACCCATAAGTGCTCTAAACATGCAAAGCAATACTTGTATGTTCCATGAGTCTTTACTGTTACCTGGTCCTGACACCTGTATTGTATCTACAGGCCAACCTGTCTTCCCTGGCCCACTTAACAGGTCTGCCAAGAAACAGAGGAGAGTCCTGGAGTCTATGGTCACCAATGAGTGTATGTTTTGACAGATGGTAGTTTTGGGTTGTGGAATGCCTTGAAAACATACAAGAGATGTATGCAAAGTAATGCAGGGGTGAGACATGTCTTCTGTAAACCTTTGCAGCTGCCTCTGAGGTGGGTCTGGACGACTTTGTTGAAATGACTAAGAAGTACGCTCAGGGTATTGCACCATCACCAGTAATGGCCGCAGTAGGAAATGATGATGATGATGATGACGATGATACTGCAGCTGTGAAGAACCCAGATGAGCTGCCCCTTCATCAAAAAGTAAGTATCATGTTTTTCATTCTTTATAATAACATGAAATACTAATTATATATGTTCACAATGTTTTGTTTTTTTTTTAAAACCAGCAATAATCGGAACTAAAATAAAAGTTCCACTTAGACATAGAGTTCAATAGGGTCATGGTAAAACATTAAAGCTGCGCACCGTTGAAGTCATCTGACATGATATACTGTGTTTGCTACACATGTAGGGGTAGCTATAGGGTCACAATGAAGAATAAGACTTGTGGACTGTTGTAACTTCTAGTTCTACTTAATGTATATTATTACTATTAGTGTCTGGTGCACAGGTTCACTGCTGTGATTCTCAGTACTGTGTTACTAGTAGGGGTGGTTGTTGGGATATGCTGAAGCTGGTTTGCACTCCTCTAGTGTTTAATGTTATGTACTACTGTAATACTACATTGACCTGTGCAAGATGAGAGAAACTTCTAATGAAAGAGGCACACAGTGAGAGAGAGAGGGGAAAGTACATAAAGACAGACTGGGAGAGGAAATCACCACAGAAAAAAAAATTATGTCCATCTTTCTCTGAAACCCATGTTAGGATGAGAGAGCTTCAGAGGTGGGCTTTGTGAGGGGACATAAAATGTCTGTACACACCTTGCTCTCGTAACATGCCCATTGGGTTTGTTACATGCTGCCCAGTAAACACACGGTGGACACTAGACTTGTCCAGACTCTGCCTCAGTTTTGAATGGTTATCGATAGGCCATAGCTATAACAATCTGGTTAGAAGAGAGATCATTTATAACCAGATGAGTTCCAAAACTATCAATGTGTTTGGTCTTTTTGTAATTCCTGAACCATACAATTGGGATTGTTCTGTATTGGGGTCTTTGTGTCATGGTCTTTAGCTGAAATTATACTGATTACTGATGACTGTATCAAACACTTTAAAAATATATGTGTGGATGTAGTATATTAGGCAGGTATCTAGAAGTTTATAGGTAGTTTGTTGGTGATTTTATGATTTTTCAGATTTATATGTATAGGGAAGAAACTTTAAGAGATACTGTATCAGTCCCTCTCTGATATAACAAGCTTTTCATAGATTTACATTTTTTTTTGCAGTAGTGGGTTCATGATGATCTATTCTTTTGTTTTTCTTTGTGCTTAAACCAGCTGCTTAAGTTCCCCCTGTATGCGCTGTTGGAGATCAAGGAGCACCTCATTGACTGGGCGTCACGGGCGGGCATGCAGTGGCTCAGCGCATTGATCCCCACACACCATGTCAATGCTCTCATCTTCTTTTTCATCATCTCCAACCTCACCATTGAGTTCTTTATCTTCCTTATCCCCCTGCTGGTTTTCTACCTCTCATTCTTCTCCATGGTCATCTGTACATTGCGCGTATTCCAGGTTAGCAGATACAGTATATGCACTGGTTTTGATATTTTTTTGTTTTAATTTAACTTTTTCATAATATATCAGCTGCTTTGTTGCACAAAAACACATGTTATTGCTATGTTACTGATTTGTTTTACAGAACTCTAAAGCGTGGGAGAATTTTCGAGCTTTAACTGACCTGCTGGCTCATTTTGAACCTGGTCTTGATCTGGAACAGGCTGAAACCAACTTTGGATGGACACACTTGGAGCCCTATCTGTAAGCCCATTTTCTGTTAAGTGCTATTAACATGTAAGAATTCTCATTCCTTTGCTCAGGGTCAATAGTCAACAGTTTAGGTGGTAATTACTAGGTTATTACTTGGACTGACTACTTTAAACTTGGTGAATAAAGAAGACTAGCAAAATCTCAACCATAAAATAACTATTAAAACAATCAGCGTCAAACATCAAAATGAAAATGTCGTATACTGTCTAAAATATCTAAAAAATTGACTCTGTCTTTTTGTCCTCAGGTACTTCTTGCTCTCTGTGGTCTTTGTGGTTTTCTCCTTCCCTGTTGCTGATAAGTCTTGGATCCCCTGCTCGGAGCTTGCTGCTGTTGCTCTCTTCTTCACTGTCACTGCCTTCCTCAGCCTCCACGCCTCAGCCCAGCTCTTTGCTCGTAAAGCTCTAGTCACAGAGGTCCTCTCTGGAGCCTGCTCCCTAACTCACCTCTTACCAGACTCCTTGTGGTTCCTCAGGATTTTTGGGATGACATTTATTACTGTGCCTCTGGGAGACATTGTCGTATTAAACCTGGGCATGCCCTGGGTCCTGTATGGTCATCTTGTCTATCTCCTCTTTCGCATGGCCCAGCTGAAAGGCTTCAAAGGCACCTACCTTTGCTTGGTGCCCTACCTGGTTTGTTTCACCTGGTGTGAGCTCTGTTTAGTCTTCCTCAATAATGCCAGTGCAATAGGACTCATCCGCACCTGTGTGGGCTACTTCCTCTTTCTGTTTGCTCTTCCTATCCTCTCATTGGGCCTTGCTACGATGCTCATCATCCAGTTAGTGCAATGGTTTGTCACCCTCGAGGTGACCAAGATGATTGTCACATTGACCGTTTGCTTTGTACCAGTAGTGCTGAGGCTTTGGACGCGCTTCAGCCTCAACCCCATTGTGGTTTTCCGCTCTTTGTCAAGAAGCAGCATTGTCAAGCTCATCCTGGTGTGGCTCAGTGCAGTGGTGCTCTTCTGTTGGATGTATGTCTACAGATCCGAGGGTATGAAGGTTTATAACTCTACTCTGACGTGGCCTGAATACAGCAACCTCTGCGGTCCTCTGGCATGGAAAGACTCGAACATGGCGCAAACTCAGATCCTTTGCTCCCATCTGGAGGGACACAGAGTCACCTGGACCGGGCGCTTTAAATATGTCCGTGTGACAGATATTGAAAACGGGCCACATTCGGTCATCAATCTCCTGCCTGTATTTGTGGGGAATTGGATGCGGTGTCTATATGGTGATCCTTATCCTTTGTGTGAAGCAAAAAATGTCCCAGCGGAGCCTCAGCCACTTCCTGCTCCTCCACCACCAACAGAAAATCCACTCTGTAAACTTAAGAAACTCGCGAAGCATGAATGTCACATCAAGCGCTTTGATAGATACAAATTCGAAGTCACAATGGGGATGCCACTGGAGAGAAAAACCAAGGACGGGACACTTATAGAGGATGAAGATGCCACTAAGGATATAGTTTTACGAGCCAGTAATGAGTTCAAGTCGGTACTTTTACATTTGAATACCGGAAGCCTAGTGGAGTTCAGCACTATTCTGGAGGGCCGTTTAGGCTCTAAATGGCCTGTATTTGAACTGAAAGCTATCCACTGCTTGTCATGTGGTAACGTCCATTTGTCCAGCCGCAGGCACTACAAGATCGAACATGACTGGAGGCGCACAGCTCAGAACGCCCTGCAGTTTGGGTTCGACTTCTTCTTCAACCCTTTCCTTACAGCACAGCTAGAATCACAACCACTAGAAACTGAAGCAGTAATTGTGGAAGAGGAACAAGAATAGAGTGAAAGGTTTGACTGTCTTCTTCACATTTGGGAGAAATAAGTTGGTGTAATGATGACATGAATATCTTAAGATGACAGACCATTTCATTTGTTAGTTCCTGAAACACTACATCTGTTGAATCCATTTGTCTGACATCATTATTGTGACACTGCATCTCGTGGCCAAACTCTTTAATAGTGACACTGAATGTTTTATTGTCTTTACAGAATACATTACAGTCCAGGTCATTTCATATCAGCGTGTGTTTAACAGTGTTGATGACCTGGATAAGATCAGGGGTTGCTCAGCTTTTGACCTATAAATGAACATTATCAAGAAACATTTCTGTCGTGTTAAAGTATTTGTTACTAGACACTAGTTTCAAGTGCCTTTTTAAGACACTGGTTTAAAAAATTATGTGGCACAGACCAAACTGAATTATGTCACAAATTTGTATTCCTTTAAATGTACATGGATGCATTGGAGTTCATATTTATTACAGAGCAGTTAACCAGGTTTATCTCTGCCCTGTCTCCTTAATGTATTCCTGTCTTCTTTCTTCACTTTGTTTCCTTTCCTGCTGTGCAGGGATTAAATATCTATTACATATTTACAGCCCCTGAGTGATGGTGTGGTTAAAGTTAGGATTTCAGTATTGTTGTCTGTACTGATAAATATGGCAGATATGGTGAAAACATTTGTTTGTTATTGTCTTTTTTCCCCCAGTGCTTTAAAACACTACATTTTAAACTTCTGAATCAATCTGCAATTCTTTTGCCATTTTTGGTACAATGGTTAAAAATAAAATGAGTGGACAGAAAGCAAAATGTGTGTGTGTGTGTGTGTGTGGAAATTTTAAAAAGTTGTTCATTTATTTGTCAAAAAAGAGAAAAAATACTTGATAGTACTTTTCAGAGATGAAAAACACAGATATTGTCAGAGCAAAAGTATGAAATAATCAATGTCTGTATTTTGCTCAGATATCTCAAGAAATATTACAGTATGAGCCAGTTTATGCAGTATTATAACACATATGCAGTTTCCTTTAATTTCCTAGTATTCCTAACACATAACTAGTTTTTATGCTATTAACTAATAAGGTCTTTAGGAAGTTAAATGACCTTTTCATTTTTGTTTGAATGATGGATCAGGGATCTATATGTTATAATGTTTCCTGGTATTGTGTTACATAGAAATAAAACCAGTGCTATATTTTTTCACAATCAGAAAGGGTGCCAAAATCCTTTAGTCTCCATTATGTAGTACATGTACAGTGTCAGCAGGAGGCGCCTCGGGCTACATGACTTTTAAGTAATGATGACCCCTCTTGAGTGGTTATAAATCTAAGCTATATAATATCCCATTACCATAATTACACATGCAATTAATACCAGTTTATACAGTAAATTGCAATTAAAACAATCACAGCTGTACACTCATTGGATGCAATTTCGCTGAAATCTTTATTCAGAAAAAAACATATTAACATTATTTATAACTGTCCAGTTGACAATTTTGTCATCAACATACATTAACACAAAAATATGTGACATTATTTTGGACTGGACGTTGAATAAACTAACAGATGTTTCCACAAGAAGGTTGAATAAAATAAACCGATTTCCAAAAATAAAAGATTCTGCACATTAGCAAAGTAATCAGTGAGAAAGGCTAAAAAGATTAAAGTACTATCTCTGCTGTAGCTTTGGGGATAATCATCAATAAGATGATCAATTTCACTGTCCGTTTATGGATGAATGGTTGGCCATATAAAAAAAATAAAAGTTCAAACATGTCAAAAACAGTTGATATATACAGACACCATTTAGGCCCTTTGATTTTTTTCTTTTTTTCTTTTGAATACAACATTAATCAGAAACATTCCCCATTCTTCTTGGTACTCAGTTTCACAGAGGAGAAACTGATTCTTGGACGGCTTCATTCAAAATGTACATGTAAGTGTATGAACCGAACACTGGTAAACATGCTTCAGTGTCCAAAGACACAAACAAAGGTAGGAGAGCTCGGTCATCTATGGTTACTCGTGCTGCATGGGGCCCCGGGCCCCTGAAGCCTTTGTACAGCTGGGTCTAAATGGTTAAAAAGGCAGCCAAGTCAGTCAGTCAATTTATAAACACCTAGGCTAAATCTGTTTGACATGCAGCATCTTTTTTTGCTTGATTGTTGAAATTATTTCGGTTATTTTTATAAACTTTTTTTGTTTGTTTTTTGTTTTTTGCTTGATTTGAGTTGTACTTTATGGCAAAGTAGCACATGAGGCAGGCCGAGACCAGAAGCATAACCCACAATCAGGGAAGATGTTTCAGCAGAGAAAACATTATAGAGTTAAACACACTGTGGGACAGATATGAATGTGTGTTTTCACATTAGGTTGTGTTGTAATATCTGCTTTCTGACTGTAAATGTTTTAGCTCACTGATCAAAGAAAGCCCAGTTGTACATTGTCTCTCCTGACTCATGGAGAGATTCGAGGTGTCTGGGTGCACTTAGGTTTAAGGGGGCGGTCCCGAGTTCATCCTTGCACATCACATACATCATTAATTGTTACTGTCTTCATAATAACCATCATTAACATCATTTAAAGAAGAAGTTACACAAACAGAAATCGGGTAGTTGATGTGAAATTAAACAGCCAGTTACATAAATGCCCCTTTTTTTTATCAGTGCCTGTGGTAAATAAACACTGAAGGTTTTGTTACACAAAAGAGTGGGCAAGGGATAAGAATAGGCTTTGTTCCAGAACAGAAATGGCCAAATACAGAAAGTAAAGGAGGAGGGTGAGGAGGAGGAGGAGGAGGAGGAGGAGGAGGAGGAGGAGGAGGAGGAGGAGGTGGAGAAAGGAAAAGAGGCTAAAGGATTAAAAAAAAGAAAAAGAAAAAAAAAGAAAGACAAACATGTCTCTCTGGTCTGGGGGGGGGGGGGTCATCCCCCTCAGAAGCTGAGCTGTAGCAATAACACACCATCAAGCACAATCCAGAAGATGACAATCAATAAATCCTCAGTTCAGACTATTTTGCAATCCATAATCCATTGCATAATCCAGCCTGTTCCCTTTCTAGCCCTTTCGAGGTCCTTTCAGTTCTGGGAGGCTGGGGAGGGAGGTGAGGGGGTGTGTCAGTGAGTAGACCGAGATTTTTGTATCTTCTGATCAACAGTGTGTTTCTGTGTGTTACTCTTGCCTTCCTGCATCTTGAGGCATATTCATGGATGTGTGAGACTGTGTCTGCATGTGTACATTCTGGCATAGTTGTGTGTAGGTGTAAACTTGAAGATAGTATATCCACTGCCGCCATCTGTCCACTAATGCATCTCAGAGTTGAGTTTGTCCTGGAAGATGTACAGGTTGTTGGTGGCAGCAATAGCGATGATGTTCTCAGTCGGGTGCCAGGCCGTGTGGAGGATTTTCTTGGTGAAATCCAGGCTGTCGACGCTGATGTCATCCTTACGGCGTTTTCCTCCGGCAGCACAGACCCTGCGTGGCTTTAGGACAGCTCGGGGTTTGCTGCTTTCTCTGGATGCCTCCAGAGTGACGTCACGTTTGGTGTTGCGGTCAAACATCCGGAAGAAGTTATTGTAGGCTCCAGTCATGATCACACTAAACAAAAAAAAGAGGAAACAAAAGAACTGGTTAAGTACGTCAACAGATACAGGACTCTGAACACTCATTTACTTGCTTAGAACTTATACTTTTGCCTTTTGGAATAATCTATTTAATTTACATTCCTATTTACGTGTCAATAATTATAAATTTGTTACAATTATTACAGTTGTACAGTTACACCAGTAATCAGTTTTGATCAGATAGAATAATGACATTCTGTTTCCAGAGGTGTCAAAAGTATTCTCATTCAGGTAGAAGTATAGTTTTTTCCTCAAGTAAAAGTGTAAAAGGTCTCATTTCAAAATGACTTAAAATAGGAACAAATGCGATTAGAACAAAAGCTTAGGTAGTGCCACAGGGGGCTAATGTACACTACCTCATCTCCCAAAAACATTTTTCTAAAGCTCATAATGACTATAATGGCATATTAAAATGGGAATGTTGAAATATTCGGGATGCACCAGCGTACTTCTTTCATCTATGCCCATTGAAAATTAACATACATACGTACACTACAAATTTATCAACAAACCATATATGTGTATGACTGAGCATTAACACATGTTTCATGGAGCAGAAGATATGATGACTATTGCCTATGAGTATTGTAATATGACAAAAAGTGAAGTAGGATGGATCACGTACAAACCAATAGGGTATATGTTTATACTCTCATCCACAGTTAAATTCCCTCTATCCACATGGTGTGAAGTGTGTAATATTATGTAACTATGTGTGTGCATTTCCTGCTGTATATCTTTATGTACACAGATCTTAAAGAAAACTTGATTAAATGACCAATTTGCTTACTTCCACCTCCATTAACTTAGATGTCAATAAAGTAATGTTTTGAACCTATAATTACATTTTTTCTTAGAATTTTTTTAAATGAACTTGTCATCTTGATTGATTCAGCAAACCACAAAAACAAAAGGCTGAGAAAGGATATTACTAAGGCATAGGAAGTAAAATAATACAATATCTGTGATTCTTTCACCATCTTACTCCCTAAGATCTTCTAAGAAAAAAAAGGCTAAAACAAACACTAACACTATGAACATTTTAAGAAAAGGGCCAAAATTGATTGAGCCAAAGTGGAAAACTGTTCTGTTGTAAGAAAAACTGAAATTTAAACATCAGGATTTTCTTACTCCTGACTTAAGAGAAGAGGGACAAACAGGTTTATTAGCTTGCTCAGTGCAAATGCTAATATCACTTATGGTATGGGAGTGTGTTAGTGCCTGTGCAATAGGCAACTTTAACATCTAGAAAACATCATCTAACCCATTTACACACAAAGTAAAATTCTAATCATTATCTGACTTCCTTAGTTATCAGTTTATTTAAGTGATTGTGTTAACCCTTGTGCGGTCCTTCGGGTCAAAGAGACCCGGTGGCTCACAAATGTACCTTTTTATACGTATTGTAGGATGCCATTGCTTACTACTGAAAACAGTAATATATCCTTGGGGGGGGTGGGGTGATGAGTCTATGGAACTGAACTTTGGAATCTGGGTTTTTAAGACCCGATTGTAGGACACAGCCAGTGTGCCTTTTACGAAGGACCGCACTGGCACAATGTGATATACTTTATCAGATAACAGCAGATATCAGACTATGCAAAAGTGGATTAACACATGTGGTTTTCTCATCAATAATCTGATGGCTGTATGCTGACTGCTGATTTATTGAATTCTTTTACATCTGTGCATGTGTAAAACAAAACAAAACAGAGGTGATATAGTCAAAAGTGAGCGAAAGACATTAAAAGGAATGTTCAGTCTACCATCACTATGCATGTACATACCTTGAAATAACCCCAATAATGGACTGAAACATCTAAATCAGGATGTATCAGTGATCACATTTCTGAAGTAAATGCATTAGATCTGAATATTCCAATTGTCTGATTATTCCTGTTTATCCAATTTTTATGGTCATGTATATTAGCTTAGTGCTGATCGGCAACTTATGGTTCCATCCAGACCATACTTATTTCAGGGAAGATCTTTCGTATTTTACCAAGGCATTGCTAAACCACAAACTGCATCATTTATAAATGCATTGCTTTGTAGTACAAGAGTCTGGGTCCTGAACTGGACTGCCTGCAGTTCAGACACTTCTCTGACTGAAAGCATCATTAGACACAAAATATGAAAAACAAGACCACTGCTAGGTTCCCTTAACAGACAGAAAAACACAACTGGTCTCAGTTATTACGTGTTTACAAGACCTCAGAGACACAAAACACTGAACTGTTGATAAAAGAAGAAAAGTCGCTTAGCTATGGCCCTGTCCCAACTTTTTGAAGACTCGTAGCAGCCTTTTTTCCTTAGAATAGTGAGCATTCTTAGCTTAAATATTTGATCTTTTCTTTGTCCTATTGTGAACAATATGAGTTTATGAGATTTGCAAATCATTGCATTTTGTCTTAGTTTAAAATGTACAGAGAAACAGTTTTCTGGGTTGCATAAAGTGACCTCAAACTTTAACAAAGCTTCATCAAACTTATGTATATGAGCTGTTACTGATTTAGCCTTAGTTGTTCCCATCTTAGATATTAAATTTACAACAGGGTACAGAAATGGAAAAACAGTCACAAGCACATGAAAGCATTTGACATACCTGTCTGACCCATTCCAGGCACACTCAAACTTGTCAAAGATGCAGTCATTTTCATAAAGGGAGCACAACTTGCTGCGGAGGTAATCGTGAACCTAAGGAATAAAAATATCGATTAAAACACGAATATCACATATAACTGTCTCCCCATTAGGCATTGACTCTGTCTAAATCATAAACAGAGGTGTGAGCAGAACACATATACACACATGAAAAGCTTTGCGTATACAAATAACACTAAATGCAGGCATGTTGTAACACACACCTCCCTGAAGTCAACACTAATAAGACACAAACGCAGCCCTCGGCAATAAGAGTCAGGGGTACGTTTTAATCTAAACTTGTTTCCTATATCTGTAAATCCATTAACGTCCAGCTTTCTATTATCAAACCCACCAAGGGCATGATAATAGAGACACACATGTGAAGAAACACACACACATACACATTTACTGACTAATAAATCTTTTCCCCTGTGCTTTCAGCTGACCTGACTGTGTCAGCACTGTGTCCACTCAGTGATGCAAGGGTTTGAAATCTACACCCTCTCAAACCACCATGGTCTGCATTAAGCCCCGTTTTCACATTTTGCATAAAGTCAGCAGTCAACAGTCGCCTTTCAATCAATAAATGGTCAAGCTGAGGTCGACTCATGGTAGTACATCAAATCCACTGACATTTTTGTTCTCCCCTATGGGTCTTTTTGCACCAGGTGGAATGATACAGTGTCAGCTGGAGTTTAATATACGGTCTTTTTGTTTTTTTCCTCCCCGCATTTTGTCTGATTTAGCGTACAGTCCCTTCTTCATCCTGGATTTATGTGTATTTTCTCCCTCCATAAGAACTAAAGATATAAATTTGTCAAAACAATAATGGTCCCCACCACACACACACACACACACACACACACTTGTCTCATGCTTCACTATTCACCCTCATACTGCATGCAGCAACCTCTGCCATTCTTGCTTTTAATCCTCTCATCTAAACACTCTTTCTCATTCTTTTTTCCATTTCTCCTCACACAACCTCCTCCTCTCCCGTCTCTTCCTTCCTCTCTCTCCTCGTGCTGCATTGCAGATCTAGGTGTTGGGCGCTGTGTAAGGTATCCCTCCTTCCCACTTCACTTTATGAGTGGAAGCTCGGTGGCCTATAAATAGCTCCAGTGCGTCTTAGCCTCCCACTCCTAGCTGCCTCACAGGACCTCACACGTCAACCAGATAAAAAACACACACGTTCACCCACAATCCTGGGGCTGGACTACTAAACACACAGTAAAAGAAGGAGCTGATACATACTTGTATGTGCTTTGTATAAATGCATCATTACCTGCATGATTAGTGGAAAACTTAAAATACAACATCAAAAAATGTTAATGTAAAACTATCTTAAACATGCTTTTACATGTACATGAGCTTTCCTTAATGCACATTATAAGCACAATTAATCTAACATGAACACGGAATATTATGGTTTACAGTTTTTGTTTTATGAAAACATCTTTGATGCATCTAAAGATTGTTGGACAAAACTGAAAACTTTAAACTACTAGGAGGATTTCATTTAATTTCTCTGAAGCATATTTCCTGGCTAGTAATCAATCCAATTACCCTTAAAAGGTTTGGGAAAAATCTAATAACCACTAAGTACTGAGATTCAGACAGACAATCGTCTTCCTGTGATTAATTTCTGGTTTGATTTTTGCTTATTTTCCAAGATAACAATTCAGTCCCAAATACTTGCATCAAGAAACTGAACAAACAAGTGGTGCCAGGCTCAACAAACCCTGCCTCTCACACATATTTCTGCTCATTTTAGGTAAATGGGAAGAATTTAAGAATTCATTCAAAAGTTGAACTTTGACCTACTGTTTCAAAAATGGAATGGAACCCATTCTGGGTCACTGGCAATCTATAAAGTCAATTTGGGGTGAATTCAACCAACAGTTCTGCTTGCTACAAACATGTTAAATTATAAGTAAATGGGGAAAAAAATCTTTAAAATATTCATAAATCGGGGGCAGGAGGCCTCCGCCAAGGCTTAATATGGCGTCATATTGAGCCATAGGCGTTGACCCATCTAATGACCGAAGGTGAGATGATGTGAGTGAAAAAAACTGTGAGAACTGAATCCTGAGATATTACCACTGATGTGTTTTAGCTGTTGACCTTTAGTGTGACCTTGACCTTTGACCTTCACTGCTCAAAATGGGTTCTTCCTTGACCCATTATCTATCATTCCTGAAAGTTTCATCAAAATGGTTCTGAACATTTAGCGTAATCCTGCTGACAGACAGACAAACAGACAGATGAACCCGAATTTGATACATCCTTGGCGGAGGTAAAAATTACAACTTTGACCTACTGTTCAACAAATTGAATGGGATCTATTCTGGGTCACTGGCAATCTACAACCACAATTGGCATGAATCTAATTCATTGAATTTAATAGTTAACAACCAAAGAAAAGAAAAACAACTAGAAGAGCACACTGAATGCAAACCTCCACAAAGGCAGACCTCCCCCCTCCGAAAGAAGGGAGGTCCGCCAAGGAGGTTATGTTTTTGCTGGCGTTTATCTGTTTGTTTGTACAACATAACTCAAAAAGTTATGGACGGATTTCTATTAATGATAGCTTGGGAATGACACAAGGACTAATCGATTAGATTTTGGTGGTCATTCGGAAGAGATCCTGGATTCTGGATCACTTTAAAATTTTACATTTCGATAAAGGGAGAATACATTTCAAAGTCATCCAGAATTCAGGATCTCTTCCAGATCATCACTAAAATCTAATCAATTGGTCCTTGTGTCATTCCCAAGCTATAATGAAAGTTTAATCGAAATCTGTCCATTCATTTTTGAGTTATGTTGTACACAGTCAGACAGACAGACAGAAACTGGCAAAAACATAACCTCCTTGGCAAAGGTAATAAACAATGCTCCTTGCCTCCCTATTGGGGGTCAGGGTAATAGGAATTTGGCAGAGATGACTCTGCTTAAACAATCTAAGAAGGAACAAGAAGTACACTGGAAGAACAAAAACTTCTTCTAATATTAACCATGAAGTTCCCTTATCTTGTGATCAAACATATCTTGGAACATATATTAATGATTGATTACATTTCACATTCTATACTGATGCTAAATGTAAATTACAAAGAAATTTACCAGTAAACATTGTCTCTAAAACACGGTTTTACTGTCACTAATCCAGAACATCTCTGCAGTGAATTTGACATCATTTCTTCTTACTATATACTGATCCGCTGCTGACAAAATAAGAAATGCTAGATACCAAGTAGTACAATGAATTAATGATGCTGAGCTCTACAGTTAGGAGGAGGTGATCTGGATTCTGCTGACTGCTGTATAGGTGATCAGCAGATGTATGAGTCAGTGATGGTGATGGGTGAGTAAAACAGCCCAACAGCTGTTACAATGTGACTGTAGTGTTTGATATAATGGGTTGCATTTGTAGTACACAAGACTTTCAGTACACAAACTTCAAATAGCCGATACTGATTATCTCTGCCTTCTAGATGATGGCCAGATTGACACAGACATGCATTAATGGTTCCTCGTTTATTGATTTCTTCTCCTTGCCCAGAGCAGAGTATCAGTGCATCATTTTGCAGTAGGGAAAAACCTTATCATTGTACATGAAAGAAACACACCTGGTACGTCTCCAGGGGCTTGCTCTCCATGTTGAGGTCCCAGACTTTGGCCGTCAGGTAGTCTCTGGTGAGCAGGTAACGACCACTGTGACTGAATTTGACATCTGACACAGAGGAAATGATCTCGGAGAAGAACGAGCGTGCACTGGGGTCCTCAGGCTCCTCGAACACTGGAAACAGAGAGGAGGGTGGTGAGCAGTGTTTAATGGAGTCTCAGACAGGGCAATGTAGAGGCTGATACGGGAATGTGTGTAATCACAAGCACAAGTAAAGATTAATTGATTTACATGAATCTATATGTTGATGACAGATACAGCAGAACAACATTTCAAGTATATTTATAAGCCATCTGATGTTATCTCTAATTCTGTGTGGGCACTTTACAACAGCAAGTTGCAAAGTCTGGGATATGAAGGTTCTGACAGATATTTTATTTTTGAAACTGGTCCCTAAAAAGAGGATATAAGGGCTAAAAATTCAAACCTAATGTTAGACTAATGTTATGAGGCAACTTTGGAAGCGCTTTGAGTCTATTTTCCGAATAACTATTTAAAACAGAAACTGTTTTTCAGATATATCACAATTTATTTATTAATTTATTTAAAAAATTTATACAAATATCTGTATATAACACATAACATAAAAAGACACAAAAAATCCATGGTACTTTTTCTTTAATATGTTTTATTCTCTTGCAGGTACATTTGGGGAATATAATTATTCAAGGGATAGTGTTTCACAAAAATGGTTGCTGTTACAAAATCACTTGTGATATGTGTTTAAATAGGCAGGTTATGCATGTAACACCAGTGGACACAATGAGTTATGCATAAAAATGAAAATGAGACTGTCGATTCATGAAAAATCTAAATGTCTGGAAAAGAAAAAAACACTAGGAGTGACAAATGTAACACAGTGTGTTTATTTATAGCACTATATAAAACCATACATTTTCCGGCCCTATTTTTACCCCTAACATTTCATTAGAAATGAATTAATTTGGTGATGGCTCAGAGCAAGAATATTATTGTTTTTAATTGATCTGAGGTCATCATTAGGTATATGCTGAAGCTGAAATATGTCTAAATCTCTCTTTTATTATTGGGTCTAAAAAAGCTGGCCAAGTGCCAGATAACAAAATAACCCAGCTTCATAGAAGCATTCAACTGCCTATAAAGGTGGAATAAAATATTTCCACTTATTTTCATGAAATGATTATGACTATGTGATGTAGTCTTGATAGATGAAGTGCAACTGGGACTCATGTAATCATTATACCTGGTCAATGGTGGAATAGGATTTTTTTTTAATAGAATAGTGGCTAAAAGACAAGGGGAAAGCTGTTAAAATAAAATAACCTCAAGAAGTGAGTCATCATCTTAGATGTTGGTGACACAACTTCCTTAATGGATTATAGTTGCTTTAATATCAATTTGGGAATAAGTGCTTCATTTCATGCCCCAAGACATTACATAAATCCAGCTCAGCATGCATCAGATTGCATGAGCCGAAAGATGCCTAAGAGCTGACCTGATTAAATGTTCAAATGTATTATATTATTTTCAATTTTTTCTTCATTTTGATATTTTGTCAGAATCGTGTATGTATATATATATATATATATATATATATATATATATATATATATATATATATATATATATATATATATATATATATATATATATATATATATATATATATATATATATATATATATATATATATATATATATACACATCTATCTCCTGGATGCAACTGGGACGCATCATCGGTGATGTAGCCTGGGATCACTGAGCGTTTCAGGCTGGGGCGGGTCTACAGGGGTGGCTGGGGGTGGCACCGGCCACCCCTGGAATATGATTGGCCACCCTGCTGGCCACCCCCATCAGAGCTGCCAATCAGTTTGTTCGAGTCGAAATTCAAAGAATTACAGGATTCACTCTGGATGCATTTCAACTCTGTCTTGCAGACTTGCACTGTTTCGGCTTAAAACGAGAAAATAAGGGTAAGTAAACAGTCGCTCACAATGTGTCGTGTTTAATGATTTACAAATGTTTAAATTAAGTTGATAACTAAGTCGTATCTAGAGTAAGCACAGTGCGCTAACTTAGCATGGGAAACATTAGCCTGTACCGGTAAATGTGGGGAAACAAACCGCAACCCTAAGCTAGACTTATCGACTACAAAGACCTTTACTGTGTGTGTGTATGTATGTGTGCACCTAATGATATATATCATTAATGGACGATATAATTGCATGTTAAGTCGTATCTAGAGTAAGCACGGTAGGCTACGCTAGCTTAGCATAACGTATTGAAGTCTACAGGAAACATTAGCCTGCACCGTTAAATGTGGAGAAAACAAACCGCAACGCTTAGCTAGACTTATCGACTACAAGGACCCTCACTGTGTGTGTGTATGTATGTGTGCACCTAATGATATAACGTTATATCATTAATGGACGATATAATTGCATGTTAAGTCGTATTTAGAGTAAGCACAGTATGCTAGCTTAGCATAACGAATTGATGTCTATGGTAAACATTAGCCTGCAATTAGCCTGTTGTGTCGAAATGTGTTCGTCCGTCAAGATCTGTTTATCTATGGTGATGGCATTGATATACGCGAAAGCCTCGTTTTTATACAACTAATCTTCATACATCGTTTGAGTAAACACTGTGATAGTGTTTCCCATCTTCGCTGAACAAGAGTTTTATGTAAAAGAAAAAAAAAATGCGGTGAAAAATATGTCCCTAATAAACGCTGGTTGATTTCAGTGATTAACACAAATAAACTCACAAAACTAAAAGCACAAACCTATCGCTCAGCAAAGATGGGAAATACTAGCCTGTCAAAGTGTTTAATCAAACCAGTATGAATATTGCTTGTATAAAAATGAATAACATATCAATGCCGGAAACAGATCTCGACACAACACTGGTAAATGTGGAAAAAAACAAACAGCAACCCTAAGCTAGACGTATTGGCTATAAAGACTCTGTGTGTGTGTGTGTGTGTGTGTGTGTGTGTGTGTGTGTGTGTGTGTGTATGTGTGCATCTAATGATACATATCATTAAAGGATGATATAATTGCATGTTATAGCTACCTATCCTGTGTGTTACAGTTTAAGGAAAGTGATTTTCTGACTTAATATTATTTCTAACCAAACAATATGCATGATTTCTTCAGAAGCAAGGATGGAGGAAAGAAGCAAGGATGGAGGAAGGAAGGATGGAAGAAAGAAGCAAGGATGGAGGAAGGAAGGATGGAGGAAAGAAGGAAGGATAGAGGAAGCGACAGAGGAAAGAAGGAAGGATGGAGAAGGAAGAGAGGAAGAAAAGGAGAGAGAAAGTAAGGAGGATGGAGGAAAGAAAGAGGGAAGGAGGGGAAGAAAGAAGGAAAAGGAAAGGAGGGTAGGAGGGAGGACAGAAGAAACATTCAAAACAGATTGGGTCAATTTGACCAGGGATGGTGACAGGAGGGTTAATAGCACATGTACAGGCAGACAAGTGTTTTGATGTATAGTGAGATTTATTTATTTAAGTGTATTTGTGTTCTTAAGTTCAGCATTGCTTGTTAATGGCAAAGGGATTTTTGATGTGTACACACTATGTACCTGTTATGACAGTTGATTCAATAACACAGGTTAATGGCACATGTACAGGCAGACAAGTGTTTTGATGTATAGTGAGATTTATTTATTTAAGTGTATTTGTGTTAAGTTCAGCATTACTTGTTAATGGCAAAGGGATTTTTGATGTGTACACACTATGTACCTGTTATGACAGTTGATTCAATAGCACACACACACACACACATACTGACTTGAATTCTTTCAGTTTGTGCTGCCATATAATTTAAAAATGGAAGTCAAAAAATAAAGTCATTCATCATAACTAAACTCAATTGGATGTTTCTGTCTTTCTAAGTTAACAAAGAGGTAAGCTTAGATACCTATGAAACAATATCGTTTATCTTGATGAAAACCTATACTACTACTAGGTTACTAGATACACCAGTATACTCCTCCACAGCACAGATCTACCCACTCAAACAAAAAAACATTTTACTCAGTCAAATCAGATTTCTAAATGCTTGATGCTACACTGTTCTGTACATTATTTGGGTAAATAAAATAGTTATATCATTCATACTTCAGCCTACCGTTTATTATGATCTAAGACTGTAGGTTTTTTTTTTTTTTAAGTCATTTCGGTGTGCCACCCTTCCAATGTCTGTGCCCCTAGCTGGCCCCCCCTAGAAAAAAATTCTAGACCCGCCCCTGGTTTCAGGTCTTGCAACATCAGACGCTCTCACCCAGGTGACCCAGCTGAGGTTGATCACACACACACACACACACACACACACATATATATATATATATATATATATATATATATATATGTGTGTGTGTGTGTGTGTGTGTATCATATTGTCAAGTGTGAAACAGCAAGGATACACAATACATTAGTTTCGATGGATCATTAATTTGCATTGGTCTGAATGAAACACAAAACATACCAGAATTGCATCTTTGTTTTTGTGTGATTTTAGATGCAGAACATTTTTAGATTTGTAACATTCTGACATTTAGGTTTGACTACTTTAATAGATTATTAAATAAAACTGATGATACTATGAAAAACTACAAAAGCACTCAGAGAGCACAGACTCTGCCAATGCAGATCAGCTCCCTCTCCTAAAATGCATGTGCCCCCCCCACTGATCACCACCAAAGTTTGATCATTCATTCCTTGTGCCAGTATTAACGTTTCCAGAGAATTTCAGCCAAATCCAGCCATAAATGTTTGAGTTATCTTGCCAACTATCAAACAAGGCCATAAACACACACATAAACACCAACAAAAACAATAAATGCTGTCATGTTGCAATGGTTATTTTGCATGAAACTCCTGGATGTTTGTTTAAGTGTTCTCCTGAACATTTGATCGGTCGAAGCACTGCTAAGTCTGTGGAACAAGGAGGACCTGGTCTTTCTAACTCGGTTGTGATAAAAAAGAACACAAAAGAAAAATAAAGGAAATATCTCTGGTGGGTAGTAGAAAAAAATTCCTATGAAATGAATTGCTGTTCCTTAAGGAAACAAAGCCTTGAAGTAAAGAAATATTACTGCACAGTGGAAAAAATGCAAAACACATATATTACTTTTCTGAACAGGCACGAAATCAATAATTTTATACTTTGATTATTTGCTTCATAATAACTGAAACACCTGAGATTTTGCATGTTTCAAGTCACTGGAAAACAACAACAACAAAACATATCATCTGTTAGTGGAGGCAAAATATCTGTAAGAAGTTGTAAGAACTGCATGCTCAGTTTTATCTGCAAGGACACACTTGTGTGTAAGAAGGATATTAATAGGTGCTACTGTAACTGTGATTGGGTGTTCATACTTCCGACGTTAATTTTCATACCAATGAAATGACAATAATTCACTTTAATAATTGGGAAACTAAAGCTGCCTGCAGATGGGGATATTCATCTAAACATCATTGGAATGGTTTGTAAATTTCTTGGTAGTAAAATCAAGCTTTTTCTGTATAGTTAGTGTGTTTTTATGTATGTGTTGAGTATTTGCCTCATGAGAATAAGTTCAAGAAAAAAACAGCTCTCAGCAGGTGAGTGTTACTCACATTTGGAGTGTTTGTCACACAGTGCTGCTTCCCTCATGTCACAGAGGCGTAGAGTACCTTTGCTGCTGCTATAGACAAACAGGTTACAGTGATAGGGGTGAAACTCTGCTGCTGTGATCACCTCTGTCAGATCCTCCATGTTAGCTGGTTTGATGTCCACAATGTCTGAGAGAAGGTGTCATTGCTCAGGGAAACAACTGAGAGTGTGCGGCTTCCCGGTGTCCATATTTGGTTTCTGCCTTTGACTTGTTACCTGTCTGATCATGCTGACACTGACCATGCACCAAAAATATTTATTCAGTTACACACTCACCCATGTATTAAAGATATATATAAACTATTACTGTGAAACCCTCATTTAATGTGGTTGTTTCACATACAAACTCATACAGGTCCATAATCCAAATATGTACACAACAAAGTGTATAAATGTATATGTAACAAACACATCTAAATTATGTATAGCTGAAATAAAACAGAACAATATAAATATGTCTTGGGGGGAATTGTTAGCAATTCCTTATTCAGATAAATTGTAATATTATAAATCTTCCCTGGGTCAGGAGATGTGACTCTGCTGTGTCCTACTGAGCTGGATTAGAACTCAGAAAGAGGCTGAAATATTTATGCAGCCTTTGAATTATTCATTAGGCTACATTTTCACTTCTCAAGAATAATATTCCCCTCCCCCAACACTGTGTCTTTGTGAATTTCTTTATACAACAAACTGGGATGTAAAATGAAGAAGTTTGTTGTGTGTGTGTGTGTGTGTGTGTGTGTGCCCAAGGACTGACTACTAAACATCGAATTGTACAAGCATCTCTGTAAGAATCTATGCATTAATTAGCTGTGTCCTTGTGCTTTCATAAATCTTTTTCCAGCTTTTGTGTGGGCATTTGCATGTTGATGCTAATAGCTACATACATGTATGTGTGGTTGGTTGCGTCCAACAATATGGGCCTTTATTATGATATTTGTAATTACACACAAAGGATACTGAAGCTGCGGTCGGTGATGTCCAGATGCCAGAGGTTGATCCTGAGGTCATCGGCTGACATGTAGGTCTCATAATCAGAGTTGACAGAGATGGAGTTCACATGGTAGGTATGGGCATTGGCAAACACTCGACGTGGACTAACTTCCACCATCAGGTCCATGGGTTTTAACACAGGCACCTTAAGAGAAGAGGAGACAGCGGCGTCAAATCATGTCGCACTGATTGTAATAAGACAGATGGTTAAAAAAAAAAAAAAATCAGTAGATTAAATTTAATTTTTAGAGCATCATAAATTAATATTTAATCAACTGACTTCTGTGAGAGAGAAAGATGGTCAAATATCAGCAGATTAAATTTAATCTTGGAGTATTATTTATTAATATTTAATCAACTGGTTTCTGTGCTATAAATAATACATCTAGTGTAATCAAAATTTACTTGTTTGAAACAGATGCCATATTATTGCAAATGCATGGCTTAAAGCAAATTTTCTTGCCAAACCGTATTTTCACATTGAGGCACTTATGATCACATTTGTCTTGATAGATACATTTACACATATTTAATGTATCCAATATTGCATGCTGTGCTACCAGCATTTAAATAGTCTTCTAATGTTTTTGTACAGGATGACATTTCTGTATATGTATAAATATGGCACTGTTGCCAAACACTAATTCACTCCAAATAGAAACAGTGAAATAATTACTAATGTAGATCCAGTGAAGATGTTGGATTTCTCCGCTTCCACATACTCACATGTACCTTTGTGCCAGTGACCCAATTTTATACATGGAAATACATCTGTACCCACTGACCCAGTTATGTTCCCAACTGACTGCATTCATTCACATGTAGACAGACAGACAGACAGACAGACAGATAGATAGATAGATAGATAGATAGATAGATAGATAGATAGATAGATAGATAGATAGATAGATGCACCTACATACATACATACCTGTAAGGAGGTAACAGTAGAGATGTCCTTGATGCGGCCCTCCTCATCCTTCAGGTTGTATCCCTCTGGCCGTTTGTCTCTTTCACTCACCTTCCACAATTTAATGGTCTTATCTAAAAATAAAAATTAAAAAAAGAGCCATTAAACAATCAGATAATTATAATGGTTTGTGAAAATGAAGTGAGCAGTTAACATCACGCGGTTGCTTTGTAGTTCAAAATCTGAGAATCTAAGATTAGATGTGATCACAAATATCACAATATACTAAATATAGCAATATTCTCACAAGCCTTAAAGCCCAGAAACTTGAAGGAATGTGTAACTGTGTCTGTGTGATTTTGACTTAAAAATCCACAACTGATGGCAGAGACCATCAGGTTTTTAAAAAAATGTCTTGATTTTAACTCCGGCAGACAAAGAAGGTCTCCATATTATACTGACAGAAATGAAAGAAAGCTCTCCAGCAGCAACAGCACTAAAGTGATGAGGTAGGTCTTACATTTTTCATACCCTCAATCATAAATAATATAGTGCTTAAATAAATCAGTAATGGTGCGCTCTGGGAAAAACTATAGATTTCCAATAATTCCATAGAGTCAGACCGTAAACTGACAATGAACCTCTTTTATACAGCAAACTAATGCACTTCAGATATGTGATGCAATATTGGCAGCAAAGTAATGTGTATCCTAAACTTGAAAAATTATTTTTTTTAAAGTCCATTGTAAGAGAAACCCTTATTCTTAGCACTACAAGTTAACATGTTAATGTCCCCAGCAAACCTCACTAACACTAATAAGTATGCAACATATTTTCACATTTTAGAAAATTCAGTGTTTTATCTTTTATGTATCATGTGTCATAAATTTCTTGGAAAATTGTTATGTTCCAAAAAGGGTCATGTCAAGTGTGAGAAAAAGTACTCCTGGCATCTCTTACCATTGGTGGAAAGCAGGAAGTGTGCAGCATTCTGCTGAGGCAGCCATCGAATTTTATTGATCTTCTCCTCAATCTCCAGACTCTTAAGGTAGTCGAACTCAGGTTCATGGCTCTGGAAGGTGCTGTAGACATTGTACTCTCCCTGGGAGAATGGCTCAGTCTTGCTCTGTGGAAAGAGAAAGAGTAGAAAAAATGACATAGGAAGTAGGGAAAGGTAAAAAATTTGCTCTTTACTATATGTACCATCACAGCACATGTAACACCCAAGGCTAGATTCAGGAGCCTGCACCTTCATCATCTGAAGAAATAGCCTGGCACAGACTCTGCACAGTTATAATGATACACTCTCTGACACAGCAGGAGCATCAACTATTTATCAATCAATCGAGACAGTAGCTGGAGGGAGACAGTGTATGCTCATCACTGCTCTCACTGCCAGAATGAAAAATACTGTATTTCTGCAGTTGTGTGATTTGTGTTTGTGAGTTATTGTGCGTACCTCAGGTTCCCTCTGAAAGATGACCACTCGGCCCCCTTTGTCCCCTGTGGCCAGGAGCTCTCCTGTGTGGTTGAACTCAACAGTGGAGATGATATCAGCTAAGGAAAGAGGATGAGACAGGGAGACAAAAATGGAGAAAGAAATATGAGAAGAAGGAATGACAGGGAAAGACACAGAGAGAGAGACCATTAACTAATTGACACATATCATCATTCATGTGCAGTTTGATTATGTTTGCCTGTACATTACCACAGTAAGTCAAATGCCAATGCATTAACTATATGTGGATATAACATATGCAATTTAATGTATCAAATAAAATAATATTTGATCACTAATAAGTATTCTGTGTAACTCTGACATAGTATATATTTTATTCACAGTATGTTAAAACATTGACACACATACACACACAGTGGTGTTATTAGGATGTTTGTGTGAAACATCAGGCATACACAATACATCACTCAATGTCTCTTTGTGCAAATCTGATACTTTATAATCTCTGTAGTATCTGAAAGTGTATACACAGCTCAGGATGTATTTGTATTAATCTAATTCAGTTTGACATTCAGGTTCATTTACATATTTGTGAGTGTCCACCCCACTCATTCTGTGTCATGAAACACCAACCCACTCTGATCCAATGTTAACAGTGTAAGTACTCTGCATTTATTGAGTTAATGTTTTCCATTTATTCTGTCTACTTATCCTCATGCAATACTTACTTTGTACTGAAGATAGAGGTATTAACGTTTTAGTTTTGAGACAGAATTGATCCAGGAAATATAATAGGTAATTGTATGGGGTGAAGTCATTTATTGCTGTGAGCCAAATGTAATTATCTGATGTCATCTAACCCTCTGAATTCATAGTAGAAACATTGACAACACTTACAAAACTAGTTAAAATGATACAATAATGAATCAAAGCCATTACCATGCATGTTTGTATACACTTGTCATATCAGTTGAGTATAACAGCAGAACAAAATGTTCAGTAGTGTTAATATGTTTCAAATTTGTGTGTGGACTGTGTTCAGCACAGTTTTCACACTTGTAAATTCAATGAACAGACAACTGGTGATGCCGATCGCCATGGCAATGACTTCAGTACTTGAGAATATTATGCAACACTGTCTTAAACATCCAGATTCGCAGACTTCCTTTATCAAACCATTAAACCAATTGATTTGTATTATCACCTTTATTACTCCCAATAACAGTCTGAATTGTAACAAAGGCAAAGCTACACGTTAGCCAGTTCACAAAAGGACAATTTAGACATTGAATGGCCCTGTTTCTTTTAAAAATCACCAATCCATTTTGAAAAGCTGTGTTTACATTACAGCAAATTATGACTTTACTCATCATAGTTTGGCCATAAAAAGCTGCTGAATACAAGCTTATGAACATAATCTTTTGCTTGTTTCTAACTTCATATATTGTCTGTCCTGAAGAGGGGAAATAACAGCCCAATAGACTCACAAAACTACAAACTCTAGGAAAAATGGAAAAGTATCTTTTTTTTAAGACTCTTCAAGTGATGCTCAGATATGGTAAATATCCAGGGTCCCCACAGAAATTTTGGTCACACAAAATCAGAAAAAAGAAGGCAGAATCCTTTCAGCAAGAATGCAGTCAATATGACTATAGCATCTATTACAGTCGTAACCCAGGGTGATATTTGTAGAGCAAAAGTTCACATCTACTATTTCATTATCCATAATACACTATTTCAGCACGTCATCACATTGGCTTTAGAAATAATACTCAAGTCTGGAACAATGGAATTTGTTTTGGTAAAAAAAAAAAAAAAAAAAAAAGCCAAGGCCTCAATAAGCATTAGCTGTGATAAAAATAGAGAATGGATTGTGGATTTATTGGCAGCCAGACTGATTCAAAGCTGTAGCCTTGCCTATACTGTGGTGGCCTTGGGAAAGGGGAGGTTTTATGAGGGGCGGCAGGGATGACTACACTACAGCACAACCTTATTTATCCTCCTTATCTATTACTGGTTAGCTTTTTTCTCTTATTATTTTGCCAATTCACTAAATTAATTCTTTATTATTCTAGGCGTTTACTCTTCTCTCTCAATTCTATTCCAAATACCCTTTTTTTCAATTTTTTCCCACATCTGTGGTTGC
This sequence comes from Siphamia tubifer, assembly GCA_020466265.1. NCBI lineage: Eukaryota > Metazoa > Chordata > Actinopteri > Kurtiformes > Apogonidae > Siphamia > Siphamia tubifer. The sequence continues at coordinate 26,477,038 of CM035792.1, read as the reverse complement.
CCAATTACTCCCTTTTGCCCCCTTTTCACTCTCTCTCATTTTTTTTCATGGTTGTCTATCCAGATTCAGTCGTGTCTTTTATCCCTCCCCCACAGTACACTGTTACTAGCTGTAGGGTAGCGTGTATGGAGTGGTGGTGATGCTGGTGGAAGAATGGGAAGGATGGAGAGGGTGGTGGAGGGAAGAGGCGTTGGGGTGGAGGCGGCAGTGGGGTCCTCCGGTGAACAGGGTTGCCATAGTAACAGGCTGAGCCAACCAGTAGCAGCGATACTCATAACAGTTAGCCGTATATGGCAATCTAGAAAAGGAGGAAGTGGAATTCATCAATCCAATCCTCACAGGGAAAAGTAGCACAGTAAAATAATTATGCTGCAGCAGTTTTTGCCACTAACAACCATCATTGAATTGATACCAGGAGATGAATAAGCTGATGGAAACTAGGGATGTGTGGATAACTAATGCATGCACACATTTAGACACAATCATAAACCATTGTGCATGCAGTTGAATGCACAAACATTCATATTCACATATAGTCATAAGCATACAGGGATATTCTTAATACACACTGTTAATGTTTCTAATGATGGACAGGAAGTATGAATTCTTAAATCTATATGTGTGTGTGTGTGTGTGTGTGTGTGTGTGAGAGCACATTTTCAGACAACTGTGTCTATGCCTGCACAGGGAAACAGCTAAACTAAGCAAAACCACTTGAGCAGCACACAATATAACTAAATAAAATATGGAGCACACTCCCGCCTGTCACATCCTGTATCTGGCTCTGAACCACCGACTTCTTTATCTTCCAATATTACTGCCTCCAACAAATACATTTCAAACACATGTAAAAAAAAAATAAAATAAATGTCTGTCTCCCTTCTTTATTAGAAGAACATATCATGGAATTGACCCACTACAAATATCTTCAGGTATCAAGTATCAAGTACTTGTATCTTCAAGTATCTTCAGGAAAAGAAATCACCATGAGTATTGTGACTCACCAGAAGACACAACTGGCCACTATTCTGCAATGTGTAATGAGTGTAAAGTTGTCTGTTACATTGTTTAGTTGCTTTAAGTTGATTCCACCCAGTCTGGATGAGTATGTGCTATCGCAAGCTTGCTGTTTCTGTCTCCCACAGACAGTCCATTAGCATCAGCAGGCCTGTCTGACTCATCGCCACACTGCAGGAGCTGGGGGAACACACTGTGACTGCAAGTGCATGCACCCACACACACAGTGGATATCAACACAAAATAACACACAAACATGATTGAACTCAATGACACAGAGATGCATAAAAAGCATGTACACACAAGTGATGCAGCTACACAAATACTGAAATGCACTCAACGTTAATTACACAGACCGCAACTATTTAGTGATAAAAGAATGCTGAAATGTTTGTGTAAAATCTGCCTTGGTATTAAAAGGATTAATCACTCTAATATAAAAAAATAGTAATGTTTAGTGTAAAAAATATCCCAAGTTTCAAATGTGAGAATTGAATGCATCTATGAAAGTGTTAACTAAAGGTGTTTTAACATTTTGCAGCAGTGGCCCAGAACATTGCTTAGAATGTGTTATCTTTACAAAATTGTAGTGGTTTCTTTTTTGCTTTAGAGTGTAGGTAATAGGTTTGGCAATTATTGACAAAGAGGAGAGGAGAGGAGAGGAGAGGAGAGGAGAGGAGAGGAGAGGAGAGGAGAGGAGAGGAGAGGAGAGGAGAGGAGAGGAGAGGAGAGGAGAGGAGAGGAGAGGAGAGGAGAGGAGAGGAGAGGAGAGGAGAGGAGAGGAGAGGAGAGGAGAGGAGAGGAGAGGAGAGGAGAGGAGAGGAGAGGAGAGGAGAGGAGAGGAGAGGAGAGGAGAGGAGAGGAGAGGAGAGGAGAGGAGAGGAGAGGAGAGGAGAGGAGAGGAGAGGAGAGGAGAGGAGAGGAGAGGAGAGGAGAGGAGAGGAGAGGAGAGGAGAGGAGAGGACGTCCTGCAGCCCCAATTACAGATATCTTAGGTCTGGGTAAACACAGACCATTAAAGCCAAGCCAAAAACACACACTCCTTAAAAGCGAGGACAAGCCACTACTCAGCAGGAGATTTTGTGTGTATGTATGTGTGTGGCCAGTATGTTTGTGTGTGTGCTGCAGCTCAAACACTCCGTATTTCCTGTATACATGTGCACAAGTGTGTGTACACAATTACCCTGTAGAGAAATAAACTGGTTGAAGGGAGAGAGGGTGAGGAGGGAGAGACAGAGGCAAGGGGAGAGACTGCCGGAGGGAGACGTTAAATTGATCCCTGTCCTGCAGTTTTGGAGTTATCTGGAAAAAAATGCTTTATGTGTGTTTGTTGCAAGTGCACACGTGTGAAGAGGAGAGATTTAAAGCCCAGCACAGCAGGGAATCTGCCATTTCTCCAAACACACATCGATGCAATGAAGCAGAGTCAGTGTGAGACTAATGGTTATAGACACAAACAATCAGAATCACAAACCAAACCAGATCCTGCTGTATGTATGCAATATACTACTGATTCATTCTACCAGCAAATACATCTTTACAAACTGGAATTGTTACAGCCACAATTTGTGGAGAATTTTAAAGAAAAATCAATTTGTGAATTCCAAAAGATTTGTGAGACTGTAACGGAGAAAAAGATTAGAAGCTAAGCTGGTTTATCCTTAATGTATCAATGGTGATATTGAAAACTCACATTCCATTTTGACATCTAATACATACTGAGATGTAATCCCGTATTCAAGAAACTCTCAGCCTTTTACAAGATCGTATTTTATCTGTCAGCCGCACATGCATGCATGTCTATATTTCTAATGGAGACAAATACTGTGTGCGATATGTGTGTATTTGTGTGTCAGTGTGTGTCTGCATGTTTGCATGAGTTTCTATGTGTATCTTTGATGGTTTGTTTCTCATAATTACATAGGCATAAGACAGATTTGCTTTCAAGGTGACAGGGTGTTGTCTGGTCAAACTATTTCAGGAAATCAATCTTTGACACTCATCCACACACTGCATACACACAGTCCTCACTGATGGAGACAAAAATAAAGAGGCAGGTACATAAATAGAGACACAAAAAAGAATAAGGCAGACAGACAGAGACAACGTGTTCTTTGAGATATTTATAACACTCACGTAAATATTCACCTGACTCAGGCAACACACACTCACACAATTACAATCACAACCGGCACCAACACACAAACACATACAAACTGACTTATTTCACACTGGGGTCATGTGGCACAGATGTGTGACATAGATTTAACTTTTGGGATAGAAGAGGATACAGCACACACCTTCAGTGTAAGAGGCAAACGGCTCGGGCTCCAGAGAAAGGGTAGTGATGTCGGAGCACAGGACCTGGATGGGGCTCAACATCCTGGGGGAGGACTCCAGGGTGGAGAGGGGTGGACAGGATGGGCGGAGCTCTTCAGGCTATAGCCAGGAGCAGCCCTGCAAGAGGAGCAAGGATGGAGGGAAGGAGGGAAGGAAGGGAGGGCGAAGGGTAACAAGGAGCAGAGGGAGAGGAAGGTGGTAAGGAAGGAGGACCGGGCAGGGTGGGATTGGTTAAGGGTAGGGACTGAGTTACTACATCACCACATTTGGTCATGAGTACTCACCAGAGAAGAACTACTGATGGCGTATTCATGATCATACTGTATCTACATATTATATGGAATGATGTATTGGGTTCAGAAGGGAAACTACAGCAAGACATGCAGGAGGAACAGAAACAGGGAGCTAATCTGGGACAATGTGTGATGTGTTTTATTATACAGTATGTTTCCTCTGGCCTCTTTTCTAAAACTGAAGTCTATGTTTAATGCACTACAGCAGTTTTTAAAAAATGTGGTTACATCTCTAACATTCACCCAGGAGTGAAAATTAGTTACATTTGCATCTGTCTTTTCTGCATTTGGTTGGTTTTGTTTAATCGACAGTCCAAAAAGAAATGTATTCAATAAACGGAAAAAAATAAATCAATCAATAAATAAAAAATAAATCAGCAAGGTTGAAAAGCTAACTTCAGCAAATATTTGGCACTTTTCACTGTAAATTATTTGTATTACATAATTAATACATTTTTCTACTAGTAACAGAGTATTACTAAAGCATGACTAGTGATTATATCACATTAGTAGATGCAGCTGAACCTCATATTTACGAATTTTCATATACTGGCTAAAACTGCAGTTCCCACCCATCTAAAACTGAAACCTTGTCTAACCATCGCAGTTTATAAAATGTTTTGCAGCCTGTTGATGCCCAACACCAAAATAATTGAAATATAATTCCCTATATGTGACATTTTGACTCAGCAGAATATAATATAGAAAGCAGAGGCAGAGAGATAACAGATTTTTATGATCTGATATCATAGCGGTAGTTTAGAACAAGAAAAAACATTATTCAGCCCAGAGCAACCCCTGAGAAGATTTCTGACAGAATGGGAGCTCAATCCTCTTGTACGATGTGCGTAGAGCCCACCAGCTCCACCAGTTTCCTCCAACGCTAACATATATACATATTCTATTTATTTATTCGTTTGTTTGTTTGTTTGCTTGTTTGTTTTAGTTATTATTTCCCCTAAAGGTCAGTAAAGCCAGGTCAGAAGAAGAGTATTCACTATCTGCCATTATAGGAGCCAAACTGTTCCTTTAATAATACTAATAATAATGACTAATATAGTACTGATGTACTAACAACTAATACAGTTGTTCTAGTAATTATCTTCACTTGCTCATCCATCATTGCAATGCCCACTGGAGGTGAGGCTGTAGCAAAGGGACATACTGAGGGCAACAAGAATGACAAAAAGGGAGTAGGAGATGGACAGCAGAAGGGAGGGGAGGATCTGCAAGGTAGAGGGAGGTTAAGCACCGCTCCCCAGTAGGAATTAAAGGGCAGGGGAATCCCCACAGGACAACTGACAGACACACTGTTATGCACACACTCACACACACACACATAAATATAGTGACACACAAAAACTTGCAGACATAAAACCCACGTATACACAGACAAGTGCAAACAAAAAGGCACACACTATGTGCTTGAACAAACATGACTCACATACATGAATATGAATGCAACAAAACCAGAAGTAAAGAAAGGTGGAGACGAGACGCACTGGAGCCAATAAAATACACCCAAGCATAAAATCACATGCACCACCTCGCCCTTTCACCATCACCCTACGTCCTTCTGTTTAATACACACATACAGAGGCACATTGTGTTTGAGCAGCCTTTAGAGCACTGTTGGATAATTGTTTGGCAGTCGCACCACTTCAGCACCGGGCAATGCTGTGAGTCGCATTAGAGGGCTGATAGGGAAAGGGAGGGAGGGGGAGGGAGGAAGGGGGGAGTTGGAGATAGAAATGGGGAGACCGACGGGGGATGGGGTGAACATGGAGGAGGTTGATGTAGAAAAAGAGGCAGGTAATGAATCAGGTTTAATTTGGTGACAAAGAATGATTTGTGGGCCATTAAGTGTGTTTTTTCCAGTACATTTGTATTTATTCCTCTATAACTATGTATTTTCAGGTTGTTGGTACCCTTTTAGACCTGGTGTGTGTATGAGTGTGTGTCCACCTTGCTGTGCTCATCAGCAATTCACCCTGAATAATGTCTGTGCCTCCCTGAGATGTGTGAAATAATTAATACAGCTATTATTGGTGGGTGGAGACAAACTGTCAGTCATATTGCCTAAGTATGAAAGGTAGCATGTTTATTATCACAGACTGTTGCTATGACGATGATGAATGATTTGTGATGGGTGTGAAGACTGATTTCAACTTTTCAAAGTCCTTTGAAATGGACAAAGGAACATATTTCCCAAGGAAATGTGTAAAAAAAAAAAAAAAAGACAGATAAGCACATAAACAAAGACTGGGTTTTTTTGCTTCTCAACAATTGGTTGAATGCACACACAAGCATGTACTACACAATCAACAGGCAGCATTACAGTTCTCCCCTGACTGTGACTCTGAATTGCAGTGCAGACACAGGAAGCATAATTCCCTTTCTGCAGTGATACAGGATCACAAATGAGCTCGCAACACATTCATGACCTGCAAATGATAATCCGCTGTTCTGGTCTAAGAGGCGTGGTGAACAATGAGGCGAGTGTAAGAAACGGATTGGGGACAAATAGACAGGGAAGGTAGTGAGCAGGTGAGATTAGTGTTATAACTGAGATTAGCAGAAGGAGGGAGTTAAGGTTGTCCAGGGTTATAATCCATCTGTTTTATGAAACAAACTTAAAGAATCCATTACTGCCTTCTAGAAATATACCCCAACCTCCAAAGTGATATATCTTATATTCAATTTGGTAACACTACTGTGATGTATTTAGCAAAACAGTGAAGCAGAGAATATACTTCTACTACATTGCAATTTTATACACTATACTGTGAGAGAAGAAAAATATGTGAAATATTTCACCTTCCCTTTTCAATAAATTACTGCTGCCTGGAAAAACTATTATCCCACTATTTGTCTCAGAAATAGAAACTAAAACATAGAAACACACGTATACACATGCACACACACACACACGTACGCACACACACACACACACACACACACACACTCACACACTCTCACACACACACACATACAAACACATATTTAGACACAGAACAGATCAATTGTTCCCTGTGGTGTGATAAAATAGCTGCATACAATAGTACAAACAAACATAAAAGGATTGTTAGCTGCAGGTGCTTAACAAAATGAAAAGATAACAGGGAAGAACTAGAAAACTCATCAAAAACAAGGAAGAGAGTGTTATGCTTCCTTTTTCTTGTGGCTCAGTCTGGAACTTAAGACTATTTATCAAGCAGCTTTAGATTAGGTAAGACTGAAAAGCTGCACTAAGCTTGTTTTGTCTTGCAAGCAAGCACACACAAAGTTGACAACACACAAAAAAACATTTCAAAAGTGCAATACATATAGATACTGGCTCTCATGGGACGTATGATTTTTTTACACACACACTTTCCTCTCTTGTCAGCTTACCTTCAGTCACATAGTTGTGGTCGGGGAGGAAGCCGCGGTGGTTGAGCGTCGGGGGTGGCGTCAGTGTCTTCGCCCATCAGCGGGGCTGGATGGAGCGCCCGTGTTTGGGGGGCAGCGTGGTGGTGGCAGATAGGTGGTGGAGGGGGTGGTGGGGATCTCAACCAGCACAGTGCCCATACTGCTGCCCGCTGACGCCTCCTCAGCACAGAGGCGCAGAGCCAGACATCCTATCCTTTATTAGGATGAGGGGCTAGTAGTGAGGGATGGGGCCAGTCCCAAAGGAGGGATGGGTGGATGTTGGAGCCCACACTGCTGTGCCTTAAAGCCAGATGTAAACCTGCAGAAAAGAATAGTTTGAGGGATTTAAAAACTATCAGGGATGAGCTTGGTTTGTGAAGAGGAAGAGGAAGAAGAAGACACATCACTCTTGGGATAATCAAGCGCACCTCGTGTCCACCCTGCAGCTGTTCTCACAGATATGACCATATCAATTTTGCATCCTTACAAACACAGACGGCATGTACCATCTTTACTCTAAGACCTGGTTAAACTCACTAATTTATGATGATGCTCCTTGAGAAGAAGAGAAGATTTAGATGAGGGGGTGGGGGGAGGGGAGAGACGGATGAGCAGAGCCACTGGTCGGTATCTGCAGTGCTGCTGTTCCTGCAGTGAACTTACATGCATGGACACACACATACACACACTCACCTACGCACTCGACAGCTTGTGGGTCAGGTACTCCTCAGTGGATCCGCCACAAATAATGTCTCTGCCTTTCTCTGTGCCTCCCTCTCGTTTCTCATACGTTCCAATATGAGGATGGAAAACCCTACTGGTTCTGCGTTCTGCTGCAGTCTGCGTTCTGGCGTATGTATGAAAGGCAGAGTGAGAGGTAGAGAGAGGGGGAGGGAGAGGGAGACTGAGAGAGAGAGAGAGAGAGAGAGAGAGAGAGAGAGAAAGGATCTGTCCTGCTATGCTGGTACGTGAATGTGATGCATCAGAGCAGGCACCGCCCACTCCCTGATGTAGCCAATAAACAGACAGCCAAGATCTGCCTGACCACTGACTGCAGGTGATTAAATATAAGACAGATACATGGAAAGATGAGGAGAGGCAGAGTGGGAGGAAGAGCGGAAGTGGCTAAAAGTCTTTTAAGGTGGAGAGGAACATGGAGAGGAGAAATGACAGGGGGAGGGTGATTTCCCATCAGTGGGTAGTGAGGATGAGCACTGTAATTCACCTGGCAATATAATTAAATCTGCACTTATGGAGCTAAATCCAGGCCAAATGTTTTGCTAATTTGAAAAAAGAATTGTAATTGAAAAACAAAAATTCAAAACTGAAAGTTCAAGTTTTGATCTTGAACTTTGAAATATACAACAATGTATTCAAACTAAAAATAAGTGTAGGAAAGGTTTTTTCAGGTCAAATATAATTTTGATTCAGTTTTGGAAATTTTTTGAATAAATTATTTATTTTCATTTTTCACTTTCATATATATTTTGATATTTGAGGTCTTAATTTTTTCAGTTGCAGATTTTATGTTTTCAGATTCAGATCTTATTTTTTTACAGTTTCAAATCTTATTTTTTTGGTTTCAGATCTTTTTTTCACTTTCAGATTTTTTTTTCACTTTCAGATCTTTTTTTTTCAGTCGCAGACTTTTGGCCCTGATATTGCGTGGGGGGCGTGGCATCAACTTAGAGGGGCGTGGCATCACGAGTGACAGCATAACAAAGAAGGCCGAGGACCTCCCTCAATCACGTTGCCTTCAGGGAACGTAGGAACTGCGACAAGTTTGACTCTACACTTTCTATACACCACATTCATGTGATTGGCAGTTAAAAAACTGACGCCAGTGACAACGTTGTGTTTAGCAAACTGTTTTAGAACCTGCTTGGCTCTAATAGCAGTATAAGAGCAATAAACTAGGCCAGATTGTGAAGTTAAACATCTACACTTTAAGTGTTTATAATACCATGAACGCAGCACAGTGTTTGCGATCATGGCGTCCGTTCCACCGGGACCACCTGTTGGCACCAGCCAGGTAAGAAATGTTAGATATTTTTGAATAGATACTCTGGGAAATCATCATAAATGTTATAATGATGGGTAGTTTGTGTAACATAGGGACATACATGAAGGGAAAAGTGGGGAATTGGCGTTAGCATTAACTATGCTATGTAAACTAACTCCATGAAAAGGTGACGCTAATAACTGTTAATTTAGAGAGAGGTTCTGTATGAGCACATTTATAAGGCTCTGTGCAGCTGCTGCCACTGTCGAGTTATAGTCGACATTCTGGCAAACACAGATGTAAACAAAAACAATACACATTAAAGGCAAAAACCTTAGCCTTTAGCTAGACACTGTAAGGAGTGTACAATTAGGAACACTATTAGCATAAAGCTAGTTAATGCTAACGTCAATTCCCCACTCTTCCCTTCATGTATGTCCCTATGTTACACAAACTACCCATCATTATAACATTTATGATGATTTCCCAGAGTATCTATTCAAAAATATCTAACATTTGTTACCTGGCTGGCGCCAACAGGTGGTCCCGGTGGAACGGACGCCATGATCGCAAACGGACACTGCTGCGTTCATGGTATTATAAACACTTAAAGTGTAGATGTTTAACTTCACAATCTGACCTAGTTTATTGCTCTTATACTGCTATTAGAGCCAAGCAGGTTCTAAAACAGTTTGCTAAACACAACGTTGTCACTGGCGTCAGTTTTTTAACTGCCAATCACATGAATGTGGTGTATAGAAAGTGTAGTCAAACTTGTCGCAGTTCCTACGTTCCCTGAAGGCAACGTGATTGAGGGAGGTCCTCGGCCTTCTTTGTTATGCTGTCACTCGTGATGCCACGCCCCTCTAAGTTGATGCCACGCCCCCCACGCAATATCAGGGCCAAAAGTCTGCGACTGAAAAAAAAAGATCTGAAAGTGAAAAAAAAATCTGAAAGTGAAAAAAAGATCTGAAACCAAAAAAATAAGATTTGAAACTGTAAAAAAATAAGATCTGAATCTGAAAACATAAAATCTGCAACTGAAAAAATTAAGACCTCAAATATCAAAATATATATGAAAGTGAAAAATGAAAATAAATAATTTATTCAAAAAAATTCCAAAACTGAATCAAAATTATATTTAACCTGAAAAAACCTTTCCTACACTTATTTTTAGTTTGAATACATTGTTGTATATTTCAAAGTTCAAGATCAAAACTTGAACTTTCAGTTTTGAATTTTTGTTTTTCAATTACAATTCTTTTTTCAAATTAGCAAAACATTTGGCCTGGATTTAGCTCCATATGCACTAAGATGACTAACACTGACACCAATGACACACAGTCATACAGACACACATACATCTACTCTAATCAAGTTGGCATGAAAGCTCAGATTATATGTCTCACAATTCAGTTAAATTACAAGTTACCTTCCAACATTTGACTCAGTTTTACTACAGGGTCTCATCAAGTGAAAGTCAACATCAACATGAAAAAATAAATTTGCACACATCATTTATCAAGTGGGTTCATTTTTTAGCTAAAAATCATTATTTTATGGAACCGCTGTCCTTTGTAACATACCACTTATAGAAAAAAGTTACAACAAATTTTATTAATTGTACTTTTTACACCATAGTCATGCCTCAGACATAAAGTTATTGTTCAAATTTGACACTAAAAATGATATTGAAAAAGTTTTAAAATGTATTCAATCTGTCATATATAAAAACACTATATGTGAACTGTTAAAGTCAAATTACTCTTTATTTGTCATTTACTTATCAGTATGGCCCAGCACAAGTTATAAATAACATTGTGTTAGTATTAAATACATTAAATAAAGCATTGTGGTTAAATTTGGCTTTTTGTTTTAAAAAAAAAAAAATAAGTCAACATTTAAGGGGATGGTAAAGAGCCGTCAATGGCAGACTGTTGCCACATTCTCATGTCAATAAAACCGAAACTTTTCAATATTTTATTTATTCAAAAATGTATTTTCAGCAAATCTAGGTTTTGTCCCACTTTAGATCAATTTCTGTTGAGAACCGCATTTTGAATGTTTACATAAAGCTTAAAAATAGATGTATGTTTTAAGTTCACATGTTAGTGAGCAGGAATTTGAAAATTTTGACTTAAAAATATTATCTCTCCAATTTTTTGTCATATGTAATCTTAAAGTGCTTATAAATACCTGCTCAAATATGTATAATACATGCCTATAAGTTACTCTGCTTAGATGAGAGAGACTATTGAACACAAAATATGTCCATGTGTTACAACCTGATCATACTCAACGCATCTCAGTGGATTGCATCCAATAAAACATTGACAAATCATTATAGTACATTGCAAACTCCAACAATTCTGAAGAATAAGATGATAATATAATATTATTCAATCAATTTATACAGCACCAAAGACATTTACATATACAGTAGAGCTGATCGAAACCACACTTTCAAGTCAATTTACAGAAACACAGCAGAATCCTCCAGAAGCAAACACTTGGTGACAGAGGTGAGGAAACACTTCCTTTTAACAGGCAGAAACCTGGAGCAAACACTGACTCCTGGAGGATGGACGTGTACTTTGACCAGTTGGGTTTAAATAGAGCAGATAAAGGAAGAAAGGAGAGAGAGAGAGAGAGAGAGAGAGAGAGAGAGAGAGAGAGAGAGAGAGAGAGAGAGAGAATTGTTCTTCAAACACTTAAGTTATTTGAATCAAACGGAGTTGAATTCAAGAGTATTGAATATCATAATATTGATGGAATGTTATCAGGTTAAATAACATTTAGCCTTGCTAAACATTACTGATGTTTTGCTTTAGATATATTAATACACACTGTATAAGGTACTACCGCATTGTAGTTATTCACACACCAAGAAACAACGGGGTGAATAAATAATTAAAATTCAAATGAATGTGTCTTCATTACTACTAAAAATCTGAATGTATACGACAAACACTGCAAAAATAATTTGCACAGTGTTGTGCAAGTTACTTCCAAACTGTAATGTATTACAGATTATTTGCTGCTGTCCCCTACCTTACAATATTACTGCCTCAGACTTGTAATGCGGTACATGTTTACATGACTCTTGCATTATTTTTGAGTCACAGGACTCTGTCATAAATGGTGCAGGCGCACTGGAACTTGACGCACATAAATTTGAGGCGAGTTCATGTGAACTCACATTTTTCCGACATTTTACATGTTCAACTAGGGAACGTGAAACCACCGGTAGATAAATGTTCAATTGATAATGAATTCCAACTAGTCATAGAAACGTTAGCTTACCTCCTCATTTCTGACCACAGGAACCATGCTAAGGCTAACTAGCTTCTATAAAGCAAGGTTAAAGGAGACCTATTTCTACATACATACAATGCTATAATGTCGGATGTCGACCGCAAAACTCAGCAAAGTTACAAAACCAGCTATAGTGTTTATGCCGTAATCCTGCAATTAGGTTTCCCGCCACTCTAAAGAGCTCCCTGCCAGATGTGTACAAACCTGACATCAGGTTGAAGTGCGCGGAACAGGTGTTCTGTCAAAATGAGCATCCCGTCACATTGGGCTCCCAAGCGCTTCTGAGCATGCGCATGATCACCAAGGGTTTTCACAGAGTAAAAACCCGTCAATTCAATCATCCCCAGCCAAATGTGCAATTGACTTGGATGCTGGACGTAATACTTTAAAAGTATATTTATTTTATGCCTTTACTGCCTTTGACCAGTAAGCATATAAGCAATCACATGCATAGGATAGATTGAATATTGAAGTTAGTACGTTTTAAGTAAGTTTTATATGATAAGAACGTTATGCACATGAGTTGCCTGGGTGTTATTTTTAACATTAGTTCAACGGACGCACACAATAACCTACCTTTTGAGTAAGTAAATCTATATAGAATACTATCAGAAAAATACAATATTTTTAAAATGTCTACCTGCAATGGGAGCATTATATGATATCAATAGTAAGGTTTCAATGCAAAGTAACATATTTTGATGGAATAATGTGAATTTGTAGAAATATTGTCAATTTTGGCTGCCGGTATAGCTAACTTTGACGGGGGTCCCCATTTTAACAGAACATTGGCTCCAATACGCGCTCACCTGGAATATAATTAAAACTTTCCCGGGAGTTACGTAGGAAAGTAGCTGTGGTAATAATTACCATCTTCTTTGCCCATTCTCCTCAGCTGTGGCGGATTTTCGTCTTGTCTTTCATTGTCCGGGTCAGACTGTAACATAAGGTAATGCGTGAATGGTCCAAAATATTAAATAGTAAATGTACTGCACATATATAGCGCTTTTCCACCTTCATGGTGCTCAAAGCGCTTTACATTAGCCTCAAATTCACCCATTGACACACACACACTCATACACCAGTAGGCTTCTAAGGTTCTGCCAGTCCTACTGGGAGCCTATTAACATGTTTGATTAATCCCGGTTCAATAGTGACAGTGGCGTGCCAGATAAATTTATACCAAAAAGTGTGTGACTTGATAGCTCTGTGTACAGTAGTCTATGTTAACCTACCATTATTACACAGTAAACAAATACACATGTCCCCCCACCCCAAGCTCTGTCTATGTATCTATATATGTATCTATCTATTATCTGTCTATCGGTCCGTCCGTCTATCCCAATAATCCAAAATGTAATGTGATTTGTGCCTTTTTGAACAAATCATTCCTCTGATTTCAGAAACTTTGTACAAGAATGGACAAAACGTGCCCATGTATGGACTGAGTGAGAAATACTTCACACTAACACACACATTAAGAGGCTTCAGACATCATGGCAGCAGAGAGTGAGGGGCTGCCAGTGACAGTTGGTGCCATCACTGGTACTGGCTGTCTGCCACCAGGCTTTACCCCCCCCCCCCCTCCACACACACACAGCAGTAGGGAACCAGAAGAGCTGTTTATCTGACGTACTCCAAGACTGCCAGCATCACCCTCCCCCTCTCAATACTTACCAATAATGGGCAATGCTCCACAAACCACTGCCATATTTGCCCCTCTAACTGCCCCCTGCCAGCCTAACATTCACCACAAAGCTCCCCTAAGCCCACCCACTGTTCTCCATCTATAGTTACTGTCCTACCTGTGTTTCTCCACCTATTCACCCTAACCATATGCCACCAAAATCCCCCTCTGGTTAAATCTCTAAATCCATAAGGTTTGGTATTTAACTCTCACTTACACTGTATGATCTCCCCTTATGCCAAACTCAAAGCAGACAGGATACCATGGGAGAAATATGTCAATCCTTTTAACGCCTCAAACATTGTTTTAGAAAACTTACAATCACAAAGGTAATCTACAATTGTAGTTCTTTCAACACAATACATTCAGATGTTTTAACATCCCTGTGTTTTTTTTGGGAGGATTATGTAAATGTAATGCATCCAGTAAATGTAAGACACAGAAGTGCATTTCAGAAAATACAATAGAACATTTGCATGATTTTAGAATTCGCTGACAATGTGAATTAATTATTTATAAATAATACATTAATTTACTCTATAATTATCCACACACATAATCATAAGAATGAAAGAAAAAGAGAGGCACGGTATGGTGTTTCTACAGATGTATATGACAATCTGATATTTTTTAAAATATGAAATAAATGGTAACAGAACACTGATTTATGCCACAAATTTCACCCATCTGTTTTTGACAGTTGATGAATGACACCTGCTGTGAATATTAGCGTTTAGCTTTTGAGCAAAATGCGGGTCAATTTTTAACCTATGACAAGTAACACATCACAGCTTACTAAAACTAAACTGAAATATATACTATCTCTTTACCTGAACTGGTCATTTAAAACATTGATATGGTGTGTAAGTGCCTTATTTTAGGTATTGAGTGGCAAATGACTGCTCTGCCAGACAAGGATAATTTTTTTTAAAAATCACTGACTTGTTGTAATCCACCCTGTGAGAAGACAGAAAACATATTTTTATGCCTACTCTTACTATACTAATCAACAAAATACACTGTTGTCATCACCTCTGCATGGGGCAGGTACAGAGTTGTCTTCAGCTGTCCTCATTAACCTGCTGTGTCTGACCCTGGGTCTGTGTGACATCTGCCCTGGGTTTGTGTCCCACAGTGACAGTGCCACTGAGGCGTGAAAGCTTGGCCTCGGACCGGACCTGTTACCTTGGTGACAGTAGAGTATGATCACCCGCCATCCTTAGCCCCATTTGGACCCACTGCCCTGGAGTAATCGTTGTGTCCTTGTGTCACCTGCTATAGAGTTAAAGGGCCATCAGTATTTTTATACTGAAGGCAGACAGATGACATTTTGTTCTTTTACATTAAAAATGTTGGTTCTCTATCAAATATTCACATTATGAAATAAAAAAACCAGGCTTTATTTGATTAATTGAGATTGGATTTTCTATTGTGAAATTTTGGAAAATATGAAACACCAGAACTAAATGGAAAAGATCCTAAACTAGTGATACTTTTCACCTGAATAACTCAGTTGCATCCCATCGAAATTGATGATTAAAATGCAGATTCTGCAACAATTCCTAATCACTTCTAAAAAATAAACATGTAATTGCAAAGAAGACAGATTAGAAGTACTTATTTGGTCTTTCTTTAGATCAATAGACATTGTTTACTAGAATAGGCATTGAGACCACTCTACTACTCTGGCCTACATCCAGTCAACATGATAATGATCGAGAATAATCATTCATCAGGAGCACCGATGTGTTCAATCAGACACAGCAATGCTTGTGACTGTCTGTCTCTGTTGACCTGGTGCTTCTCTCCCTTGCAACCCCCCACTCCACTGTGCAGACACAAGGTTGCTTAGCAACCAAAGACTAGCTTATAGAGAACACACACTCATCCGTGTAGACGCACACTTGGAAAACCCACCCAGGAACTCTGAAAAAAGAAGATAATGTACTCCTTCTCCTCCCCTCCATCATGCTTTGTGACTCCCAAAACATGTAGAGAAACTGAAGGGGAAAGACGAAGAAGCAAAATCACAGCCATGCCAACTGTTTAAAACAGATTCAACCCAATAACTGTAGCACAGCGACAACTCTTAAGTGCCTTGGTTATTCTGACAATTATTTTAGCAAAACATACTAGCAGTAAAATATTGAAACAACCTATTAAAGCCCTTGTGATGTTTACATTTTTACAGTGAAAACTACACTTTATTGTCGTTATCGCCAAAACATTTAAGTCCATCAGCCATGAAATCTGCATTTTCAATAGACAAAGGATTTTAGGAGATGAAAGTAAAAAGCTCTGCATTGGCTCCCTACTCAAACACTATTAGTACATTAAGTGAGTGCTTAAATACAGCCAGCAGACGATGGATCATCTCAGTGCTTTAAGCAGTAGACAACACTATAATCCCCTAAAGGGGGGGTTCACTACAGTAATGGCAACCCACATGAAACCATGGCCCCTAGGGAGTGGTGGGACTGGATAGATTATGAATAGCCTTGAGGCAAAACTAAAACCCTTTGCCCCACTGCGCACAAAAGGCAGACAGCACACACACAACAAGCTGATAAGTTTATACACATAACATTCATAAAAACACATACTATGTGAAAATAGAAAATCAAATACAGAAAGTGATCACACATTTAAATTTGCACACTATCATTGTCCAGGAGCATGAATTCCTCCATATATACACATCTCCTGCTGAGCAGGGGTAAATGTTTCATCTCCTTTACCTTTATGCAGCATGGTTTGGGAATAGGGGGGCAGTAACTGGGTACCAGGGGGATAATTTCACTCCTAGAGGATTATGGGATGGTGATGGAATTGCTCTTTGGTCTGAGGGCAGGAGGTTGGGAGTGTTTTTTCTCACCCAAATTACAGCTGCAGCCTGAGGTGCAGAAGAAATGACCTGAAAACATGCTGACATTAAAGGTAAGAAGCACATGGCAGCGTGATCCAGAAACTGTTAACACTATCGCCTGGTGATAAACACTGCCTGTGATGGTTGTACCTAATATGGTATTAGCTATTATTGTTAAGCCATTAAATGTGGCCTGTTTGGCTTGAATGATTTTATCACATTTTTATCAATGCCAGAGGGAAAACATAGGTTGAATCATTTGAAGCACTGCCTTGTGTGGATTTGTAGGGGGGAAAAAATCTATACAAATCTTATCATAATGCAATGCTATTATCTCTGAAACTTAAATAAAACATCCACAGTGCACGGCCCTTCTAGTCTGGTCAACTGTTCATTTTCCCCCCTGGGGCAAAGCTGCTTAAGGCTGAAAGAAGATTACATATAAAATATACAAACAGAAAACAGTGCAAAGCTGATGTGTGACAACCCAATGAATGTGCATGCACAACACCCAAATCTGCAAGTGTTTTGACCCAATAGTTTCTGTCATATATAAATACAATACTCAACACAGTACATGTACCTAAAAGGTCTGTACATGCCTGCAGCTTTAATCAGCAGGGATTCAAGCCTAGCCCATCAACAATCACTCAGCCACACACACACATCAGTCACATGAACACATACTCATTTAATGCACTGATCTGGCTCATAAATCTATAAATCTCTACAAGACCTGAAGATGTGAGACATGTTAGTTTCCTGCTAATATTTCCTATTAATTTTCTTTGTCCAACATTAGAGTCCATGCCATGCTGACATTTGGTTATGCTCTCCCAAACTAAAAACAAAAACACTGGACCACTTTTACAACAGGATAGTAAAATACAAAAGGAGACACAGGTGACCTTTCGGGGGAGGGGAGGTCACTGAATGCAATTTTTGAATGAATAAACCCAAGACTCAGCAGCCTGGGGAATATCTACACACAGCTCTACTCAGCATTTGAGAATGAGCATAAGACCAAAGATGAGACAGAGACAAATGTCCATGTAACCTACATGATCAGGACATTTATATACAGGCTTAATGAGTGGAACAACAATAGAAAATTACTATAATCACTTAAGAGATATTGGCCATCCTAGAGAAAAGATTGGATGATTTTAAAATATAATGGCACTGTTAAATGTTTACTCCAATGTCAAGAAATGTTTTTGTGTGTATAAACAGTAATCTATTGTCAGTTTCAAAACCTAAACTCTGGTTTGCCAGTAAAACCAGTTATAAGATGAGCTCAGAGACAGAGTATGATGACACCAATGCATACATCAGGGGAAACGAGTGGAAAATATAGGGCACATGGGAAAATATGATGAGAACAACAACTTCCATCTTATATTCATTAGTAATTCTGTCCAAAACGTCTCGTCCAATGAGATACGTGTTTACACTGCCCTCTGGTGGCTGTGAATTAACGGTGCAACAACACAAGCCTACCGCCTGACATATGGGTTCAACTATAAAAGAACAAAACTTGATTAGGAGTACACAATTTAATTTCACTTTGCCAGAACAGGGCGGGAAAATAGAAGTACAGTTTTTTCACAACATTGTTATGTAGTTGTGGCAATAAAACAATGCCATTGTACAACACATTGATACCGTTTGTGGAGATGAGTACATAAGTAATAGTATGAGAAGTGCTATTCTACCTCTGCATGCCTTTTCTAAATCTAACATGAACTAAATCTCCTTTTTTGGCTCTAGAATAAAAACATCTTGAACTTTTTAGTTTGGTATAATTAAAAAGACAACATCATAACCTCATCAAGTCATAAGGGGTCATCGTGGTAAGAAAATCATTTCTTTACACATAACAGCCAATATTTTTTTTCTTATTTCTAAATATTCATACGTCACAATACAGAGAGATTAACAGGCTACATATTCTCTGTGAGTTTACCCCAAATTACTGTCACTGACACACTACTGACAACAAATTAAAACCATTACTTAATCAATTTTACTTTACCTTGAATGTCAATAACATAGTATATAGTAAATTTTGATTTTTAAGTTTTACTAGGACATAAATCAACTTAATGTGGTTTAATTTCTCCCAAGAAAATTAAAGTGCACAAACATAATTAATTATTATTTTTTTAAATAAAAGTCAAATGGGATTAGGGCCCATGTCTGGCTCCTGCTGATCCTCCATGTAGTATGGATCTCCTTGATGTACTCTGTGGTTGTGGACCCTGAGATTCCCCCTGTGGGCAAACCTCTTACCACACTCTGTACAAGCAAAGGGCCTCTTTCCCATGTGAACATCCCGCTGGTGAGCTCTCAAGTTTCCACTCCGAGCAAAACGCTTACCACACTGCGTACAGCCAAAAGGTCGCTCACCTGTGTGCGTGCGAGTGTGCACAGTGAGCTCAGATGGTGTGAGGAAGCTCTTGTCACAGAATTGACATGGATGTAGTCTGACTCCGGTGTGACGTAAAAGATGTCGTCGCTGGTGGGAGGGGTAGGTGAAACACTTGGTACAGTATGGACAGGTATAAGGTCGTCCATTTCCCCCACCAGAAGCTGGAGGATGGCTAAGAGCGTTCATGTTACGCAGTGTAAGTGACTGTGAATTTGACTGTGGTCGCAGAGGGTCCCTACTGCCAAATGTTGTGATCCGCCGTGCATGATTGATGGGGCTTCTTACAGTCCTGTCTTCTCTGGATCGCCATTGTGAATTTCCAGAAGGGGCTTGTGACTGGTCCTGTTGTGCCTCCCTCAGTTCCACTTGGTGGCCCTGTGCTGAATTATGAGTAGAGTTCTGGTTCTCATGTTCCTGATCCAGGAAAGGGAAAGAACTGTCCTCATCTTCATTACTGGTCTCATCAGACCCAAAACCAGGTCGAAAGCCCGGGGTGTGTGTTCCAGTGCTGCTGCTAGCTGAACCAGAGCAGTTGGTGCTATCTGCCTGTAAATTCTCAACAACAGACACCCCACTTCGGGTTGTGCTCAACCCTGATAGCCACTCCCCTGTCTGAGCTAGGCTTGGATCAGTCCTTGGAGAGCAGCGTCCGCTCTGTGAGATAGACAGAAATGGGGTGGGAGCTTGATCCACACTGCGACTGCCCTGATCCCAATGGGACACTGCAAAGAAATCAGGCAAAGGACATCTGAAGCACTTAATCAGTGATAAAAAACATATTTAATGCTGGTTTGTCCTTGGGCTGGATTTCAGATGATGATGAATTCTTACATTTAGCCTTGGTTTGGGAGGGAGACAGGGGACCCATCTGGTTACCAGCAGAAAGGCATTCATCGGTACCTTGGACAGTAGCAGACAGATCAGACAGAGATCCAGTACGCTAAGGAGAAAAAGTAACATAGCATGAGCTTGTTGGCAAGAATAAAATAATGTCAGTATATTGGCAATGGTTAAATCAGAACATGTCTTACTTCATGTTTTATTGAAGCTCCCTCCTGACCTATGGACTCTTCTTTCATCCCACTAAGGTTTTGACTGAGGTCTTCCACAGCATCTAAATAATAGAAATTGTCTTTTAATAGCAAGACATTTGTAAGCAGGGTATTAAAAGGTCTTATCAGTAGTAAACGTAGGTGTACATGATATATGTAGAATTATATAGAATAGAGTTAAAGAGTTTTAAAAAAAGGTCAGTTTGACTAAAAAAATTTTCCATTCTCCAAAGTTATTGCAGACATCGGCCATATTTATTACCTTGTGTTTACCCATTAAATGTATGAATATACAGCATTCACTTGTGGCAAATGTATGACTTTATTCAATCACACATTAGGATAAATTACATCAATTAATTATCTTCGGTTATCTGGACTGTCACAAAGTTTCCTGAACTATGAGATACAACAAACATCAGTACAAATATAGGAGGGCTTTTAACACTAAACCCCTCATCAGCAGTAAAATGCAACAAGTAAATTAATGCTGCAGTAATGTTGATATACAATAGCCTATATAATACAGATAGAACATAAACGTTGACACTATTTCACTGCACAGCAGCTAGTTGTGTTCTTTAGACTTGAAAAATATTGGCTGATAGTTTTACTTGCATAAGACTTTGGCTGCAAAGGCTATACTTATAGTGGTGTAGTTTCAACGTGGACCGTGAGTATTTTTTTAAGATTTGACCACCACTGACAGTATCACCCATAGACAAGTTTTACCTGAGCCTGCCGGGATCTGCTGTCTTGTGTTTCCTTCTCTGTCTCCTGCTGGTACCTCCACAGAATCATTTCCTGTACCCTTCACCTTCTGCCTCCGCTCCACCTTCTCCAGTTTTCCTCGGAGGATGGAAATCTCCTCGGTTTTCTGCGCCAGCTCCGCCTGCTGCTGACACAGGCTGCTCTCAAAGATCTTGGCGATTTCGCACACTGCAGCAGCCAGTAGGGAGTCCATGACAGTGGCCAGCTGAGCATGGAATGCAGTCCTCACAGAGTCCATCATTGGTCTCACTGATGATGGTTTAATGTCACCTAAATATTGGCACTGCTGGTTTCTTCTATGGCTGCACAGTTGGGGCTCCTGCGGGACAATGCATCTACCACTGAACACTCCTCTGTCCTGGCATCTATGAACTGCCATGAGAATGTGCCATGTTTAATAGCTATGTCATGTAACACCCAATTATTGCTGCATGTCATTGATATAAAGTAATCCACGTATTGTTATTAATATTAGTGAGTCTCCATCCACTTCAAATTCATTTCAGCATCAAATGTCTAGGTAGCAATTCCTCATAGCTGATTTTCTATCGGTCAAATATTTAGACGACGCTTGGTATTTGCAGTAAGAAGTGACTGCACAACACAGCTTAACCGGAATATAACAAACCAGTCCAAAACCCTGCTAGCTATAAGAATTATGGCAAGTTGTAAACGTAAAGCAGTGCTTGATGCCCATTATTATGCTAACATTAGCTACATCTGATAAGCAATGTAAACAAGACACAACGAAATCTACCGAGCCACTACAGACCGCTTTATAGCATTAAGCTAATTCTAAATTCTTGGACACAACCAAAAAGTCCAAGCACAAATTGATCATGCTATTTGTTAGCTAAATATCTTAACTAGATCAATGAACAGGCTCTACATAATTGGCAGTCATATTGAAGGATGCGGCGACTCGTTATCCAGCGAGTTGACCAAGTTCCGTGATGATCATACGTGACGATCATAACGAGAAATCTCGCGATGTTACATCTTCAGTCTGGAAGTAATGCAGGTTGCAGTCTGAAGAGGAAGCATTGTAGTGGACTGTGTTCTGGATATTTATATGTACGTCTTCAGCTGTCAGTTATTTATATTCATTTATGACACACTTACTACGCATAAGACAAATATGTCTTCCCCATTACCACAAAAATACACAAAAAACAAGGCGTAAACTTTTAATTTACTTAAGAAAATTAACGTCTGAAATAAAGAACAGAATTTGACTTTGAAAAATATATTTTACTTCGACAAAATGAAACTTGGACGCATAAAATAATTCAAGAATCATTTATACTTTGGATAAAAATGACATGTAAACACCAACATTCCAGGCCCAGAACTACAGGCATCTTGGCTATAGCTGCCGTTTTTGTTACTATTATTGATACAGTTCTACTCTCTGCACACACGCAACCATGGACTTGAACCCCTAGCTCCTGCACTAAAGTCTGCCTTCACTACCACTACAATATGACACTGACTGAAGGTCTGCACTCTTCAGACAGCTGCACAAAGGTTACTGACACACTCATATGGCTTCACCTACACCTGTATCTCTATAGGTCCAACTGCTCTTGTGACTGTCTTGGTAGGTCATCAGACTCACAATATTGATGGTATGGGTTGAAGTCCTGTCTTCCCTCAACTGCTCAACCTCTCCTTTAACAGTTCAGACTACGCTTCCAAATTGCTGCTTGAGTTCAATAATTACCTACTAGCTAACTTTTACCCACATTTTAATGTTGTTCAAAATTATACTTTTGCATTTATATATATATACACACACACACACACACATATATATATATATATATATATATATATATATATATATATATATATGTGTGTGTGTGTGTGTGTGTGTGTGTGTGTGTGTGTGTGTGTGTGTGTGTGTGTGTGTGTGTGTGTGTGTGTGTGTAAATACATTTCTACAAGGCCTTTAAATTACTGTGACAGACACTGGACTTCAACCCACATCTATCTACTACCTAACAAGAATTTCACCAGCCTAGCTTACTTAAGGAGCTTAGTGACCACACTATTTTTAAGGTTTTACATCTGCTGTTTGGTGGCAAAATTTAAACCACTGACATGCATGTGACTTGAACTCACATCTATTTGATATCTACAAACACTTCTACCATCTTGAGCCACAGAGGCTGGTTAGTGACCCTGAGATTTTTACACAATAAAAATGACTTTAACAACTTCAAGCAACCGGTGATGGGGACAGCAGCAACACTGCTCATGCTAGCAGTCACAGGGACAACAATGAAGCTAGCACAGCTTCTGTCTCAACACCTTGCTTGCATGTTCATGGACAGCTGGCCTACATGCAGCTGTGAGAGTCCAAAGGACATAGAACTGTTATGGACACAGGCCGTAAAACTCGAAACAGGGAAAGGGAGGATAATTCTGGCAACCAAAAAAGTTTCATACCAATTTTCACACCAATACACTTTTAAAAACACCCATGCAAAATAGGTTTTCAATTTCAACAATGAAGTACTTTTGAGAAGATATATTTTAGTCCTTTTTTTTCAGTACTAGGTGGCTGTGGCTCAGTTAATAGAGTAGGTCATCCAATGATTGAAGGGTTAGCAGTTCATGTCCCGCCTCTGGCTGTCCACATGTTGAAGTGTCCTTGGGCGAGATACTGAAGCCTAAGCTGCTTACAGAAGGGTCAGACAGTGCTGGTGTTTTGGCAGCAGCTGTCTACTGGTGTATGGGTGAATGTGAGGAATTGTAAAGTGCTTTGGGCACCAAGTGGTGTATAAAATGCGCTATACAAGTACAGTCCATTTACCATTTTTAGGATGCAGCAAGAGGGCTGGAAACAGCTGGAAGCTGTGCACCCCAGACATCGAGCTCCTGGCTGTGTCCTGCCGTCCCTTCTACCTGCCCAGAGAATTTCCTCAGCTCTTTTTCACCATTGTCTATATTCAGACCTGGACAATATATATTTAAACCAGTAAAGTAGATCAAAAGAAAGTGATCTGTTGTCCAGTGGAACATTATACAGGTTAATGGTAATTATTTTGCACAGAAATTGGAACCATAAAATTGCATTTTAATAACCCTTTTTTCTAAAAATTTCTCTTGTGGGGAAACCCCTGGACCCCCATTTGAAAGAGACTCCAATGTCTGGGCTACAGCCCCCGGATCTTTACTGAAGCTACAGACACCCCTGCAAACCAAAATATGTTGTGTGGTGTTTTTTTCCCCACAAATTCTATGTAAGACTGAACTTGCCATAATTAAAAATATAAACAGACTTTTAAAAAATTAAAATAAATGCTTTATAAAACCATTTAGGTACCACTTATTTATGTTTTCCTTCTTTCATTTTGTTTTATCCCCACATTTATTTCTGCATTGGTTTACATTTACATTTTCTCAGAAATAAAAAATATGTCATACATAAATAGTGGAAAAAATGCAAAAGAGGAAATACTGAAGAAAATGTAAATGAAAGCAGTGCAGAAATAAATGCAGGGATAAAAATGAAAGAAGGAAAAAATAAACAAGTGGTACCTAAATGGTTTTATCAAGCATTTTTTTTAAAAATATTTTTAATTATGGGAGGTTCAGTCCTCCATAGCGTAAACATGTAAGAACATCTAAGTCAATGTCATGTCTAATGATTGTGTCCAGCGTCTGAAAATAGTAATAACATGTGGACTAAACAACTCACGGGTGGACTCCCTCAAAAAAATACAAAAAGGTAAGGGTAATAATAGTCATAAAAAACACACATTGATATACTATGAACTTCAAAATAAAATTACACAAATGAAAGCAATTTATTCCTCCCACAAGAAGGTGACCAAAAATAAACCCATGTATTTATTTCAGTGGATTTCAATTAATTATCTCACTGGCTTCACATTTGAAGACAATGCCTCTCATGTTTGTTTTATCCTTTCCCTTGTTCATTCTTTTACAATTAGGCACGTTACTGCCCTCTACTGTTTCCTATGACATTCATATTTTGTTTAGTGCAAAATAATGTCTGTGTTTCATCAGCGTTTTCATTTTAGGCCAGTTATCTAGGTTGAGTATGGTCTCCAGCTGCTGCCAGTTCTTTGAACAGTTTACTCTTTTGATGTGAATAATTCTTGCACTGGAATGGAACGTGTCTTACAGCCTCCACATGCACACTTGCCAGCCGGGAGTCTCCCACCCACAGCCAACCCACTCTTTTACTTTTTCTGCAGTGCAACATTCTTTTGTTTCTTCTGTATTATGCATTGTTTTTACTGGCTGGCTTATAATTTGAGTGCATTCTTACAGTCTGCAAATACTCAAAATTTAAGTGATCTGATTTTTATGTAATTCATTTCTTTCTTTTCCTTCTCATTTGACATCAACCATGTAAAGCAACTTTTTAGGTTCTAGTAAAATACATGATGACTACCAAAGCAGAGGTTCATATTCATATTAATCATATTCATTTTCTTTGTTCTTCCTCCTGTAGTCTATACCAGTCTACAAGGAGTTAACATAGTAACATGATGTGATCAGACTGGCCATAGTGCAAACATTTACTGAGCAACAATGTGACAGGAAGTATTGTGTGTAGTTGAGATAATGGGTTTCTCCTTGGTCTTACAGTGTGACAAGCTCTAGAAACCAAATTAATAGCAATATGATATTGTCTGAATTTAAATTTTAGTTAAATTGTTTAATAAGCACTTTTAAATATTATGTGGCATCTAAATTTGAGCTTGTGGACAAATCCAAGTTTCCCAGATGTAACCAACCTTGGAACTTGTAGAAGCAATAATTTAACAGCTACAATTAATGCACATAATGACAACAATAAGAAAATCTTTAAAATGTTGGAATAATGTAGTGTTAAGCTAAGACGTGTCAATATGAGAAAACAGATTACCCTATAGTCTACAGGGGTTTCCTTTATTGCTTTTAAATGGTACACATTGTTAGTGGAAGGCTTACAGGTTCTGTGAAGTGCTTTTAGATTCAAGATTCAAAAGGTTTATTTTCACAGTAAAAAACACACAGGCTTGATGCTATGCAGTGATATTCTTAGATTGCACATTTCGTGCAATGTGAGAAAAGTAGTATCAGTAAGTGCGGTTTTACTGTGATAACTTGTGAAATATTAAGTGCCCTCTTTGTTTGAGTTTACAGAACTATCTATATTCAGCACAATACTATAATGATCCTCTTTTTCAGCATGCTAGCTGGCCCCCCAGGCTTAGCCAAAGGTGGTGTTGTTCCAGGCCACATTAGCTGCATCCATGTCGAAAAAGTTAACATATATCCTGAAATAGACATAGGGAGAAGCAGGTTAATCAGTTTCTGTTTCTTCAACAGATTTTCTGTACTTTCAAACTATGTGTGAGGAACATACTGGTGTCAGTGCATTTGCTACCTGTCAGCAGAGATGCCCAGATGTTTGTTGAGCAGTCCACACAGTAGCTTTGAGTATTGCTTGTTGTGAGCGCCACTTATTTTGCCAATACTGTGGAGGGAGCAGAGGGCACAGGGGTCTCCTTTTCCCCCAAACATCATCATTTGGTCAGGGTTGATATGAACAGCAATGTACTGGAAAAATAAAGATAGATACATGTAATCAATGTCAAGCCCACACTTTTGTCTGTCAATAAAAGCTTTCACAAGTGTGTCACAACTACAGGCACCTTGTATCATGTTTTTGCAAGTCCTGCTACTATTATGCTATATTTTTTTTACAGTTCTGTGTAGGCCATGGACTGTGATGTACATTTTATCCAACCTTAACATTAAATTGATGTGCAAATAATATTTTAATGATATTGTAACTTAAAAATTGCAGGGTATAGATTACTGTTTTAAAACCCTCAAAATGTTTAGGTTTTGAATCACTACTATCAATACAGTGACATTTTTCAGGTAAAATTAAGTTTTTCCACTGGCATCAGACATGACCTGTTTGCATATTCAGAGGATTTATACTGAACATGGAAACACGTAGTGTTACAAAAGGACTATCTGCATCATCACAGTAAATGGTAATAAATCATTTGGAAAAGCAAAATGTCGATAAAAATTTATTTGGAAAGCATCACAAAAATACTCTTAAAGTAAGAAATTCACACACATATTGGTAATGCGAATATAATAATCTATTTTCTGCATTTCTTAAAGAATATTTGGCTTGATAGGAGAACTACATTTGCAAATCACTTCTCCTGATTAGTATGACATTATAGCCGATTTCTTTTTAACATGTGGGTCATCTCATGACTCATCGTAACTTTGCATTGCATGGTGTGCTGAAGTATTCATTTACAATGAAGACATCTCTCAGTTGTTCCCTCCTAATGAACACACACATGTCCATTAAGCTATAAAATGTTAATTATAAAAAAAAACTTAACGTTATTTGCGGTAGAAGACGAGCACCAAGTAGACAACGGAGGTGGGTTTATGAAGATTATACAGAGTAAATGCCTTGATCTACCTGTGCCGGTTTGCCCATAGCTTTGGCCAGCTCTTCAGTAGCCTCGGACAGTAAAGCGGCCGGAACATCACTTTTGGCCACGTTGGTGTTCACCACAAACATAGGCATTTTTATGCTCTTAAAAGATGTTTTGTTTCCCCAACGACTCTGCGGATAGTGCAAATATCGGAATGGTAGACGAAAAGAGAATGACCGCTTTCCTTCTCTTCTTCTTGCTCTGTGGAAAAAAGAACCACAGCGCCCTCCTTTCTCCAGAATGATACGGTTATGACAAGCTCTCAAAATTTTCAACCAGCAACAAAATTAGTTAATGTATATTAAAATATACGCATAAAAGGTGTGAAAATGTTTACATCTCATCAAGTACAAAAGTTTCGTTAAATTCCGAGGTTATTATTTTTCAGGGTGCGACAGCTTTTGAGTGTAGGGTAATTACGGTACTGGGCATGCGCAGTGATGTCAAGCATCATTAAGCAGTGCTGAAGGAGGCGAAGAGGAAAACAGTGGCTGGGAGAGAGGACAGAAGTTGGATTGTGGTTTCCTTTGTCGTGCTGGCTTTGTAATCACAAACAACGGAGAAGCTTATCCTTAAGAAGTGAGGAAGTTAGGACCTTTCGCCATTTCTCATCTAATCCTCTTCATTTCACCTAACAAACGGTGCGTATACAAGGCTAAATTAGCCCGGGTGCTAGCGTTACCACTTTCCAACGTTACGGAAAGGTTGCTACTCCTACTTTAACAGTATTACGTCGGTCACTATTACAAGTTAAATGGCAAGCTAACTTGACCCGAGTCGTGTCTTATATCAATAAAACTACGCGATCGACTTTAAATAAATAATCTGTAAGCTCTAATCAGATTTGAACATAGAATGAATACCGATAGTGTACATGCAGATTCACCGAGTCTTGTCCATACTCCACTGATAAGATTATAATGTAGCACCAAGCTAGTGATAAATCACTCTTCTGTAAATGTCATCTGCGATACAATCGAGCCTGTTCATATGTATATGCCACCATGTGAAGCAAAGTGACCTCAAATGGATAAGTGGGTTGAATGTATTCGTGACTCTGACAGACTGACGTGATAACACCATTTTTGTTGAACTATTAGGTCTATCAGAACCTGTGGCTACAATGATGGAAGAATCAGTCACCGCTTTTGAGACGCATCTGACGGCTGTCATGGACAGCCTGATCCGAGCATCTGTTTGTGAGATCACCAAACTATTCCAGGAGACGGTGAACGACTATCTGGTCGAGCTGTCCCTCAACAGGAAGGAGAACGAGGCTCTCAAACTGCGATTGAGGCTTACTGAGAACAAGCTGAGAACCGAACGCAAGTACGGGTTGGGCTGGGCTGCAAACCGCCGCAACGCTGGGCTGGCGGTGGAGGAAGGATCCGGAGGGCGGCAGAAACGCAAAGTTGAACAAGCCCGTAAGTATCTGTCTGTGTTGAAGGTGGCTTTCCCTCCATAATTAGGATGACTTGTACCACCTTTAGTTTTTTGTTTGGGGTTTAAAGTTGCAATTACAATTTAGTGGCACCTTGGTAAAATCTTCTACATTTTAGAGTAATGTTGTGTTTCAACAACAAAAACAGGGTTATTGCTATGCAATCGAGGCTTATGTGAAGACGCACTTGTTTTGTTGGAAACCATCTGGCAAGAGCTGATCTCTCCCTCCTTCCTCCCTCCCTCCTTCCTCCCTCCTCCCTTCCTCCTCCGCCTCCTCTTCATATTCGCTCCCTCTGTCCTTCACCTCCCCCTCTCCTCTTTCTCTCCACTGCATTCTGTCCCTCCCACTCCTCTGTGCTTGTGCACACTCTCTCTCCCTCCCTTCCTCCTTCCCTCCCTCCCTTCCTGTCTTGCTCCTCTCCCTGCCCCCACCTCCTTCTCTTCTTTCTGTCTCGCTCCAACCCTACCTCCTCCCCTCCCCTTCCCGCTCCTTCTCTCCTTCACACCCTCTCCTCCTTCCGCTCTCCCTGCCCCCACCTCCTCCAACACTACTCTCCTGCTCTATTCTCCTTCATCACGTTGCACACACACATACACACACACACACCATCCTCCCCCCACCTCCTCCACTGCACTCCTCTTCACCACCACCACCTCCCTCCATAATTACACACTCCCTCTTTACTTCCACTTTTGTGCTTGCTGTCTCTCCTCTTTTCACCACTTCATCCTCTACTTTCTCCTTTAATATGTCCTCCCTGTCATCTTCCTCTCCCTCCCCTGCGCCTCCCACCAACTCCACTTCTCTCTCTCCTCTCTCCATCTCTTGATTTTTTTCCTCCTGTCACGTGTTTTCTCTCCTTCCCTCTCCCACTCTCTTGTCTGTCCTTCTACGCCCCCTCTCTCCTCACTCGTTCATCATGCTTACTATTCCTCCCACTTCTGTTCCTCTCTCCCTTCCCCCAACCTCCTCTCTACTCCTGTCTCCCTCTCAAATCCCCTCCTACTACTCCTCCTCCTTGCTCTCCTTTCCTGACACTCCACTCATCTCCTCCTTATTATCTGTCTCTCCCTCATATTTCATTCTCTCTCCTTCCTGTCTCCCTGCCCACCCCCTTACTTGTTCTCCTTCTTTTCTCACCTCCCTCCCACCCTGCTTTTCCTCTCTTCTCCACAGGAGGCAAGTCAAAGAGGGGCCCGGCAGCAGCCAAAGGTTGGCCTGGAGGTGTGTGGGAGGAAGGAGGAGGCGGTGGTGGTGGGGGAGGCGGAGGCGGAGGAGCTGTGGGGATGGTAGCAGGAGCAGGAGGAAGAGGGGGGAAGGAGGCCAGGGAGATGTACCTCATCCAGTTCCCTGGGGATGACGAAGATGAGGGAGGGATGGTGGAGGACGAGGAAGGGGAGGGCAGCCTCAGCGGTGAGGGGGAGGAGACGGCCAACATCAAAGAGGAGGTGAGGGAGACAGGCTTTCTCAGAGGAGGAGGAGGAGTAGGAGGAGAAAGTGGCACAGCATCTCTGCACTGCACAGCAGCTTCATATAGAGTGAAAAAGAACATAGACACAAAAAAGGGAGATAAAGACTGTTTTGCTTGTGTTTTTCAGCCATCAAATCACTGCAGAGTGGATGAAGGGTAGGCTATTGATTTGATATTTAGCTTCTAGAGGAGCCTGTTGAATTGGACTCTCCACATCTCAAGTGCAGCAAGCTTTTAGGTAGAAATACTACTGGTATGGTGAAAAGCTCTTTGCTATTCTACCACAGTGGCCAGAATCACTCTTTACCTTCCCTCTGCATTTGCATATTCAAACCATGTATAGCTTTCCTATCAAATAATTTGAAAGTCTTTATTAGGTAATAACACGAAAATCTAATGAGTCTAAAGACATAAATATTTTCTCCCTTGGATTTGTGGAATACTCACGACATAGTCCATGTTTATATGTGTGTTACATTAAGCAGATTTTGGACAAAAAAAATTGTCTGTTTAAATAGCATCAAAATAGAAACCATTATATTGTGGAAACATATTGTGGTTCATCACAAGCTCAGAGAAGTCAACTGGACCTCTGCTCACACTGTTCTTATACGGCTCCCTTATTGCACATTAAAGTTTTTCACTGGTATTTGTTGATGTAAGTATGGATCATGCTTGGCTTGATAGTGCACAGTTTACACAGTCTGAACAAAAACGGCTATATACATAGTTTTTATGGACTATTTTTAGCTTTGACTATAAGACATTTTCACTGTGACAAAGTTTATGCCATGCAGTGCTTTTGCTTTTCACAGCAAATGTCCCAACATTTATTTCCATCCAGACTTGCATTTATTTTTCCCTAAAATGTGGTATTGATGAAGGAAGAGTCAGACTGCTGTGTAAAGTCTTCTCCAGCCCATCCCAAACACTCTTAATAGGGTTCAAATCTGGACTCTGGTGACCAAACTGTAAAAAAAAAAAAAAAGTCTCTTGCACCAAGTGCTTTCACAAGCTCAATGAGCCTCATGAATCCTTGCATTTTTCTATCTTTATGCTCTCCAGTAAAATGATGATTGTTCAAGAAAGAAAACCTACTCACTGCATTAGTGATAAACTTGTTACACCTATTAATCATTGCAGTAATTATCCAATGGAACACTCCTACCTCTTTACCTATTTTCTTCGTTAAATATGGGTGGGGACTTTTTTTTTGGCCAAGCTGTGTATAATGCCAGTTTGTGATGCAATGACATCTGAGTGATTGGAAATCTCAGGCATTCTGCCCAGGCTTGTATCCTTGCCATTTACAAAGAGACATTTTTGCAGATTCCTTTAAGATGTTATGTTCTGTATAAGATGAAATATCCAAATCTCTTGCTTTAGTCTTTTAATCTTTTAATGATTTTCTCACAAATTTGTGGCTAAATGTTAATAAAAAAAAATATAAATATGTATATATACATATATATATATATATATATTCAGCCCATCTGTGCTCCTTGGGAAGTAGGCCTTTCTGGAATGTTTCTCTTGCAGCAAATCATCAGCTTGTTGGAATCATATTATCGTTGTTCCTCATAAATAAGTTTAAGCATCCCAACTTTATTTTGGATTTATGCATGCCTGAGTGGTAGACGTGGACATGTTACATTCACATTGACAACATTAAGTATCTTGTCTTCTTGCTGTACACAGTGAAATGTAGGCCAAAGTACATGAAGGAGTCAATGCTGTCTGTTTATGTGCTTTTTCCACATGCCCTAACTTCTGATTTGGAGTCGTTTAATATCCTGTTCATTTTCAGTTGTTTGTCCTATAAGCCTCTGTGCTTATCTTTGCAGTACCCTCAAATGGAGGGCTATCAACCTGCTTCTCTACAGCTAATCAAGGAGGCTTTGAAGATGGATCCACCCAACCAGAACCTCCACTCTTGCTCCAGAGCCCAAAGTGAAGGTAATGACGGTAATGATGATCAGACAGAACTGATTGAGGGGGGGGTGATTGCAAACTATAGTCATAGTTTGAAAATGGAATTGGTTCTTCATGTCAGATCTTTTCTTCACATCTTCTCCTGGGTTTCTTCTCAGGAGAACTATCAGACCAGCCACCAACCCTTCATCCAGGGGAAAAAGAAGAGGATGAGGACTGGGAGGTGGGCTCAGGAGAGCGATCAGAGGGAGGCATGACTGCAGAGGAGCTGAGGGGTTTGGAATCCGCTCTCAGAGCTGAGAGAGGTAGAGAGCAGGCTGCTATAAAGTCTTCACGTCCTGTCAGCCCTGACACAGGAGCAGTACAAGGCAGTGTAATAGGCCTGGCTCCCAAATACATTGGTCTAGATGGAATGGAGCAGGATGGGGAGCTTGAGCCTGAGCCGCCCACATTGCAGAGAGAAGACCAGATAGGACAAGCTAGGGTGAAGGAAGATCCCATGACTGGAGTTGTCGGTGGAGTGGAGATAAAGGCAGGCTGGGTGAAGAGGATGAGGGAAGGTGACTCAGGTGGAGCCGTGGCTGCAGAAGACATGAGTGAGCAGGGAGAGTCAGAGCACCTTCCCCATCTGTCTACCTCAGGAAGTGTTGGGGAGAGCGGAGGAGAGGAGGAGGGTGGTGGTGATTTGCTTCACTTCTGTCCTCAGTGTGGAGGAGGTTTCACATCAGAAGCTGAGTTAGATGAGCATCCCTGTCCACTAGGTGGTGCCCATTTACAAAGCAGTGGAGCAGAGCACAGCCTTTTCCCCTGTGCATCCTGTGGCAACACATTCAGCCATGCCTGGGCACTAAAGAACCATGAGTGTGCCTGTGCCGCAGAGAGACCACACTGCTGCGAAATCTGTGGGAAGCGCTTCACTCATTCACGCTCACTAGAACGCCATCACCTGGTCCACACAGGTGAGAGGCCACACCAGTGCCCACAGTGTGGCCGCAGCTTCAGCCGTTTAGGAAACTTAGAACGCCACCAGCGGATCCACACAGGTGAACGCCCATACGGATGTGAAGCCTGTGGAAAACGGTTCAGTCGTGTGGAGTACTTAAAGAGACATCAGCTGATACACAACAGCGAAAAGGCTGCACTGCAGTGCTCCAACTGTTCAAGGAGTTTTTGTGATGTAGAGCAACTGAAAAACCACCAGTGTTTTTAGAGCATCTGCTTGAAATATGTGATTAAAAAAGGAAAATAGCAGGTCTTATTTGAATGCGGTAGATGTGGTGGAAGATGACTGTGATGGATCTGTATCCTTGACTCATGCATTTGCAATTGCCTTTACTACACAGGAGTGGTTTACTGAAGATAAAGAAGAGAAGCAGGTGGTGTGGATAATTTTATCCTACTTTTTGGTTTCTCTGTAGGAAGAGAATCAGAATCAATCTCAGACATTCAGCCATTTTAATTCTTTGCTCATTTGTATGTACAAGACTTATTTATGATTCTCAGTACAAATGTACATTTGTATGTTTTTATAAATTCATTCAGTCATGCTTAAACTGATGGCCTTGTTTTTGATGATATTGACAACATGGTGTTTTGTATGTTTGTGCTTTGGTCATATTGGTAAGAAATAAATATTTCCAGGAACCAGAAGACTCATTCAGTTTTATTTGAAAATCGTAGGATTTATGATACAACCATGGCACTAACATTGACAGGATGGAAAATGAAGATATTCATGGGCATTAATTGTTTAAATGTCTACAATCTTCATTTTCCAAGATAGATAAGAAGAGAAGTTCACCCTGAAGCCCCTCTCCTTTTCTTACACAATTTTTTTTTCAACAATTTTTAAATTCAGCTATTGTTTCAGGATTTTCTCTAAATCTGACTGGGACATAAATTTGACTTTGTATCATTCCCACATTTGAGGTACTGTTTTTTCCACAGCATCATATGATGTGAATTAAGTTTGCTTGTCAGGACAGTAAAAATCAACCCACATGTTCAATAATTGCCACCTTACCTTCAACAGTTTCAGTGAATTCTAAGACATAATCCTACACACATAAGGTGATTGACCTTTTAATGAATATTATTATCAAGTTCAATCCAGAAACCTGATTTAAAGCCTGTTCATGACAGATAATGTTTGTCAGGGTGAAGATGGCCGTGTAGTTGTCCCTTTTGTCCCCTAGTGTTGACAGGGACAGAGAAATCTTTGTTGTTCTGTAGCAAGACCTGCGTCTCATCCACATGTTTGTCATTATTGGAGTGCATTTACACTTTTCCTACACTTTCATGGTGCCCCAAAGTGCTTTAAAGCCTCACATACACCATGCAAGGTGCTACTGGGAGCAATTTAGGGCTGGCCACTTGGGATTCGAACCACTGACCTTTTGTTCATTCCGTTACCTATTCCTCCTGCAATCTAATATTATAAGATGAGAGCAAACTGCAAAGTGCCCTTGGTTGGTGCTGAAAACTTCAGCAGCATTGTTCATTTTTCTGTTATAGTCTACTTCAGTTTTTTAGGTATTTAAAAACTATTTGACACAGAATCAAGGTCCATAGGACAGAAGAAAAAAGAATAATATACAGCAAGAGAGGAAAGAAATAGCATAAATCTATTTGTTAGTTACACATAAAGGCTCAATTGCCAGTGAGATCACAGTTTAGAATTAAACCACACATTTAAATTTTTTGTGACCTTGACCTTTGACCTATTCACCAAAATGTAAATGGGATCTATGCTGGACCACTTTGCACCTTTCCTGAAAATTTCATGGAAATCGGTCCCCTAATTTTTGCCTAAAGTTGCTGGCAAACAAACAAACAAATATGATTTTGGACCACCTCGCACCTTTCTTGAGAACTAAATAGAAGTAGGTCCAATAGTTTTTTTTGTAAAGTTGCTGACAAACAGACAGACAAAAAACCTAAACCAAAAATAATATCCTTGCCTTCCCCTCGGGGGGAGGGGGTAACACAACTATTCTCCACATAGTGAGACTACATTTCTCTCCTCTATAGTATCTTTGAACAAAACATGTCTGTTAAGTAAAAACAAACCACATAAACTGTATACTAACTTTATATGGACAGAAAAAATTAGACTTGAAGCAGTGTACTGTCTTTTTTTATATTTATAACCATTTTGAAACATCCGATATAATAAGGCTGCAGGTTGGCTGTCAGAGATGTTCACAAGTCACTTTTTACAAGTCCAAGTCAAGTCTAAAGTCCTTCTGCACAAGTCTAAGTCAAGTCTCAAATGGCTGAAATTAACATTTTCACATTAGATGCTATTTGAGATAATACCGCATTGTTGTGTTGTTTTAGATTAAGTATGTAATAATTAACTGTGGTGAAAGCATGTAGGCTTTACTGTTCTATATACGCCGTTATTTCACACTACACCATCAAAATGTATCAGAACAATGCATGTGTACTGTGAAGAAACATCCCAAAAGCTTTGTTTAAATTTGATCAATGTATTTGATCCCGTGACCATGTGGCAGCATGCACGCATTACAAACCTTTGCACAAATATCAAGGGAGGGAAACTATTATTTCTACCTGTGATTTTCCCATAATGTCAGGCAACACGTTGGAAAAACTGAAACAAATTAAATAATAAAATAAATAATTCCATGATAATGAACTCGCAAGTCATATCACACAAGTCCAAGTCAAGTCTCAAGTCTTTGTTTGTGTGACTTAAGTGTGATTCAAGTCCAAGTCTCAGATTTGAGTCCCTATGTCTGTTGGCTGTGAAGGTCAGGTATTGGGGAAAAGGAGATACAAAGACAAGTTTGACTGGCAGATTTTATTTCAGAAAAAAATCCACTGATGAGACACAATTTTTAATTGGCAGAAATATGGATGATATTTCTATTATAGAAGCTAAATAAAACATCCTTTAATTGGAAGATATTTGTACAAAACTGAGGTTATTTTTTTTTACACTTAACAATATATACATTTTCTTCTAATCAATAGAAATGTCAAAGCCATTTTACAGTTTTATTTGTAAAACCATGGTGTTGATAACATGTTTAATACACAAAGAAAGTAAAGGCAAAAGGTGTTCAAGTTTGGCTCTACACCTCAGTAAGGTCATATGTAATTTAAGCATGAACATGTAAACTTGTTACTGACACTGGTCATGAAACAGACGGATGGACATGGCCAGCCTTTCAGTCAGGATACCCTCCAGTGTAGCTACAGACATCTGTTTCACATCGTAGCCCCTAACTGAGCTCTTTGCCTTAATATTAACAGGTACGATGTCTTCCCTACTGTTGGGGTCATTTCTTCCCAGTGCAGCGTATGTGGGGAAAAACACAGAGGAAGACAGGCTGGTGTTGTATGATGGACAGCAGTAGGCACACCACATGTACTCAGGGATTGCTACCCTGTTTTTGATCCAGTGTGTTCCAGATGCATACGGCAGAGCTCCAGTGACCACAAACATCTGCCCCTTGCACACATTCTTGAATCTTTTTAAAACCTCATTCTCAAATTGATTCCAGGGACCTGAGTTGGAACCTGCTCGCTGAGGGACGATGTTCGTTAGGGTGAAGGTAGCCTCACGGTTTTCTTTTGTGCCTTGATGCATGCTGGGATTGAGATGGCCTCTAGTGTAGTTGGATTTCTTGTAGTCCTCTAGCACAGCCTGACTTTCAATCACATTCTGGTCAACAATACTTGTGAATGGTTTCATCTCAGGATAAGCACCAGAAAATGCCAACTTAATAATAGACAGAGAGAGAAAGAGAGAGACAGAGAGATGAGAAAGTCACATTTTAAAAACTACAACAAACTGTTTTGATGTTTATAATGACTATACATGAACTTCACTGTCACAGTTTCACTCTTCAAAGACGTGAACTAATAAAAACCGTTCATTGATCTAAAATGTTTATATATAACTTTTGATCAAAAGCATATTAATGCATTGAAATTTTGCAGGTAAAATGCAGTTTCTCATGTTTTTTGTACAACTAGATGTGTTTTATTTTAACAGTCAGAGGCTCCGTAGTCCATAAGGAAACATCATAATTATTTGCACCATTGATTCACCAGTTTGATAAATTACATTAGTTACACATACTTACTTTACTTTTAATGAATTAAATATTTAGCAGAAAATTTTTGCATTTCCTTCAGTTTATTGTGACCTGATATACGTATCTTTGAATTTATTCGAAACTTCTATAAACATCTAGAGGATCAGTGGATTACATATTGAAAAAAAAACAGATTTTTACTGAAAGAAAGATGAATATACGGCTAAATTAAATTAGAAATTGCCACAAAAATAATTGTAGGTCTTTAATCATCAAACTATGTGAAGCCATCTGACTAAATAGCTCATGTAAAACAGAATAAAATAAAACTTTTGCTTTCTGTATTACTTGACAAAAGAAAAGAAAAGTGCTTACTGTAGTACTTACTGTCAAAAACTCCTTACACCATTAACACACTGACCACAAAGGCATCACACAGAAACTTCAGTCACATCATATAAAAGCAACTTACAAAATATTTTTTCCTGCACGGTAGTTCTTTATAAAAAAAAAAAATGCCACAACCAAAGGAATAACCAATAACCAATAATACAGGATTCTTTAAAAGAAACCCACATCTGCCAAAGTAAAACCATACTGAGTATAATTAATATTTAAGTGAAACATTGTTTTTGTGCTAACCTGTGGTTCATACATCCAAGTGGAATTGGGCCTCTTTCCATCTGCAGGTCTGAGGATGTACGCAGAATACACTGGTACACGATGCTGGCGATGATACAGGCTGGCAAAGTGGTACTCGTTTTTGTAGCGCTGACATATTGGCTGATATCGTGCTGCATCAAAACCCTCTGGTGGAGTTCTCTCAAAAAAGAAATCAAGGCATTTAGAGAAGTCACGGCCAAGTTCTCCATGGACCAGACCACCAAACCCATGTAAAAAAACAAACAGAATGCTAGAGAATAAGAGTGACATCCTGAACAACACTGTGTTCACAAGCAGAACAGCAGGCAAGATATATGTACGTCTGCAGAAGATACAAGTGAACACTGTCAGCAGAAACCCCAGTCTTAACAACCCCCCCCCCCCCTTCCCCCCCACCACAAGCCCTTTCTATGAAACTTCCCCACTTTACCAGCAGTCACACTTCAGGGAATCATTTAGGTCACTTGTACTTTAAACTCCAAACCAAGTACCAAGACTGATCTAAGCATTTATTTGATCTACACTGCATCATTGTAATATTTTTTAACATATATATGATCCTTTTTTTTCAATCATACTAATACAGTCAAATCATCAAGTTTCAGATGAAACTGTATGTTAAAAGCAAAGTTCAACAAATTTGTGGTAAATTCTGCAGGATGGAGTCGTGTATTCTACGTGACTCAGAACTAATAATGAAACCCTGAGGAGTGCTTTTCCCAGTTTTACATATTTTCTCCAAGATTAATTAAATCCTGTGTTACTGGAGTATTAGACATTTTGGATAAGACTATCCTGTTTGATGCAGTCCCCATGAATGGTTTATAGTCAAACACTTCCTCACTCTTTTCATGATCATTATTTTTTCCGACTGTCCTGGGTTTGGAAGGTTCAATGTATCTTCAGTTGTTCATGGTTAAAGTAAAATCATAAAACAGACTTTCTTGGCTTCTTGGCTGGTCTCTTTGTTTTGTCCTGCTCTATTTTCTTCTCTCATTAAAATATATGTTCTGAAAACCAGAACACGTTTTAGGAAGAAAAAAACCTTCACTTGAGACTTCCATTATTTCATTATCTGTGGATTTGCATTCAGTTTTGTTTTTGAAGTGTTGCTGGTAAATTAGTTATATTACAATTAGTCACAAATGGTTTCATGATGAGAAAGAACCAGACTGAAGTAATATAATAAAAGTGACTGGATTAAAGAGAACTGCCTTTTTTTGTATTAAACACAGAGATATTCAGTCTCTGCATTTTTACCAATTATAATACACCACACAGTATTAATCATGATATATATGTTATGTACTTAATTATAATTCATTATTCTATTAAATATTTTCTCTTTATGAAGCAAACTTTCAATTAAGTACTTCCACAAAAAAGTGGGGGGTGGTTTGTTGCCAGCTAAAAGTAAAAAATATATACTTGTTAACTAAATGTAATATTAAATGTGTGATATCATGCATTTGTTTGGTGATTATATTACTATCATCTGCTGAACACAAAGTGACACAACACTCAGCATTAGGTTGACAAAATTATACCACCACAGAAATGTATTATGAATAAGCCTTTGTGGACCAATGAGTAATAAAATGTTTATTTGTTGTAACTGGAGATACATTTTAACCTTAGTTTTTGTTTCTCCTTTGTAGACAACTGTCGAGCCAGACTCTGTGTCAGCTAGTTTCTGTTCTTCTTGTTTGATTTATGCTATAGACCCAAAGGTTGTGGACTGTGTTTTGTGATTTTGATTAAGTAATGAGTTGTAAAAAAAAAAAAAAAAAAAAAAAGCTATGTGCATTTCAAAGGTCTCCACCAAAGATAAAGCGTACTGTAGCAAAACACACAATGCAGCTACCGCCTGAGGATGGTAGCACTATATGTGAACAATGCACCTGACATGACAGAAATGTCAAAAAGAGAAGGCATATTCAGTGTCTCTTGTAAACACACAAATTCTTAGCTTACTAGTTCTTTTAACTATGGAAAGTATCCAATACAATGTAAACAGTTCAACAACTTATAATTATTTTGTATACTTTCTTTTCCATTATCCTAATGCAATATTTTGGGCATTTGCAAAATGATATGATTATATTAAGAACATGACATGCTTCACACTTTTAATACCTGGTGATAAAATATAGTGTCAGATTTAATTGAAAGTTATAGCCCTATATTTTAGAGTAGATTGTCTTTTTTGTAAAACTTATCATGTATTTATTGATATTTGAAAGCATTCGGATATTAGAATTGTATTAATTGGACCTTGAAAAAGTACATCATCGCCACCTATTTTCAAAAGGCTTCTGCTTCGTGCCTAGATGACACCACAACATAAATGTTGTGCAGATATTTCAATGTATTCTTCAGATTATGTGATTATGATGTTGAATGGACAGATGGATGAACTGACGATTGACAAAATGATTACAATACCTCTTCTGTTAAATATTGGACCAAAGGGTAAAAACTCTTGAGATGTTCATGTTTTATTTTATAGGGGAAACAAATAAGGTATTGTAGATGTTTACCTATAGGTTTACCTATGAGGAAATGTAAATTGAATTTAGGTGTATTAAGTTAAGCAAAAAAAGGTGCCACTGCCTCTTGATGAAATGAGGTTCCAAATTTTGTACTGAAGTCATTGTCAGAATCGATTTAGGCTGATGGTGATAATAGCAAATGTTTGAAGTAATAGTTATTTTTTTCCATATGTTCCTGTTTTCAGACAAAGCCAGAGAAATCCACTGGAGAAAAACATATATATGTAGCATCGGCCCCTGGAGGTTCTCAGAGAGCATCCTCTCTCTACCTCTTCCCTTTGCAGTCTCTCTGTGGGATTATCTGACCTGAAACAGGTGTGGACCTGCCCAGCTGCTTCCACCTCAGCAGTCAAGACCCTTCAGAAGCTCAGCTTTGCTATCTCTGTTCTGACAGACTAGTTTCTGCTTCAGTATGTTCCGGTCAACAGCCTTATGTTTTCTTTTGCCTACTCTATACGATCAGCCTGGTTTCACTGCCTCTACAGCCTGACCCTGCACCCCCACTTTGATCCAATATGTGAATATGTGCTTCCTGTTTCTGTTTGCTCATGGGTTCAGCCTTCAGCCTCATTGTACTTTCAAACTGCTTGTGCATTGTGTTGCAGGTAGTATTTGTCCACCAGAGGGCACTGTTCTAAAATCAAATACTGGCTGAATATCAAACGAAGAATACACATTTTTGAGAAGAAGAAATTCAATACTACTACTACTACTACCACTACTACTACTACTACTACTACTACTACTACTACTACTACTACTACTACCACTACTATTACTACTACTACTACTATTACTACTACTACCACTACTATTACTACTACTACCACTACTACTACTACTACTACTACTACTACTACTACTACTACTACTACTACTACTACCACTACTACCACTACTACTACTACTACCACTACTATTACTACTACTACTACTATTACTACTACTACCACTACTATTACTACTACTACCACTACTACTACTACTACCACTACTACTACTACTACTACTACTACTACTACTACCACTACTACTACTACTACCACTACTACTACTACTACTACTACTACTACTACTACTACTACCACTACTACTACTACTACTACTACTACTACCACTACTACTACTACTACTACTACTATTACTACTACTACTACTACTACTACTACTACTACTACTACTACTACTACTACTACTACTACTACTACCACTACTATTACTACTACTCCTCCTACTACTACTACTACTACTAATAATAATAATAGTTTCCAGAAAAGCCAGGAACTTTTCAAAGAGTGACCTTGTAAGTTGGTGAAGAACTATCAACATATGACGCTTACCCTCCCTGTTCTTCTCTCCTACAAGCTCCTTCAAAAGCCAAATGGTTTTGAAATGTAGGTGCTGTGTTTTCTGGTCATCTCTGTCTTGCTCTGCACACCAAAGGAGGCTTAATCTCCCCTGGACTGTATCTCAGTGTTCTGTCAATGCCACCTTCTCTTCCTCACTCGCCTTCCTTCGCTGACTCCTGGTTGTGCTCAGCTCTTGTCTGGGTTGGATAATCTTCACATCCTGACAGTTTGGATTTCATCCTGTACTTGTTTGAATTGATGAACCAGCTGTTTAACAAACACTGCATCAAGATGTGTACAAAGAGCAAACAAAAAAATACCCACATCAAATGATATGTAATGTGAAATTGAACACAATGATCTTTTTACTGGTTGTGGTCTGAACACTTTTATTCATGGCACTGGTTTGGTGACATGCAGCAGTAGTGTGTGCAGTGGTTTTTAACCAGGTTTTAATCCTTGA
Organism: Siphamia tubifer; assembly: GCA_020466265.1. Classification (NCBI taxonomy): domain Eukaryota; kingdom Metazoa; phylum Chordata; class Actinopteri; order Kurtiformes; family Apogonidae; genus Siphamia; species Siphamia tubifer. The sequence goes on along the minus strand of CM035792.1, from coordinate 26,434,413 downwards.
GTTTTTAACCACTGTTTTTTAACATGTGGCTTGTCCTCTTTAACTATTTGTCTGATTAACTTCAAGTCAAGTGCAAATGAACGGTCATGACCTAGAATGCCTTATGTCATGACATCATAACTGTCAGGTTCAAAATGTTCCTCCATATGTAAATAGTCTGTAGTGATAAAGACAGGTGTGTGAAGCAGATGAGCTGCTGGAGAAGGGAGTGAGGACTAATGTGAAAGGATGAACGGCTATGCATGACACTCTTCTCTCTTCCTCTGATGTCATCACAACTCAGTTATGAGTAACAAAAAATTTAAGCTTGACAAAAATAGAGATTTAATTTATATATATCGTAACACATATCAATATCATCTGATATTAAAACATTATTGTGATGTGATTATTTACCATTTCCCTGCCTTCACCCATTGTAACTGGATTAAGCCCCCAGTGACCCCCGCGACCCTAGTGAGGATAAAGCATGTTTAGACAACGAGTGATGAGTGAGACATCATTAACTTAGCTCCTCCTCTATGGCTCTAATAGTTTCTATCAGAGTTGCTACCTCTCTGCTCACAGCCTCCATCGTCTCCTTCATGGTGGGAAATTTGACACTTCTCCAAAAACACATCTGTAATTCTGTGAGTTTTTGTGATTCAAACATATGTTACACCATAAAAAACCTTGAAACTTCTAGTTTAAAAAATATATATATATATATATATATATATGTATGTATGTATATATATATATAATTAAAAAATATATAGCTGGCCCTTTTGAAAGAGAGTGAAAAGAAATCTTTGAATTTTCTGTAGTATTGTCTGATTTCTGCAGCCGCCGATGCCACACCTATCACTATTCACATGGAAAGTACCTAGTGCTTGAGAATAAGGGTGAGAGCACGCCCCATTCAGTCCTGCCAAAGCACATGGAAAATGACAGGGGGTGGGGGCTGTCAGAGGTGCTTCACGCCCATCTAATTAGTATTCGACTAAGAGAGCCAGTGGTGTGACATACAATCATTTTTTTCCATTTTCCATAGAAACAACAACACATTTCTAAATGCTGTTTTTACTTTTATGCAGCCAACACTTGTGTTTACAAGGTTCAAAGTTCAAAAATCTTGGCTAGATATATTTATGGTGTGTTTTCTTGCACTGTTTAAAGACCTCTAAAACCTGTTTTTTATACAGTTGTGTTCACACTCAATTTAAATAAAATGTGTTTGTATTACATTCACTTTGCTTTTCAAAATGGGACCGGTCTCATGGATACCCCAAAATGATACCTTTGGAAAACAGGTCCCAGAGTGGGAAGATCAGGATATGGTGCTGTATATGTCCCAATATTATATAATCATAACAGTATCATCCTACCTATCCAGTAGAAACATGGTCACCTTAGCATCAGTTTTGAGCCCCTTTTCCTTTTTCAGTTCACACCAGCGCTGGAAAGCCGTAACGATTACCACCCTTGTCCTGTTCCGTTCTTTGCTCAGCTTCCTCACGGCTGTAGCTTTTTCAGACACCGTTTTTAATTTGGTTTTGCTGCCGTTAGTTGTCTTTTCCACCATAGCTGTTTATGTGAACATGCAGAAGGGGAGGAAGGGGTGGGGGAGAGTGTTGGGGGGTGGATTGATATTTGATGGATGTATAACCAAATCAATCATTGTAAAGATGATCAGTACAATGATTGGCCAGAGTTTTCCTCTGGTTCTACCTGCATTAAATTTTTTTTGCAAACATTCTATTTCAGTGTGTGATATGGGGTCATGAAGAGGTGTTCAAGCAATATGGTAAAACATTAAAAAAAAAAAAAAAAAGATCTCCCACCCCACCTTTAAGGCCTAAAATACATTTCCTATGCTCGCTTTACAGAGTTGACCTTTGACCTTTATGGGGGGGGGGGTCATTTATAAATTACTTTGTCCCACAAGGGTACATATTTTTTCATGAATTCTTCATGTAAAAAGCAATTGATAAAAGAACAATGGCTTCATGATCCATGAACATATTTGATTGAAAACACTTAGAACATTTCATTCCATAAGACTCCAAAATCATAAAAAAAACCATTAAAATATTCATGTTAGTAATGAATTTTGAAAAGTTGATGAACATAAGCTTAAATGGACGACTACATATGAAATTTGGTTCAAGATACTACAATTATAAAACGTTTTAACTGTTTTAAAGAAGGATTTGTAAATTTCTTAATATGCAATAACTAAAATAGTTAAAAACTGTTTAAGCTGTTTAGTAATATTTTTATTGGTGATTTATGTATGTTTTAGATTAGAAATTGCCATTACCATGACACTGCTCATGCATGTGACTCAACATGTGCTATTCTCTCCTGTTTATCCTTGTTGCAGCACATGGCATCAGGATTTTTGATTTTATTGGTTAGACGGGATTTTAGGTGACAAATTGATGGTAGAATATGATTGGTTAGAGGCTTGTGTTATTTGTTCAAGCTTTTTTAAGCGTAATTTATAAATGACGTAGTCCCATACAGGGTTAACATGTTCTGCACTTGTGTTTGTACAGTGTATGTTTGATTTAATGTTGGGGCTGATCTGGAAATAAATGGGTAAAATAAAACTACACAGTCAACGAGGGTTAAATTAATATGTAGTTTTATTGGTTTAAACACCTTTTTCCAGTGATTAATACTGGAGAAGAGTTCATGTTCATCTTTTACTTGTTTCATTCTAAATGTAGAGGGAAAGTTTGGAGTTGGTATAATTTGTAGGTTATTCTATTATTCTACATATCATATTAGACTATGACGTCCCTATAGTAGCCTGGATCATAAAGTGAGTCTTAACTATTTTGTGTGTAATGGTCACTACAATGGGCAGATACTCAAAGCTATTCTCTTGCATATTCATGGTTGTGTTTTTTTTTTAGTTCGACAGTGGACATTTATGCATCACCCCATACAGTGAAAGTCACAACAGAACTATAACTTGGCTGTTCTTGACAAACATACAGTATGTTCTTGTGGGTGTAAATCAATTGCAGATTGTTACTAAACTGTCATTAATAGTTGTTTTTTTGCATATTATCTCCATGAAGTGAGTAATAACTACTATTATAGTAGGCCTATTATTAAAATATGATTTAAAAAAATCAGATTAGCTGCATTAAAGGTGTTTTATTTCATTATTTCACACTGTAGTATCAGTCAGTAAATGTGTCTTTGCTTCAAAAATGAAATACATTCCATTAACCCTCTTTATCTCAGTGGATTTTTAGCAACTCGATGAAAAGTAGGTTAATAAAACAAACATCACATTGCTTTTTCATGTCAAGAGAAATGTGATTAAACTTGACATAATGCAAAGGGTTAATAAGTCCAGTTAGTAACATAATAAAAGTGATGGTCCACTTCAGTGCCTGGGGCTGTGCAGGTTTATCGTGTTGCTGCATGCCTCCACTCTCTTCCGTGAAAAAACATGTTGTGCTCTGCAGTGCTGCAGACCACTCCCTCTGTGTCTGCGAACGGAAGAACAACCCGCTTCTCTGACTAACTTAAGTTTTTGGTTAACTATGTCCGCGTATGAGAATGGCGGAATCCAGCGCCCTTGAGGAGCTACAGTCGGAGCTGACCTGCCCGGTGTGTCTGGAGCTGTTCCGGGGCCCAGTCATCCTGGAGTGCGGGCACCATTTCTGCCAGGTGTGCATCGTCCAGTGCTGGGAAGCCAAAGCGGACGAACTGTCCAACTGTCCCAAGTGTAGGAAGTCCTGCTCCCGCAAACTCAGACCCAATTCTCTGTTGTGTAACGTCGTGGACAGTGTGCGCAGAGCCCGCGCCATGGACACTGCTGCGGGGACCACGGTGGTTTGGGACCCGGAAGCTGCGCCCGAGGAGCAGGAGGAGCGCGAGCCCGGGTCCAGTATGAGCAGCCTGGCCTCGTCCATCGGACACTGGCCTCGGCTGTGTATGGACATGTGTGAGGAGCATGAGGAGAAGCTGAAGCTGTACTGTGAGGATGACCAGCTGCCCATCTGTCTGGTGTGTGGCATGTCTAGGGACCACAAGACCCACAATGTCATCCCCATCAACGAGGCCTTTGAGAACTACAAGGTACTGCATGTCTCTACCCATGGGACAGGGTCACAGACACTCGGGGAAAGAAATACTATTAAGGTCCAATATAAGAATATAACTATATTTAAAACAGTCCGATTTAGGAGAAGAAAATCCAAATTCATACTTGAATCTACAGTAGAAGTGACGTTTTTCTCTAAACAATATTAATGAAAATATTTAAAACAGTCACAATTCTGGGGAGGAAACAAAATCAGAATTCTGTGATATAAATCAGAAATTTGAAGGGGAAAAAAAGTCACATTTCTGACTTTTTCCTCAGAATTCAGACTTTTTTCTAATAATAATAATAATAATTAGAAACTTTATTACAGCCTCAAGGCCCACAAGGAAATCACAATACAAACAACAATTATATATATATAAAAAACAATTCACATTCGTATACATAATAATAATATATTAGGCCTTTTTCCCCAGTGGCCTTTAGTTTGTCACCTGCCTGCTGAGATTATTTAGTACTTGGTTAGGAAGCCCAGACTGGTGGACTTTACTCCAGGATGATCATTAAACTGTCAGTTAAATATGTGACACTGTATTTTTAACATCCCCCTTTAATCCCATGTTATTTTTTCTTTTAAAAACCTGCTTATTAACCATTAAAGGCTCAATCACTGATCATGTAGATGCTCTCAAAAGCTCAGAGTAAATTCAAAGATTATGCCAAAGCAAAGAAAACTGATGACTTTTTCAGCAAAATATATCATTCATGGAACATAAACCACTGTCAGTTGTCAAACTCCATGGGTTTCACTGGTGAATCATGTTGTAGAACATGACAGTGTTTCCACATTCACTACGGAACCTCTGCAAGTCCAAATGAGTGACATAAGATGACAGTATGTATTTATAGGATTACTGGATCAACAGGTGTGACACACTTTAGATCAGTATACTTTGGGTCTGTGGTGTGTGTGTTTTAATGAGTTAAACTTAGATTTAAGGAGTGCCATACTCAACAAAAGCCATATGGCACTCCTTGTTCCTGAAAGGTAATACATGTATGTGAAATATTTTAAAGAGGCACTCTAAGTTCTGTTTTAATGACGATAGAATCTGCTTTGCCTGATCTGTTGTTAACAAACAGGGCTTTGACAGCAGATCCTGCAGCACTTACTTTTCAAACTCTAATCCTTGTTTGCCTCAGTCATCTTTTCATATCCAAAGGCTGAATTCCTGTGTTTTAAAGGAATTCTGAGAACCAGTGTGACCTCTTTTAAAGTTGTTGACAATTTGCTCTAAAAGGCATCTCAGTGTGACTGTAGGCCAGAGTCCGGTCTGAGAAAACTAAGCATCATATGAGTCCTATTAAAGCTTGTTGTTCAGATCTTGGCTCCAGTTAACTTAACTATTCAAGTCAAGTATAAGTTGTTTACTGGGACATGACTGTAGGTGCATGTGATTATCTATTTCTGCTTTTTCCAACAGGATAAGCTGTCTGTTGCTCTACAGAGGGTTCAGTTACAGACAGAAGAAGCCACACTTTTCCAAAGGCAAACAAATGAAAAGATCCTTCGCATTAAGGTACAAAGATACTTTGGTTTGCATCATGGTTTCAACAGAATAAGCAGTGTAATGAGCTTCTAGAATAATATTAGACCAATATTATTTATGACTTACAATTACTGTTAAAGGAGTGAAAACAGATGAGTTTCAACAGGTTGAAGAAATATATTTATTAAATATTAACTCTGTGTTGTACATCCATTTAAGCACTCTTTTAAAAAATATATACAGTAAGTTAAATAAAGCTTGATGTCATACAATGGAATAAAAGACAAGAAAAAGGAGGCAGACCCTTAAAAATCTAACTGAACAATACATTCATAAATGAAATGGAGAGAAAAAAGTAGTTTTTTTTTTTTTTTTACCATTATCTCATAGTATCATTTCTATTCCACACTTTTACTTAGCGGCCCCTGTTTTATAGCAACCTGTGTGGGGGCTGTTTATTTTTTTTACATTCATGAACAATAAGTTGTAAATGGAACCTGAAATTCTGGTCACTAGGCAACATTCACCTGCATTCCTTCATGGTTGCATGTTGTCAGACAGATGAGTCGTCTTGTGACTGGCAGTGACACAACAGGGGTATTACTCAGAGTGGTTCAGATGTGATGTTTCCCATGTCGTGTAAATGCAACAATAGGTTATGAAATAGTAAATAGATGTTAGGTTATTCCAGGTTTTTCTTAACTGGCCTTTGAAACACACAGGCACACACACACGCACACTATTGTACACAATGTACAAAAGGTTGGGATACTTGCCACGCTCTCACAGGAAGAGATAACACCTGACAGAGTTTAGCTCCCATTGCTTTTTCCACTATAACAGCATTTACCTCAGTACGGGTCTGTCTGAGGGTGTTCAGCTGAGATAGAAATGCATTTCTGCTGCAACAGATAAGCATGCATATACCTCCGCCTTCAGCTCTCTGTGTTAAAGTGTCAGTGTGTATGTTTTCCTCTCTGTCAGTTTGGCCTAGTTTATGTGCGTACTCACAGATTTTCACTTCTCTGTTTCTGTCAGTCTTGACAGGAAGTGGGTGAATGAGGTAGAGAGGAAGTTTTGTAACTTTTTGTGGCAAATTTCTCTTTCTGTCATTCACCAAATCCTGACAATTTGGAACATTTCTAGATAAAATACTGCCTTTTGTTTTACTTATGCTCATTCTCTATAGGGTTTATTCTCTTGTTGATATCAGCCTCAATACACAGTAAATAATCCAAAGTATGTCCAATTTTTATACTGTTATTTCTGTAAATAACTCTTCTTTTAATTGATGTTGTTGCTGACCCTGTGTGTTTCAGGAGCAATCAGGAGATCTGGAGGAGCAGGTTACTGCAGAGCTCGGCCGTCTGAGGGAGTTCCTTCTTCAGGAGGAGCAGCGCATAAAGGAACAACTGCAGAGGCAGAAACAGGAGAAACTGAATCAGTTGGAGGAGGCTTTAACTATAGCTACAGAGCAAATCAGCCAGCTAGAAAAAACAGCTGATGAGCTGTGTGAAAAACTGAGAGAGGAAGAAAATCCTGAACAGCTCAAGGTAAGACAAAAGGGTAGTGAATGGATTACACTGGGGAACAGTTTGAAAAAATAGTCTGTCGAGTTAGATTTTTATGCTGATTAAAGCTAAAATTGGCATGCTGTTTCCAAAATGTTCTAGTACGTCCAGTGTTTCTCCACAACTTAACCTCAAAATAAGTAAATTCTACTGATTTAACTTTACTGACTAAGACTTGCCAGCTGAGTATGATTGGACTCATTTACAGCTACGTTTTGACTTGTTTGCGCAGTCACCATTGAGACAGTGCGGTCAGAGGTGTGTGCAGCTCCCAATACAACTGTACAATTATAGTAGACATGTCCTTTGTGAAAACATATTAGTGCTGAATAAACACTGCACTCATGGTTTCTTTCATATTTAATTTTATAATGATATTTGAAAATTCTTATAAAACAATCACATACCTGTTAAGTACAGTATTTTTCATATGATTTAAGAAAACGGGAATCCTATAGTTAAATGTGATGAACGTGATGGACAAAAACTGACAATAGTTTTGGATTCCACACCCAAATATTTGTTAAAAAACAGCTGTCAAACCTAACTCAACAAAAATTTTATTCCCTGGTGTAATGAATAAATGATGAGGTCCAACAGTAGGTTTGATGAGATACCAAAGATGTATATGTTTCACCAAAGACTGTAATATGTATGATCATGAACATAGTTTTATCTTTGATCTTTTCCAGGGAATCAAAGATTTCATCGGAGGGTGAGTATGCTATTATAATCACGTATCATAAGTTGTTGTACAAACTGTGTGGCTACAGTCATGTCTTGAGTAACTGCATCATTTCCCAGTAACACATGATTGTTGTTTAACTGTCATGAGTCACAATGAACCACCTGTTTGTCCTATAATGAATTACATATCAGGTCATAACAGGATGTTTGGATCTGATTGTGGTTAAGCCACTTATCTTTGAACATGGATAACAGCCTAATGGATGCTAAACAAATGTACATGAGTAAATAACTCTGACCATGTTACTTAGCGTCTATATCTGACAGCTTCATCTCAGGAGATTTACTGTAGAAATTGGTGACACATAGTTTGAGTTGCAATGTAAATTCTGAGCTATTGTTCCAATACTAATGTGTACGCAGGCCCAACAGTTAGTGGAATTAATCAGTTATATTTTATATTATGCAGTATAGTCAGTCGATAAATAACATTTTCTATCAAACAAATACATCAATGAACCATGATAAGCTATTTGATGAATCATAAAAAATATATATATATATATATATATATATATATATATATATATATATATATATATATATATATATACATCAACAAGTGGTGTCAGGCACTGACGCGTATTATAGCTTATTTTTGCATCAGTCCAGCTGATGTTATCATGTCTAGGCATGTGGTGATGTCAGCAGCATATCAATATGTGCCAAGTTGGAAGTTAATTGAAACAAAATTGATTTAGAAAAAAATGTGACCTACTTTTCCCAAAATATAACCACATCTGCTCTGGATTATTGGTAGTCTATAAAGCCAGTTTGGTATAAATTCAACCAATAGTTTTGCTTCTACAGTGTTAACAAACAAACAAACAAACAAAAACAAAAACAATACCCCTTGCCTCCCATTCAGGGAGTGGGGCAATAATCAAGCATTGTTTTTCTTTTGCTCTACATTTCTGTAGTGGCTCAAATCGACACTGTCTCTGTGTTTTAGGGCTGAGAGCCTGTTTGAGCATCCCCCAGTGGTGGGTGTGGATCTGGAGTCAGGAGAGTTCCTGGGCCCTCTGCAGTACAGGACATGGAGGAAAATGTGTTCTGCTTTTCAGCCAGGTACACTCTACTGCACACACATTACCTGAACACACTGTAAAACAACATTTCTTCTGTTGCTCCATGATTTTGAGAAACTTCAGACTTCAAAACACTGGATCCTACTTGAACTATATAATCTTGTCTGATAAACACTAGATATTAAAAGATGGTGCCAATGGCCCTGTGCTCATCAGGACCTCACAGCTGGGATGTCTTGCTATCAACAAAAGGGAGGCATTCAATAGATTATGAAATCTGTTGAGAATTGAGGGAGGAGAAGTGATTTTAGTGAATTGTGGACGACGACGGACGAAGCGCGATGACAATAGCTCATTGTATTTATGTACAGTATAGCTCAGTGTATTTAATATTGCATGCAGCTCAGAATGACAGGTGAGTGGTGTCATGTATTTTTGTCCTGGCAGTAGATCAAAGTTACACTAACACCAAAGACCATAAAAGGATTCTGTCATGTAGGTGTTTAATGAAGTTGATCTGTACTTAATTACAATAACCAGCCCATTAGTATGTAACCATGAATGTTACATTAATAGTATTATGTTATATGGTCGTCTGGTTGTTAATGTGGTATCTCGTGACAAGTAGCTGAAGTTTCTCAGTGATCAGTTGTCATCATTGGTCATTCTGTGGCTCAGTTTTGTAAAATTCAGAGCTAGTAAATTTATCTTTCAAGCATAAACTAGGAAGGACACCAGAGTGTAACTTTTTAAAGCAGAATATTTTTGATCTTTGCATTTATAGCACATCACTCCATTAGGAAACTAATTCATCACACATGGGTCCTGATCATTCAAATGAATCAGAAGAAGATTAATTGCCGAACTCTGTTTTCATACAACATAAGTGAATGAAACATGAACAAACGTGAAGTCGGCAATTCAGGCTCTTTTGTGAAAACTGTTTATTTGTGTTGCAATTAGGAATGGTGAAATTTAGAAGACAAAAATCTTGACCAATCACTGAGCCTCATTAACTGGTTGAAGACGTGGTCACACTGCAAGGTCAAGCGTTATGTTAAAAGCTCATTTTAAACTCTCAAACACAGAGAAAACATTTGATCTCACAGTAAATTCTGCTGCTAAATATCGTGGTAAAAAACCTTAGTGATGTCCACTAGCCTGCGTCAGTTCTGCACAAACTGCTTTTGCTGTCGCCCACACGTCATGTCATTTTCAGTCGGTCTGTCAGATGGATAACACAGGTCAATCATTGTGCTTTTGGGTTTCATGGTGACAACTTACTGTCCCAGTCTCTCGCTGCTAGCTCTAGAAGTTCTATTACCTCACGTCAGCTTTGTGTTATGTTTAGGTTTTAAGTAAATGTTCTAAACTGGTATTAAATGGTCGTACCACGTACATTAATTGAGCTCTGAGTTTGCTGTTAATAAATTCCATCTTGTATTGCTAATGCTCAAATTACAAATTTTTTAAAAGATATTCTATAGAGAGATCACAAAGTTTCCTCTTTATAGTCTACACTACAATGCAGAAGAGTTTGTGCAGTGGAATGACTGATACAGGCTTTAACCGATGACAGAAAATTAGGAATGGACAACGTTGATGGGGTCAAACGGTCATCAGTTAACATCCCTAGTTGCAGTGTGCATAGTGTAACATAACATAACATCACATGTTGCATTCTCTGCATTGTTCATACAAACATCAATATAAATTTATTGTGTCCCATTTGAATGAAATGCTTCAACAGCCACTGAACATATCTCATCTGACAAACTGACTCTGATATCAGGTTACATTTAACCTCTCAGCCAGTGGATCCAGTCACCATTTTCTATTAAGTACACTAGTACACTATTAACACTTTTGTCAATATAGGCATCCTGTACCTTCTTCAAAGGTTTTGTCATATTACTGGTCAATTCTATTCCTATTTGGGGAAAAAAAAAATATGTAAAGGAAAAAAAAATTCTGTGAAATTTAGCCTAATGTAGTTCAGGTTGAATTCTAGCCACATACTATAAAAAAAGATTTTTCTAAAACTGGATGTTACCTTTCAAATACAATGGCATTGGGCCTGTTTACATGACCATACATTTCTATAACTGAGAGTTATAAGGTAATTCTAACAACCAGATCTGACACCTTTATATACACTTAAGAAATGTGATAATCAATAAACTGTGGTTTAGATGTTCTAGTCCATTATCCTATTTCTTTAGGACTATGTACGTACATAGTGATGACAGACTCAAATTTCCTGTTGTTTTCCACTCATGTTTGGCTACATTTGACTCACTTCTATTTTCTATGATTATAATTGTGTTTACACATGCACAGACATAAAAGAATGAAATTAATTAACTTGTATACAGACAGGAACATTGGGGAGAAAATTATGTTTCACATAATCAAATACTGTTAAAACATGTCAGATTATACTGTTTACATGAATACTTAAATAATCTGATAACACCAGAAATAAGATAATGATTGGAGTATTGGAGTGTATTTAAAAAGGCCCATTAATTGATTTTTTACCTTGTGATTCTTCAGGTATAAGCTCTGGAACTTGGTATGACAAAGGGATGGAAATCTTTATGTATTTATTTATTAGTTATAACCGTACGCTCAGAGCAAGTCTGAATTCCACTTCTTGATCATGACACAACAGTTGAGAAACCTGATGTCTATGCTAAACATAGAGACTGTCACACACTTCAGACACTTTACCCACACTTTGTAAAGTGAGTAAATAATGAGTTACACTTTAAAGCTTCTTGAAAACCACAGAGGACACATACACCATATATTCTGAAGATATTCCGGTCAGTTTGTATAGTCACGGAAAGGCAAAGAGATTTGTAAAGAGATTTGTTGGTTCTTTTAACTTATTCAGTTTGTCACTTGGCAGATGTCGGGTGATTGAAGACTTTGTCTCAGTGTAAATAAAGCCAGTGACATGCCATGATACTATGTCCCTGAAGGTGTAACCAAGGGCAGGTAGACTGACAAACAGGTCTGAATTTAGTTGCGTCATAGTTATCTATCTTGCCACAGTAAAGCATTTAAAATTTATTTGTGTCCATTGTAGCTGATGCTCTTATACAGCTCGTCTTACACTAAATGAGGTAGGCATTCAGTACCTTACTGAAGGTCACTCCCAAGGATTTTCTCCTCGCTGTAAACGTACGTCTGTTGTTACACTCACTCTATTTCTACTATTTCTGTCCTTCCAGCCATCACACCAGTGACCCTTGACCCAGACACCGCCTACCCCTGCCTGTGGGTTTCTCCGTGTTGCACCAGTGTCCAGGTGGGCAAAATCCAGCCCAACTTACCCAACAATCCTGAGCGCTTCACCCGCTACAACATTGTACTTGGCTCCAAATCGTTCTCCTCAGGCCGACACTACTGGGAGGTGGAGGTGGGCTCCAAAACAGCGTGGGGTCTAGGTGTGGCTTCAGCATCTGTCAACAGGAAGGAGGAGATCAGCCTCTGCCCCGATGATGGTTTCTGGACCCTGGTGCTGAGGGACGACGGTACTGGAACAAGTGAATATGAGGCATGCACCGACTTAGAGGATAGTTTGTTATATCCATCCAAACCCCCCAAGAGAGTCGGGGTCTATTTGGACTACGGACGTGGTGAAGTGGCGTTTTATGATGCGGGAGACATGAGCCACCTCTTCACCTTCTATGATGCAAAGTTCAAAGAGCCAGTTTTTCCGTACTTCAACCCATGGCCGATAATCAACGGACAAAACCGAGAGCCCCTCACTATAGTAACACCACACTGGGGGTAGACGCAAGTTACATAACGGACACTCAAGAAACAGTAAAATGATGTTCAGTCTGTGCAACTGTTTAGTTGAAATTACATGGACTCATTTCATGAACAATATTTACATTTTGTGTTGATGGGCTATAATAATGTGTTGATCATCTGATGTTAATACAAATATAAAACGGCTGTGGATGCTGACACGTGATGATTTTTATATTGATTTTAAGTTCATTCAGGATAAGCCAAGTATACCACTTAAGACCTGCTAATATCTTGTTGTGTTTGCTACATTCAAGTTAATAAAATATATTTTTTATAGTGACTTACATTATTGATTAAATGTCACACTTTGGTAAACTTCAACACAGGTTATTTCCAATGATGTCCACCAGATGGCGCAGGCACCTAACTAGAAGTATGTCACAATCATCAGCCCCTTTTCAACATTTTTTTTTATAGAGGTTTTCCAAATGTTATACAGAAGAATTTTACATATTTTATTGAATAAAACTTGTCAAACCTGCATTCAGCATTCATCAATTTTCATATACTGCAATGGAAAATAGTATTATTAAATGTAATTTGTCTGTTTGTTTTTCACATGACAATGTACTCTTCCAGGAGGCTTTATTATTATCAAACTGGCAACAGAATTTACATTGATAAACATCTGTAACATTAATATAAGACTCATGTATATAACACTCGCAATGAGACACATGGGAGCACTTGTAAATCTAATGGTTTCATCTAATACATTTCTGAAAAAAGAAATTACTTAATACATTTAATCGCAAATTGAAGTGCAATAGGCAGCTCTCCACAATCACGGTACAGCCTAACAAATGATATATTATTCTTTAATCTTTCAGTAAAAATATACATCCTAACATTTACCCAACATAAAAACATATTTTACTAGTAAAGCTAGTTCTACAAAGCAGCAACAGGAAATAGTATTCCTGCTTTTGAACTCACAATGTTGATCTAACCTCTATTATAGTAAAATAAAATGCAAACTAACATCCAAAATTATAACTAAAGCATTAAAATATATGATCTGTGACCATGGCTGGGCATCAAACATGATCATAATTATTGTGATCTAATTTTTTATTAAATATCATTGTTTGTCTTTGAGGTCAGGCGTTAGGGTTATCACAATTAGGGCAGGAAAATATATTAAATTAATTTGATTAATCAAGATTTAACTTTTTTGTTTTTTAAATATATCTAACTTGCAAAACTAAGATGGAGATATCTTGTGTAACAAAACTCAATGCAACTTGTAATATTTTATTTGTGAATGTTTCCTCTTGTTGAATCTGGTATAAAATTATACCAAAGTAGAATTTTCCAGTCATATTTTTTTATGAGTTCATGTCCCCAGAACATAATCTATTAAAATTCATCCAAAACACTGTGAAGTTAATGGGAATATACCTATTTTTGTCCATATCCCCTAGCTATCATTGGACAACCAAACTTTATATCATTTTTACTTATGATTGCTTTAACATGAAACAATTGTATTTTCATTGTTGTACTTTTTTAATGTTCTGACTATTAAATGCTTTAAAAGCCACATATAACCATCTGATTTCTTCAACTTTCAACCATAACTAAAGGCCAGTCTTAAAACTGGAAAGAAGTAATGATTTGGCATTTATTATGATGTCAAATCATGCGTACATTTATTATCATGATATTTTTGGCTAACTATCTGAGCCATTACTTAATTTATCTTTTGTTTAAATACAACAGTCATATTCTAACATTATGTTCTGCTGCTGTAAGTGTAAATATTTAGGTTAATTGTGTGATTGTGTCTTCATTGATGTGCTTGGACTTTTTTTTTACACTGGAACCAGGAGCAAAAACAAGTTTTACTTTTCAGTGGTAACACTCATTAACCTTAAATAAGGTTAAAGAGTTCCTTTTTGCAATTGAGCAATTTGAATGACTTTGAATACAAACAAATAAGTAATGAGAATTTGTCTGACCCAAATAAAACTTTTATCCCTGTCTACTTTTATCTTTTTGCGTCATCTACCTATACATTAACCATAGACTGTCTTAAGACCCGTCAGGGTTATGTCGATGTCAGTCTTGCCCTTTTCTCCTCTAACTGTCCTGATCTGTAATTAGATATTATTGCAGCCTGATCAACATGCAGTAGTAACACAAGCCTTCAGTTCTACATTACTGCTAAGCTGCCACTCCCTCTAACAGGCTTTGTTCAAGGTGAAAACTCAGAGATGAAGTCACCAAAGGTTTTTTTCTCATTCTCACCCCAAACCTTAGCTTTTCTATATCTCATCTCTTTTTTATCCTGGTAACCTATCATTCACATTCCAGGTGTCAGTTGTCATACTGTCTCTTTTCCAAAATCCCACCCCTGATTTTTAACCCCAGACTCGGTGTAACTTAGCTTTTCTGTAATGGATCTCTCGTCTCCCTTCTGTCCGGGAATTTGCCTCTACCCCCCCATCAATAATCAATGAGCAGAGGGGATGATGAGAGGGGCTGAAGAAAGACAGGCTGAAATCCAGGTGGTGAAGTGATTAATGGAAACCTCATTAGAAATTGGAGAAAAGTCAAGCCATACATTATCACATGTCTGGAGAACATAAACTACCAGGTCTGTTTCAGATTGACATGTTTAATGTGGGTTAAGAGGAGATGCTGAGAGAGAAAGGAGGTGAAGCAGAGATAGAGGGAGAAGGCATTTAAGGGCAAAATAGGAGGAAAAGTGAGATGCTTTATCAATCCAGAGTCAAATACCCGCCATTGTCCTCTTTTGTGACTGCAGAGGGAAAACAAAAACTGATGAAGTGCATAGGAAATGTACCTGAGTAAAATGTACTCAAATTGAAGACAATTTACTCTACATTTGGTCCTTCTCTAAAAAGAATAAAGAAGTCTCCAAACTCAATATAGAGTTAAATGTATTCTTTTTGAGGAAAATATTGATTACTCTGGAAAAAATGCTCACTAATTTTTCCTGTGTGCATGATTTATAGACTGATTTAGTTCCACTAAAGCTATAGGGTTTTTATAGAGCTGAATATTATGGTAACATGTTACGATGTTTATACGCTCCTGTAAGCATCAATGTCTAAAAATAGAGGCCAGTTGTGACACATTCACCTGTGTGTGCTCATTCATGCTTGTTTGATAAGGTTATTTATGCAATATAATACAGAAGTGATGCATTATTGCAATTTTTCATGACGTGCATTGCTTTTAAGCATGTATCCTTCCCTCCCTCTATTTTTTTCTCTTTTACCTTTTCTGACACTAAATGAATAGCTGACCTAGGCACCTCTTAAAAAGATCCAATTTGTGCCACAATGAAGGCTCCAAATATGACAAGGGATTTGAGTGCATGTAGGCTGAGAGAGACAAGGGGATGGGGGATGTGTGGAGAGCTGCAAGGATTAATGTCAGACTGAAATGAAGGTGGTAAGAAATATGGAAGGATAAGAGAAAGAAAAAATAAAAATGAGAGAGAAAAGAATGGGTGAAAAAGGGAACAGAAGGAAAATATTGAAGGGTAACGTTTACAGGAACGTTAGAAACAAAGCACCCAGGCAACAGTAGGCGTGTTTACCTATGATGATGGGGAAAAGGTGGAAAAAGGGGAGGAAGAGAAGGAGAGAGAGAGGTTGATGTGTTACAGGTAGATAACGCGAGAGAGGTAAAGTTCAGGAGGTATAGAGTATCACCTAAAGGACCAAGAGATAGCGAGAGGGGGCAGAGGTGCAGGAACTCAATCCCAGAGCCAAGACAACAGCTGATGATAAAAACCTCCTCACCTGCACACACGAAGAGAGAGATATGGACAGAAGCAAGGTGCAACACTGAGGAAATCAGCCGGAGGAAATATTTTGATAAAACAAAAGAGGAAAGAAGAAGTTTTGAAGGATATTCAAGCTAATATTTTTATTTGGATTCACTGATTCATTGTTTTTTTTTTTTCCTGAATCTGAAAAAAAAAAAACCTGCCACCATAATATAAGTAAACGTCTTTATTTATTAAGGTTTTGTTTTAGAAGAATACTGAGAAGATTATGAGTTCTAATGCAGTTTTTGGGGAAAGGTTTAAGATAAAATAAGAAAAAGCTGCTACTACTGAGGAAGAGGAAAGAGGAAAGCGGAGAAGAGAGAGGGTGAGGGAGGGGGAGGGCAAGCAAGGGAGAGAGCAAGAGAGAGAGAGAGAGAGTGTGTGTGTGTGTGTGCACGTGTGTGTGTGCGTGTGTGAGCCTGTGACACCGAGATGTTCATGATCATTCGAGAGCCGACTGCAGCAGGAGGCGGTGCTGGAGCGATGAGCGCAGCACCAGAGAGGACTGCAAAACAGGTGTGTTCCAAGTATTTGTGTGTTTATTATGTATGGCAATCTATGTGCTTTTAAAATGTAGTGACTCAAAGTTGATGGTAAGTATTTTTACTGTTGCATGATTGAAAAAAAAGGAAAAAAATCTGTGAAAAAAAGTCTTATAAAAGGACAGCTTATCTAAAATATTGTAAATGCCCCCTTTAAGGTTTGCTTCGTGATGTTTTTGTCTCTAATTAAATTAAAACCCTCTAAAAGTGGTTGAGTAATGAGGCTGAAGTGCAGATGATACAACATTGATGACATGTGTCTGCTTTCCATGCATTTTAAATGGGCAGGTGTCCTAAAGTGACACTCCATACTTTGTGATGTGCACTGGTGAACAACCTGAAGAGTGTTCCCTGGTCTTGAAAGCAGCATAAAGAATATAAGATTAAAGTAGAGTCAGATTGGTTGGAGTCAATTCCTTTAACCCTGTGTTCCCTCAAAGGTACAAGCAGCCATCAAGAAGAAAGTACAGAAGCAGAAGAAAAGGAGCAACGAGCAGAGCTGGGTCAGCGGAGACTCCCAGGCCTCCACACCGCAGCCTCCTCGACGCCACAAACCCATTCAGATCCCACCAATGGCAGCAGTAGAAGATGCCGAGGCACTGGAGGAGAAGCTGGAGGAGCTGATGGAGGGACCACAGAGAAAGGAGAGGGAGAAAGAGAAGGAGAAGGAGGTGGAGCCTGTGGACCTGCTGCCTATAGTGGACTCTGTGTTTGGACAGGTAGGAGTCATCTGTGGTTTTGTGGTTCAGGCCATTTGGGCCCAGAAAAGGTGTGTGTGTGAGTGTGTGTCTAGATCAGAGTTCTTACTTCTTGATTATATTTATTTTTTCAGTTTAGTTGAGGATAGTTCGAAAGAAGGTAAAAGAGGAAAGAAAGAATACATGAGACTAAATATGATCTCCAAACCAACATCTACATAAGATATGACACAAATTATAATCCATTAACACTTGTCATGTTTCAGTTTGTTTTTATCTGGACACAGGCTAACATTTTAATTGTTGTATTTGTTGTTGACGATAACCCTGGTCTAGACACTTTTCCGTCTTGTTTGTGAATCCACACTAGTGTGTGTTGCATGCCCACCCGTGTCAGATTCTCCGGCTGATTGAATGTCTCCCCGAGTGCTTGATTGAAACCCTAAGCCTCCATTTCAAATTTAAAGCCCAGCTGAGTCATAGTTTTTGTCCCATACCCCTGACCCTTCTGAACTCACTTACATAAAACCTATGTTCACTGCTGCAACATTAATGTTAGCCATTTTTCCTTATCATTAAACACCAAATGGCAGGAGTTGCGAACAGGGATAAAGCTAAGGATATAGCGTGTTTGAAGGGATTTAAGCTTCTTTACTTTGGGAAACATTACTAAAGTGTAATCCGTAACAGATACGACCATAGCCAGCCTGATATCTGATAAACACCCTATCTCTTCAGCTATTGTCCATCAGCTGGGTGTCGTATCACATCTCTCAGAGAGTAGGTAATGACAATGACACGGCACAGTAGGATTCACCACCACAGCATCTGTCACCCAAACATGTGAGATAAAGCTGTGAGAAAGTGGTGAGATTGTATTTATCTGTGTGTATAAAAATGAAATCCGGAAGGATTACATTTCATGAAGTGCTCCTGACTCATCTTCCCTTTTACTGAATCTCTGAAGACTTTTCCTGTTAAGTTGGATAAAATCCACCTGCCTGCGTCAACAGCCTGTGAAGGCACAGTAATGAGTGGCGCTGAGGTTACAAACTGGAAGTCAATATAAAAAGGAAAAAAATGTGATGTCAGTAGTGATGCATGTGGCCCAAAATAAGAACGAATGAGTGGGAGAAGACAGAGTCTGGAGAGGAGTGAGCTGAGGAGGAGAAATAATCTCAAAAACTGATTTTATTTTGATTCCATTCTACACATATTCAAGAAAAGAAGGTAAAGAACACCAATAAGAAGAGAAAAACAAACACTGAACATAGTATGATAAAAGAAAAGCAAACATAAGTGACTACTGGTTAATTAGAGAAGTCAATTTGTTTTGCTGGATTAAATGAAGCCACCATTTATCTGACATTTTAAAGATGTATGTGCTCACCATGTTATTTAATAACCTAAAGATAACCTCCACCAGGTAGGCCATAACATTGTCCCCTTTTGTCTGTTCATCCATCTGTCCCATCTACATGTATATGAATAGAATTATTGAACAGAATAGTGGTTATCTAAACTGTTGCTTTAAAGCTAATGGGGATGGCGAGTGTGACGTCACAACATCGCTTCCGTGTGAACAATGGGGAAACGCTGAATTTGGCCTGGGTGTGGCATATCCCTTTAAGTATTTTCCTACACATTGTTACTCCAAAGTAATTATGGACCATTTTACATGTAAAAATAATAAAATACAAATAAAAACACCACCTTACACCATTTAATGAATTACAACTAAGGCCTTTGACACCGTCACCATTTATCCATTTGACAGTATAGTTAATTTGGGTCCGTAATCCTCACTTTAACAGTAGACATGCCATATTTATATGCAAATTCACTGTCTTCTTATGAATGTGAAATAAATCAGTTTAACTTATTAACTAACTTATTCTGTTCAGTACTCACTACTGAAATTGAGTGCAAGTTTAAGGCAGAGGCCTAGACCAAACTTTTTAAAGGTTCAATGTGCAATATTTAGTGGCACCCACTTGTAACATAAGAAATTGCTATTAAATAAGCACCCGTCCCCCTACAGTGGCATTAACAGTCGATTACCAAGAGGCAAAGTGAAAACAGGAGTAAAGAAAGTCTGTTCAGACAGAGCTCTGTAGAAACAGGGTGCGTCATGGCAGACTTGATAAGACTCATTATAATACTATTTTTATTTTTACATGGCTTTATACAAATGAAACATAATTATGATTAATATTATAATCTATTTCTGATATTATATTGTCCTATGTCTTCTTCTAATGTTAGTGTTAGTATTGGGAAACAGATAAAGATAGAAAATGTTCCCACTGGAGAACTGAATGATGACTTAGAATGTTGATTAGACATGGTAAATATTTGACATAACAGTCAGATGAACTAACTGACTGAAAGAATGAGAATACAGCTTATAATTTGTGGTTTATTTTAATTAAAACAAATCTAGAATAGAAATAGAAGATGGGACCATGACAGCAGTGGTCACAACTCAACAAAGAAAAAAAGAATATAATAATATTAATATTAATATTAATAATTAATTAATATTAATATATTCTTTTTTTCTTTGTTGAGTTGTGATCACTGCTGTCATGGTCCCATCTTCTATTTCCATTCTAGATTTGTTTTAATTCATCAGCTTATATTCTATTGTCTCTTCAGTAAGAATGTTACTCTTTAGATTAACAATACTTTAAAATGTGTATGATAAATATTGCTCTGGCAAAAACATGCTGAATTGTTGGAAAAATTCTAAACGTTTAACAGAGCTTTTTTCCCTTAAGCTTGTTAATGTTTTTTTTAAATAGTCAGTCATTGTTTTTCAGCATGAAACAATAGATATATTTTTTTAAATTAAATAATCATCTTAATTGAAAACACCATGATGTAACTAGCCTAGCAGCACTATCCCTATTCATTACATGTATAGGTCTAGTGATGCTTCATAGTCAGGGAAGGCGGGTTAAAAGATTGTCTTTCAAATCCTCTTTATGCAGTAGGATGGTACTACAACCAATCCAGCGAGTCCAGCGAAAGTTATGAATGATGAAACAAAATTGGGGATTATGGATCTTAATGACTGTTGTCACTTCTGTAAAAAGAATTCAAAGATTGCTGACGTTTTCTCACATTCATCACTTATCTTTGATAAAAGGAAATTGTTTATTGTTCTTCTTCTATGGTTGTTTCAGGTTGTTTCTCACCAACCTTTCCAGTGTCACTCTGTTATGCCTGCCCTCTGACTCTATACTTCACTGTGATTCATCAGTCAGTTTCAGGGAAATCCAGCCAAAAGTTACATTGAGTGTAACTAGACGCAAGATATTTTTCCTAGGATGGCGACAGATTGATTTACACATACCACGCCCCAAACCAATTTAATTGGTCACCCAATACAATAGACTTGCGCAGCATCACTGACTGGATCGCCTAACATGATAAGATTAGCTAGCTAATACGGAGCATTTAGCTATTTCATTCATCAATAATGTTTTATATTACCTCTGCCAAGGAGGTATTAAATTCAATTCAGTTTGTTTGTCTGACTGCCAGCAGGATTACACAAAAGGTTTTGAACAGATTTTGATAAAAATTTCAGGATGTGTTTGGAGTGTCACAAGGAACAAATTATTACATTTTGGTGGTGGTCTGGAAAAGATCCTGGATTCTGGATCACTTTGAAATGTATTCTCCATTTACCGCAATGTAAAATTTCAAAGTGACCCAGAATCCAGGATCTCTTCCGGACCACCACCAAAATGTAATAATTTGTTCCTTGTGACACTCTAAACACATCCTGAAATTTTGATCAAAATCTGTTCAAAAGTTTTTACATAATCCTGCTGAAAATCAGACAAACAAACAGATTCAAATGTAATACTTCTTTTGCGGACCTCTCTTCATTCGAAGAGGGGGAGGTCTGCGCTCTCAGAGTGTTTTTCTAGTTAATCATGCTTTCATACCAACACTGTTAGCAGCCAGGAAAGGGTGAAGTAGAAGCAGGGACAGGAAAATGTTCACTTTTAGAAGTCAGTCAGAATGAATTAAGTTTAAAGCAAACTTTATTAATATATAAATAATAATGTATAAAGTAAGTTTCAGTTTGCTGAAATGTAAACTATGTATTTCAGCTCCTGCCCTCCAGAAGGCGCTGTAGGACAAATACCACCAAAACAACACTCTTCAAAAACTGTTTTATCTTCACTGCCATAAAACTCTTGAATTCATGCAGATATCCTACTGAACTTGGACTGGAACTGTTTGATGTTGGGACTGTTTATGTGTCTATATGTGTGATGTCCATATTTGTCTCCATTTGTGTCCCTAGTCTACATGTTGCATGTTTGGAACCTGTACCATGCCGTACTGAAAACTCCACCTGCTTGCAGTGTAGCCATTTAAGAATAAATCAATCAATATCACCCATCTCAGGCAGAAGACACAGAGCGCTTTACAATAGAAAGAGTAAACTACACAACAGCGTAGCCTACATAAAAACATATAGAGTGGCAGTCAATTGTCTGGACAATAAACTGTTCAAGCCATCACAAATTCATCGAAGTGTCAACTATAACCAGCTAGCTAGATCTAAGCTATCATCATTTAACGTTAATCTAATTCTGCAAAAAAGTTCCATTAATTCTGACTGACTTCCAAAAGCGAACATTCTCATGTCCCTGCTTCTACTTCTCCCTTTCGTGACTGCTAGCAGTGTTGGCACGAAATCATTATGAATAAAAAATATTATTGATAAAAGAACTAGCTAAATCCTCCGTATTACTTTAGCTAGCTAGTTAATCTGATGTTAGGCTCCATTCAATCCAGTTGGGCGACCAATGAAATTAGTTCGGGGCGTGGCATATTTAAATAAATCCGTCACGAGCCTAGGAAAAAAATCTTGCAAACTAGACATACTATGATGAAACATTATTTTAGACGTTTCCCCTAGAGAGGGCAACAATGCAGTACTGCAGCTCAGGAACACATGTAATGAGAACTGAATTGGTTTTCATGTACGGAAGGAAGGTTTTTAATTATGGTGTAATTTAAAATGTTCTACTTACCCATGTTACTTCTTTCGATTTTGATTCATCTGGAAGAAATGTCCACAAAACGACATACAATGGCGGGCAGCGAATTGCAGACGCCAAATTAGTTATTTTGTTCAAATTAGTTAATATGTCCACTGTGAGGGCATGTACACATTCGAACAATTGTAGCGATAATGAAAAACGACAGCTTTTTACTGTCAACGTGACTTTTTGCTATCAACTACTGAGTGCCAAGTAGCTAAGTTAAAGCAAAGAGCTAAAGCCTCTTGGCTCAGCAGGCAGAGATGATGTCACTTATGTGTCTCGGGTTATATTATTTATTTATTTATTTATTTATTTATTTATTTATTTAAGCTCATCCCGGATGTTTCAAAGTTGAAATGGAACTGCAACGGAATTAGCACTATGGACATATTAACTGATTTGAACAAAATAACTGATTTGTCCTTTAACTAAATTGTATCATACAAAGTTCAAACACATTATGTTATGATTAAAAAGGACATACTAAAATATAATGATGGCAATAGGTTTGGGTTATTTAACCCTTTGATGCATATGACAGTAGTTATTCTACAGTTGTTCTCTTGTATATTCATGAGTTTTGTTGTTGTTTTAATTCCTTATCACTCAGTTCATATCATTAGTGTAACTGGTCTGTTCTTAATACCTGATCTGCACTAACATGTTTACTTGTAAATCAATTGTTTGTTGTTATTAGGCTGTAATTAACAGTCTCTTCTTAAACAAAAACTGCATTAAAATGTTTTATTCCATAGTGTACTGATATTGCGTTTTACATACACATTTCTTTCATTGCTTTTTTTCATTCCTAAAAAGGAATAAAGACACTTGGGAAAAAATCTTCTCATAATTCATGCACCAAATGGTTAATATTTACAGACTATAAAATGACATTGTTTGTAAATCTATAGAGGTTTATGTCTCCAAATGTTTCATGGCTCTTTTCCTGCCATCTGTGTCTTTCCTCTTGTTCCCTGTCTTGTAACTTCTAGTCTTTCTAGACAGCTCTTATTACTGGACACCAATAGAAGTACATCTGACACCACATCACAACATGATATGTCTACTGGTTTACCCCGGTGACATCCACACCCATAATAAACACACACAGAGTCTGAAGTTTGTCACAGATGCACAACATCAGAGTCCAAAAGAAGCATGGAGTCAAATGACCAGAGTACTTCCATGCTTCCCCACGCACACAGAGTAGACAAACACAAAAGACATATACGGTTAGTATTACAAGTGTGTATGCGTGTGATGAAATTAGCCAAGAAGTGCTTGTGTGACAGTTATTCAATGCTGATACCTTTAGGCTTACACAAGCAATTGAAAAGTAATCAAAACAGAAAGCCAGTAACATAAATAAGGTTGTGTGCATTGATAGCATCTAATTTGCGTGATTAATTGAAAGCATCAGTAAAGGAGAATCAAGCTGATATTTAATTAGACTTAATGGTGTTACTGGTGTCATTGGTCATTCCTGGTGTCAGTTTTGTCCAGCACACAGTCATCACAGTGAAACATGGACTGAAATGGAAGGAATACACAAAGGGAAACAAACTTTTAATTGATGAACTTGGATTGTGTTGAAAGTCTGTCCAAATTTTGACACGGTTTAGATTTTTTCCCCCCACCATGTTACTTATGTACATGGAAGAACAATTTTCACAAGTTTCAAAAACTTGTATTAGTAAATAACTTACATTTATGCAGTTCTATTTGTTTTACTGTCATGGTAACAGATAGAAAAGTAACAGGCCTTCAGTGGGCCATTCATTTATTATGTAATTTATTATGGTTTATTATGGTCTTTCATTTATTTAGCTCAAAGGGGAAAATATTTAGCTAACACACAACATAACCAGCAATACAAAATACTGAAAAGCGGTCATGTGTTTAGCTTTCTTGGGAAATCCATTACATCCATATGAAGTCCAGATCATTACACTTATGTACCTTTAGGTTCACATATGTAATTAAATTCATCTCTGACCTAATTATCATTATATCATATGTGAGTAACGAGTGAAGACACACAGAAAAAAGACAGAGACTCTTTTGCCAGACCTGCACTGAACCAGAAGGTAGCAGCTACTCTTCCTTGGATTCACATATAAAAACATTAATTATTAAACGTCTTTAGAATATTTATAATGAGAAAGCATGTCGACAAACATAAAACAAGACCTTATTTCTTTCATGGATATTATTATGAGGATATCAGGATGTTTTTTAGCAAATCAAAAACAAATCTGGTTATATAATAAAAAAAAAAGAAGTAAGTTATGTGTGAGACTGATAAGACTGATTATAAGATGATCTGACGATTTCACGACTTTCAGAGCTGGATCCTGATGAGGTTTTCATTTGCTGTTTCCAGATAAGAATCAGGTATTAGACCAGTCCTAAAGTGACCTCTGCTGGTGGCTTCTGATTATTGCATCATACACCAAAACAGAGAGAACTTTACTGTTTAATTTTGGAAAAATTTGACCATATACATTATTACCTCCGCCAAGGATGATATGTTTTTTGTTTGTTTGTGTACAAGATAACTCAAAAATGTATGGGTGGATTTTGGTGAAATTTTCAGGGTAGGTTGGTAATGGGGGGGGGCTGGAAATTATTAGATTTTGGTGGTGATCTGGGGGAGGGGGGGGGGGGTCTATCTTTGCAGAGGTATGCATTCTCGGAGTGCTTTTCTAGTTTTAGCATATTGTTTTGTAACGTTAAAACCATAGAGTTATGCAACATGTTCCCCATCAAATAATGTTTGTTTTTTGCTTTTTTTTTCTTATATGTAATCAAAATGAATAGTTGTATTATTGTCCATGTTGGCCTATGGAAGTAGAGATGAAAAATTAGAAGAATTATTTCCATTTATTTATTTTTTTTTTGTAATTATTTAGAATATCCTTTCCAAATGGACAGGATTTCTTAAAGTAAAACTGAAATTTTCATCCCCCACAGAGGAAAAAAATGCACTGCTGGGTCTCAGGAGGATATTTGATGATGAGGCTGACATCCACTGCTCAAGACACACACACACACACACACACACACACCATATGGGTGTATTGTAGTAAGCAGCATGCCAAATCTGCTTTTGGAGAGATTTGTCGACAGATGCTTTATCGTTGCTCAGCTGACCACTTACCATCGTCCCCATGACCCCAGCGTGTTTCCAGAGTTTCATCATTCTGTTTAACCTTTGTGGCTGAATACACTTTTGGAGATAAGTTAATTGTGAGCAGAATTATCTTTGACTGTGAGCCATTTACAACTGTCTAAATGTATCCTGAGATGACTCCACCACTGCTACATCCTGCCAGTGTTATGTAAGCTGCCTTCCAGCAGTCATGGGGCTCCTTCATCACAGTTCAGCATGATTAAATCTCAGCATTTCTAATTCCTCTTGGAGAGTATTCAATAGTTACCAGAGAGCAGAACCTTTGTAAATATCTTAAACTATCTATATGTTGACTTGTAAATTAATATTTCTCTCTATTTGAGGTTTCTTGTGTAATTTAGCACTGTTGTTTTTTTTATATAAGACTCTGCATTTTGTATTTTTTCCAGTAGAAATCAGGTATTTTCCTCTTTGGTATTTACTGGCCAAAAATATTCATAAAAAAAAATTAAAATAAATAAAAATAAAAATTTCAATTTGATCAAAATAGAGAAAACAGAAGGAGCAGTGACATTTTCATTTTCAGCAAAGTATATAATTAGTTGAACATAAAAACAAGTATCTACACAGACTGATATTTGTAAAATTACATTGGTTTTACTGGTGAATAAATGTTGTAGAACAAGACAGTGTTTCCATGTTCACCACAAATCCCCTGTAGTCCCAATGGGATGCTTCTGAAAAGCTGAGAAATGTCATTTTAAGAGACATATTTCAATATATTGACAGCACTGAATGTTCAAAAGTGATCCAACATTGGTCAGCAGTAGATGCCTGATAGTGGACGGTTGCCAATGGTTGTTAAAGGTCTTTGAGGGTAAATCATTCCTGACATCTATTACGACATCATATATATTTAGTGTGTAAAATTTTGTTACATTACATTTTCTAATTTTCTCTCATTTCCTTTTGTTTAGTTGTATTTTTATTCGGTGTGTGTGTGTGTGTGTGTGTATTTGTATTCCTCTCTCTATGGGGACATTCATATGTTTGCACAGTCACACCATGGGGACCTCTGACACTATAGGGACCAAAATTCACATCCCCACGAGGGTTAAATATAAATAAACATCCTCACTAGTAAAATAGAAATGATGTGGCCCTATAAACATATTATTATTTTTTTCCTCCAGAAGTCCCCATAAAGCATGCGGGAAACAGGTGCAAATCAAAACCTATATTTTTCAAAGGTTTGTATAGTTTAAAAATAAATAAATGAATACATTTATTTTTTGTATTTATTTTATGATTTTGTATTTATTTATTTATCTTAATTATTATTTTTTCTATTTATTTATTTTATTTTTTAAAGTTATTATTTGTATTCCTCATGAGACATGGAAACGAGTATGTGTGTGTGTGTGCGTGTGTGTGTGCATGCGTGTGTGTGTGTATGTTTGTGTATGTCTGTGTATATCTGTGTGTGTGTATGTATGTATGTATGTATGTTTGTGTGTGCGTGTGTGTGTGTGTGTATTAACAAAGCCATGGTCCATACATGTACTTAATAACTATCTTCAGTTTCAGGTCAGATTCTATAGACATCCAATTATTTACATCTTCTCTTCAATTTCGTCAAACTTTTCTAGTAGTTATGCTTCCATTTCACTCAGAACCAGGTCCATTTTTTAGTTTTTGAGTCTCCCTCTCTTCCAATTTCTGCTTTTCTTTTCATCAACTCATCTTCCTCTTTAATCTAAAACTGTAGGGATTAATCCCACTCTGTTTATGTTCCCTTAATTCCCCCTCTTAAACTCTTCACAGTGTAGATGAAGTCATCTAAATGCTGGTGTTTCATGCAAATTAGAGAGAGAGAGAGAGAGAGAGAGAGAGAGAGAGAGAGAGAGAGAGAGAGAGAGAGAGAGCATCTAAAAAGGAGAGTGACTGATAGAACAAGTGAGAGAGAGAATGAGCGCTGGTGGGATTAAACAGACATTACTGCTGTGAGGGGACACATGGATGAGCTGCTTTCAGATAGTTTGGGTTAGTTTTGTTGTCGGGTTGCTTTGCTTCACGACCCACTTAACCACCTACGTTTGGATGATATAGTTGGGTGAAGACACTCAGGGCTCCACATGAATGGATTACACAGTTTTGTCTCTGTGAAATCAGACGTGGTTTGTAACCAGTATGGGATACTGAGGGTATTTTACCAGCAGCAGAATTCAAACCAGAGCTGGACCACTGAGGAGTCTGCTGACAGGGGAGAGCAGAGGAAGAGAGGGGGGGGAAACCAGGAGAGGAAACAGAAACAAAGAAAAAGAGTCTGGTAATAAGACAGAGAGGAGGAACTAGGCAGCAGAGGAAAAGAGAGAGACATTGTTGATGAGCATTGGAGGTTTGGTGATGGGAAACTGCACCAAACCATCCAAGAAACACAAAATGAAAAAGGTAGGAACTTCTGCACTGGACTTCAAGTGCTTTTATGTTTTTTTCTTTTTGTAATGAAAGTTTACTTTTTTCACAGTTGTATAATCTTGAGCCTTAAAAACATACCCCTCAGACCCTACCCTCCAGGCTGTTCTTAAAACCTGATCTTAATTAAATATATTTTTGTGAATGCATCAGATAGCTATAGGTATTAACATTGCAGTGGTGTTTCCTGGTAACATGACATGAAAACTCTGCACTCTGCATTATTTAAAATGAACTGACCATCCATTGTGTGACATCTTAATATACAGTATTATGTAACAATATAAGATGTCAGTAGAATTAACCCAGTAATTGTCAGCAGTATAAAACTACAGTGGCATGAATGTACAAGAAGTATGTTAAGTTGTCCACAGCAAGGATCATAACTGATGTGAGAGGATTGCCTTGAAATAATAAGCAGCTTATGTAATCTAGGCTTATAGTCCCATTCTATCTAATGTTCGCGTGAGTAGAAAAAGTGAGGTCTTAACCCTGTTATTTTTGTTTTAAAAGATATGTTTATTTTTATGCATGGCAAATTTTTCATACTGACTGAAGTGCATGGTTTGCCACTAAGGGGGCAAAGGACCGGCCCCCAGAGGGTCAAAGGCAAGCAGTGGCCAATCAGGGTGTGCATCTGGAGGCAGAGGAAGATGAGGACATGGAGGATAGTCCATTCATTGATCCCTTTGGTGCGCTGGTGAAGAACTGCAACATGCTGCACCTTGCAGGCCCGGCCTGCATCTTCCTTAAACATGGCTTTGCACAGACATTCGTATGTAATATTATCAATAACTATTAACCCCAAGTGCAACTACTTCCATCTGTGTCATTCATTCATATTCATCTTCATAGTGACTGGCCTCGTCATGACCTCTACACCCAACTGTGTCAGTCAACTGAAACCCTGGCACTGCACATGCTCAAAACAGTCGATCCTTTCCATGGGAAATTATTGACTGGCGTTGTGGCAGTCAATAATTTGACTAAAACTGTGTGGAGTGAGTGTGACATAAAAGACATGACTGCATTTAAAAAGAACTGAAAGACATCCCATCTGTCTGTCTGTCTGCCTGTCTGTCTGTCTGTCTGTCTATCTATCTATCTATCTATCTATCTATCTATCTATCTATCTATCTATCTATCTATCTATCTATCTATCTATCTATCTATCTATCTATCTATCTATCTATCTATCTATCTATCTATCTGTCTGTCTGTCTGTCTGTCTGTCTGTCTGTCTGTCTGTCTGTCTGTCTGTCTGTCTGTCTGTCTATCTATCTATCTATCTATCTATCTATCTATCTATCTATCTATCTATCTATCTATCTGTCTGTCTGTCTGTCTGTCTGTCTGTCTGTCTGTCTGTCTGTCTGTCTGTCTAGTTATTGAATACCTGAGCCAAAGTGACACAACACCCCTTCGGCGCTGGGGTGTTGTTCGCCCCGTCGGGGAATATTTTTCTGATAGTAACTCGTGTTCCATGTATTATCCCGCTTATTCTACGGGTTATTACAGTTTATTACTGTCTCTACTCTAACAGACTAGTGTTGTGAAATAGGCGGGGCAGACAGAAGGGGGATGCAGAGAGTTTTAGGCGGAAAAAAGAGAAAGACGATGTACACAGTCAGGTCAGAGACCGGAGCAGGTGTTGTCCCGTTCCTGCAAATAAATACTGAAAACGAAGCTCACTGAAACCGCTCTTTGTTTTCTAAAAACCAGCATAGAGGAGTTAAGTGAGGGGTAAAATACTTTCTTCGGCCCTGGAGATTCTGTACGAGATGAGGACGGATATTTCCCCTGATTTCCTGACTACGGTAAGGATAACATCAGGATAGGTTAACATTGGATAAGCTAGCAGTTACAACAAAGCTAATATTTACTTTAAAAGTGGCCGAACTACCTGCAGAGTGATATGGTACGGTGAATCTGAAGTGACAAAACCCATTGCCATGGGGAGCAGGCATTAACGGCGCAGCAGGCGGTTATCGAAAAAAATCCGCCCGCTGACGTCATTCAAAGTGAACGGGACATTCTAGAGGGCCGTAGAATAAAGGAAAATATTTTTGCACCAATTAAGCAACATTAAAGTTAAACAAGGTGTTCTTTTCCTTTTTTCCAGAGCTCTCTGTTAGTGATCCACTTCCCATTGTGAGCCTTTGCGTTGGATTTGCATGAGAGCCATAAGAGCTGTGCAGAAGATGGATGCACTATATTCAGCAGTTACTGTCTATATGTTCCAACTAAACCTCCCAAATCTCCTAATCCCTGGATGTGTGTGGCCTTTGTTATAACATCCTACAAACATTCTTATTGCCCCTCTGATACTGTCTGTCTAATACAGAAATTTTATCCACTATGTATAATAATGCTTTATGGAATTTAATTTAATCCCTAAAGATTTAGACTGTGTTTTTCATCTGGAGATGTTTGTCTAATGCAGATTACTGAACAACAAAAGTCCTTACTATAATACATAATAATATGAGATATATGGGAATCATTTTTAAATACAATTTATGTAAATGAAAGGTTCTTCTCACACTATCTCACTGATCTCACGTGACGCCATACTCCATTAAATTCAGTCTCATTTCATTTGATCATGTGATGCTTGAATGGCATCTCCTTCTTTTGTGTCTCCTCATAACGAATATGTCTTTGGGGGACTTTGTATTTGTGACTGTAATGGTGTGAAGCTGAGTGTTTCTATATATGTTTGATGCCAAACAAATTCCCAGTGGGAGTCCTTTTGACTAATTTGTATTGGATTAACATTTGTGTCTCTGTCAACAGGACCGAGAGCTGAGACCAGAGGAGATAGATGGTAAGGACATGTCTGTGCAGCACAGTACCATCAGTCATTGCTTTTATTAGGTCTGACAGTAGCAGATCTGACTCACTAATTTGAGCATCTATGTTGACCAGAACTCCGAGAGGCATTTACAGAGTTTAAGAATAAAGACGGCTACATCAAGACGCAAGATCTGGGGGAGTGCATGAGGACCATGGGATACATGCCCACAGAGATGGAGCTCATTGAGCTGAGCCAGCAGATCTGTGAGTCCCACCACATGAAACAACATGTTCGAGCAGTAGAGCAGGAACAAACAGAAGAAAGAAAACAACCAGAACAGGAACAATGTAAAGTACAGAACAAAAACAAGACAAAAGTGACATTACTTTCTACAAATCATCCTTTTTCCTGTATTTGGCTTTTTTAAAATATATACATGACAAAGGTTCAGTTGATAGAGCGGGTCGTCCAGTGACTGAAGGGTTGGTGGTTTGAATCCAGCTCTGTCCCAGTCTGTCTGTTGTGTCCTTGGGCAAGACACTTCACACGCCAGTGTCACTCACACTGGTGTATGAATGTTTGGTGGTGGTCAGAGGGGCTGTAGGTGCAAAATGGCTGCCACACTTCTGTCAGTCTGCCCCAAGGCAACTGTGGCTAAATATGTAGTTTACCACCACTAGAGTGTGCATGTGAGAGTGACCAACAATGGGTCACTAATATGAAGCACTTTGAGTGGCTAAAAAAGCGCTATATAAATCCAATCCATTATTATTATTATATATGTATGCTAGTAAATATAACATGCATTAACCCTTGTTCCTCACTTTAAAAAAATAATCTTATTTGATTTTATACAGAAACATCAGCTCCATATTAAGTTTTGATGTAGGTCTATGTGTGTCCTGCAGGTGGAGGCAAAGTGGATTTTGAGGACTTTGTGGAGCTGATGGGACCAAAGATGCTGGCAGAGACAGCAGACATGATTGGAGTCAAAGAACTGCGAGATGCATTTAAAGAGGTCAGATGATTTGAACATATGATGTTCTATGCTTTTGCAACAAGCTAACGATCACAAAGGGTTCACAGGCTTCATTCAATGCTATGATGTGTAAATCCTGGATCATTTTATTTAAATTAATTTATCTTCTTATTTTGCATGTAGCTTCCACAGTATAGCTGATTAAAAATACAGATAAAAACACAGTCTTCAGTTCTATGTAGTGAGTTTTAAAGAAAGAGTAGAAATGTACACCACACCAAAAAGGAAACAAGTCTTTCTTTCTTTCTTTTCTTCTTTCTTTGTGTTTGATGAGCCTGTTTCTTTCCTGGTGCAGTTTGACTCTAATGGCGACGGTCAGATCAGTTTGGTGGAGTTACGTGAGGCCATGAAGAAGCTGATGGGGGAACAAGTGACCAACAGGGAGATAAACGAGATCTTACGAGATGTTGACCTCAATGGAGATGGTCTGGTGGACTTTGAGGGTGAGGAAGACTGAAGAAGTCTGCATTTTCCTCATGTTTATGAATTCACAATCATTCTCTTTATCTTCATTCTCCATTGTTTTTTGTGTCTTTTTCAGAGTTTGTGCGAATGATGTCACGCTGAGTGGTTCAAATGGACACACAGACTTTATGCAACTGCTGGATTAGGGAACACTATACTGTAGTGAATGTCCTTCATTTGCCCGTCAAAGCATGCATTAAAATGCAGGTTTTTATATAAAGTAATTTAAAAAGAAAAATGTTCTACACAGAGAAAAAACTCTTTAACATAACTGCATCCATATGTACTTGACTTGCAGCAGATAAAACGTTTAAAAATATCAGATGATACATACATTCATATTCATGATTTAGTGTTTTTTAGATGTATTTTTATATATCAGTGTTTATCCTATGAGTGTAAATTACTGTTTGTAAAAACCTTTTCTAATTAAAAACAATATAAAAAATTGTGTTGATGGTCAATTCATTCCAGCCTTGTATATTACTGGAACAGGATGTTTCATATAAGCACATTAAATGGCCAGTGTGTTATGAAACACAAATTTACCTTGACTTAATGGCGTCAACTCTATAAGATATTTTGTCTTATGGAGTTGGAAATTGGACTTGAATGTATTATTTACCCATTTAATTAAATTTTATACATTAACATCGTAGTTTTATTATAGTTATATATTTTATTAGCATATCTAGTGTGTATTTCATTTTGAATTAATGTAATTATTTCCTTTGTAATGGTGAATTCAGTCTGTATTGAGAGAGAGAGAGAGAGAGAGAGAGAGAGAGAGAGAGAGAGAGAGAGAGAGAAGAGTTCATTATATAAGAAGTAAGCAAGTTACAATACAGTACATGTTACATAGGATCCAGGATGTCTGCTTTGCTGACATCATTGTCAAACACCAATCATCACCAGTACATACAACCCACTCCAAGGAAATCTATCAACTTTCTGCAGAAGTTGTTGCCAGGTCTTTAAATTCATGCCGTGATATTGGATGAGTTCAAGATTCTCAGAGATTTTTCCATTTAAAGGTTGAATTACCAGATGTTCTCAATGTTCTCAATGTTTTTTCCTCTATGATCCATATTTGATGAGTTGGAATGCCGATACTGCCCAGTTACTAGGGGTGTAATGGTATACAAAAATCACAGTTCGGTACCCGGAAAGCCAGATCTGTCCACTGCTTTCAGCCAGTTGCCCAGTTCTTGGCAGCTTGACTGGACAGATGAGGAGTCTTTTGGGATCCTGTCGAAAACATTGCCCAAGCTTTTCACAGGCTTCTCTGTGAGTGATATTATCATTGATGTTAAAATGGAATCGATCTGTGACCTTGCCGTTCTTCGCCACCTGTGATCTGGAACAAAGGAAAGAAAAACTAATGCTAATCTGAAAGGCTGGGTCTAGTATAATCTAAAGCTAAAACACAAACTGAAGCAAAGGATGATGGTTAGGCATTACTTCCTCTGTCTATCAGTTACAAGAGGTTCAATCTATATATAAATTGAATGTTTGCTTATTTGTTTTTTTATAGAATTGTATATTTTTTTATCTATTACTAAGATTGTATTGAATAATTCCTACTTGTAAAATTTAACATATGCAGTTGATTTTCAGAAAAAAGACAAATCTTTTCATTTGTCACCATTCAGATTTACATTTTCTTCCCAAAGGTCCATTTTGAGCAATTATTTTTATTTGACTGTTTTTTTTTCCATTTTGGTATTTATTTAGTAATAAGAGACAACAAAAACATGTTTGAAATCAAGATTTTTCTTTTTATTGAAAACTTGGCCAGGATTCTGTACAGCAGAGAGGGTGTGCAATGCACAGGGGCAAGAAGACGGGGGCAGGAGGATGGGCTCTAGGGACTCAGTTTCCCATGGTGCATCATACCCTGAGCCAAGAATCACGTGTAAAACCACAGGAGGTGTCTTGTTCCCTCTGTGGTGTCTCAAAACACTGTGGAGGGGAATGAAGTGAGGGACTAAAAAAAGGGAGAAATGGGGGGGAAAGCAAAGCTCAGCCCATAGGGGAGAAAGAGAAAAGTAGAGGCAGGGTGAAATGGAGGGAGGTCGAGCCGGTCCTTCCACTGATGTGTTGTCTCTGATCAGGGGGAGATCTAGATCCTCACCCTTCCCCTCACCGTGTTAGATGATAGACCATTAAAGGTACTGAGGTAAGGCCTCAGACATCTCTCCCCCTTTCCCTCTTCCTCCGCCCCTCTCCCTCACTTCCGCTTTTTCTCTTTCTCTCCTTCCCTGAGCCTCACTTGCTGGCCATGGTGTAGCAACCCTGTGGGTGCCACTGCATGTCACGGATACGCCTCACAGACTGGAACTGAGGATGGCGGGCACCGTACTCGTTGAAGTGCCTGTAGTCGCCCTTCTCCAGCAGGTACTGGCTACCACGGTATCCAGGGAACTGGTATCCCACCCAGCTGAGAAACAAAAGAGGAGAAATTATGCAGATGTAGGTATTAGGTATCTGTCTGTTTTGAAGTCAAGTCATGTCCTGCCTTGACTATCCTCATCAGTGTTTTGAAGACTTACGTTCCACAGCTGACCATGATGCTGCCAACTCTATCAGTGAAGCCATAGGAGAACAGACTGGGAACATCATCGTCCATGATCTCCATCTTGCGGCCCTTGAACTCTCCGACCTCGTACAGGCAGATCTTGTGCTTCTCAGGGTCCTGTTAGGGAATATAGGAATGTAAATGGTTAATAAAACAGTGGAGAACACACCAAGAACTTGAGAGTCTTGGTTTTAGATGTCTGTATGTTTGTAGTATAGTAGTATGGTATTTATATTATGTTTTTTACCATTCTGACAGGCCTGAAGGACAGCAGGTAGTCGTTCCTCTGGCAGTTGCTCCAGGAGTCCCAGCGGGGATACTCTCCCTTCTCCAGAATGTACATCTCACCACAGAAGTTCATCTGCTCAAAGCCAACGAAGCTGCAGAGGGGAGAGTTTTATGAAATTTACAGAACAAAACTGTTTTCTAAGAGTAAGTTTCTCTCAGTTTTTTTGGCAGAACTTACGGTCCACACTCAACGCGCAGGGAACGCACACGGTCCATTCCCATCTCACACACATTCATGCACTCATTGCTGATCTCGATCATGCGACCCTGGAAGTTCTCCTGGTCGAACACGTACATCTGTTGGGGGGGGGGAGACAAATCAATTAGGACAAAAATACACATAATAGCTATATTTCTAGGTCTTCAAAGGCAGAGTCTGAGCCACCCACCTTGTAGGACATCATTCCCATCTCAGACTTCTTGGTCTGGGCAGCCTTACCGTCGGTCTGGGAAGAGGTCTTGGACTTATCTCCACTGGACATGATTACTGAAGGGTAAATAAAAAAGAAATGACTGTCAGAGTGATACATGCAACAAAGTGGGAAAAGCTTTCATATGTGAAGTCAGATAGTATAACTGAAAAGCTGAAACTGATACAAAGCTATCCTTCACCTTGTAGAAATAGGATAAATATTACAGATCAGTGAAATAGCTTCACTGTTATCTGTCTTCCTTCAGCTTGTTGCTTCCAAACATCTGTAGGTTTATAGTGTGTGTGTGTGTGTGTGTGTGTGTGTGTGTGTGTGAGGACCTTACCTGTCTTTGTGTGCGATGCCTATGCCGAGCCTAACTCAAGAGTGTATGTGGCTTGGACTGTGTCCCTCCCTTTTATACGCTGGCGCCCACAGGAGAGGGATTATACAGAGAGAAACAAACCTGCTGAGGTCAGAGTGGCTGGACAAAAGAAACCCCTCATCATCAGAGAGGGACGGCCAGAGGGGATGGGCTGAGCCAGAGACAGACGCGTGGAAGCTGGAGAGCAAAGTGAAGTTAAATGAGAAGTAATTAATTACATAACAGATCTGAGAAATACACCTGAAAACAGGCAGAAAGACTTATTTAGGTTGCCTGCCTTCATTTATGGACTTTTTCAGTGTGTTGTCTTGGAAGGGTTGACTACATTCACATTGTGCAACATATGATGTATTCAATATATAAAATGTGAAAATGACATTATTTCATCATAGTTTAAAAGCAGCCAATGGCCATCTCTCTCTAAGTTGTAAGGTGGTATGAAGTATAATACACATTTTTATGACCCTTCACTAACTCAATGAGGGTCTGTTGCAATATAATATCAACATGATTAGGTGTGTTACATTTGTATGTCTATTATCAGGATCATGTTTGATGTTGTTAGAGATTGTTAATAGGGAGTTTCCTTAAATGTTTATTATTTAAAACATGAAAAGAATCTGTCCATATATCCCATGTATTGATGTTGTACCACAAAAAATAAAAGCTGGTGATGTTTAATGTAAATGGAGATGCCAACTTCTTGGTCACTCTTATTTGTTATTGTTATGAGTGAAATGAATATTAAAGGTATAAACAAGAGGAGAATGATACACATTTCTATACATTTAAAGTTAATGGGTGTCCCCGGGCGGTGCCTCTCTGCTCCGCCTCTAATCCCCACATTCTCCAACCGATCCATGCCCATTGTGCCGGGGCGCGTCGCTGGACTGCTGACCGGGGTCCGAACATACCGGATCGCCTTTGTTTCACGGCACCAGCAGCACTATGGGATCTGCTGACCTGGCCTCAGGGGCAGGACAACGGCGTCCAGAGCCGAGGACGCGCCTCTCCGCTGTATGTGCGTCAAATGACCAGAGCGCACGATCCGGTGCGCAGCCGGGGACGCGCAATACCGAGCGCGCCCCCCAAACCGTCGGTATAAAACTGAAGCGCCAGGTTCTCTCAAAGTTCTACGCGAGGCAGGCGGTAGGCGCGTACCACTCAGAACTCTTCCAATAAGTACCAAATCTAGGTAAGGCTCCATCTCTGCTTTCACCACAGTTCAGGGTCAGACAGTTGTGGAAAACTAAACCAAAAGCACTCTTTCTAAACCATCAACACGCTTATTAACATCAGACTGTGGGTTCATAATTTAGTATTTTCAGACTAAACATTCATTCATTTAATTAACTCCAGCATATTTGGCTGTAATATTGTAGATTATAAAACAACATGCTGCTGTAGTTTATGTTTCTTTTTGTTTTGTTTTTTTAAGAAAAAAATTAAACAGCATCATGTTTGACACTTTCCAAGACATGTAAAAAAAAAAAAGAAAAAAAAAAAAAAGCTGGGCATCCTCTGTATTAAATGCACTCTAAATGTATGGACCCTCCCCCTTAACTGTTTTTGTCTTTATCTCACTGTTATCCAGGAGTAAAGATGTACAGAACTACAAGATCCCCAATGATGCAGCCACTGGTCAACTCAGGGATGGGCATGGCTCCTTTCTTTAAGGTAAACACACCACTGTTTGGATATATAACAGGGTGAGGTGGAGCTGGAAGCACATGAGAAATAAACTGGGTTGTTATGGTTTGAGTATCCCTGGAGATGCTGAAGAGGAAAAGAGTCAATACATAAGTATTTGAATGAATACATTAGTAGAAGGATGATGGTGTAGGAGGCAAAGAGGAGATGTATGCATGTGGTGAATGAGGTAGTTTGTGTGAAAGAAGAAGCTGAAGGAGACAAGGTCAGATAAAAGGGACAACAGTGGATTAGTATTTCCTTTCAATTCCTTCTAATCTTTCTCTTGTTTCCACAGGTGACTGTGTTCGAGCAGGAGCACTTCCAGGGCAAGTGTCTGGAGTTCACCTCTGAGTGCTGCAACATCCAGGAGTGTGGTCTGGACAACATCCGCTCCATGAGGGTGGAGAGTGGAGCGTAAGTACACAGATAACACAACAAACAAGTACATGTATTCAGAAAATGCTTAATCTCGCCCCTATTTTACGCCAATCTCAAGTTTCTATGACAATGTGATTTTGACCTTCCTGCTAAATGCGACCTTGACCTTTGACCTTTACTCAAATGGATAATTGCATCTGATGCGCATATGTATATGCCCATGTAATTTCATGGTGATATCTCAAGCATTAATTGAGTTATAGCGTATGTCTCTGCAGACACACACACAGACAGACAGACAGACACACACACACACACACACACGCACACACACACAGACATGGTGATTACAATAATCTCGTTCAACCAATATTGGATGAGATTAAAAAGTCACAGCACCCAGGATACCTGTTTTCTCTTATATGTCCCACTTGTAAAAGAATAGTCAGAATTCTAATCATATTATATTTTAGTTTTTACAGTTTTAAGATAAGTTTGATCAAAAACATATTTCCTAAATATTCAGAAACAAATGAGAGGAACCAAGATCATCTTGTTGCTTCATTGTGTTTACCTACTTTAATTGAAGCCTCTATAAATAAAATAAAATATAATATAATATAATCAGTCAGAATACAGGAACAACATTCACTAAACTGTAAATCATCCTGTAAAAACACTTCCCTCTATCTTCTTTTCTGTTGTTATGTGAAGCTGGGTGGGTTTTGAGCACCATGACTTCCAGGGTCAGCAGTTCATCATGGAGAGAGGAGAGTATCCTCACTGGGACGCCTACAGCGGCTCCATCTCCTACCACGTGGAGCGTTTCATGTCTTTCCGCCCCATCTACTGCGCTGTAAGTCCATCCTGCCTCTCAGAGCATAGATGCCTTCAGTACTTGTCACTGTTAACTTCCTGCGTCTTCTACAGTCCCACCAGAGCAGTCGCATGATGATCTTTGAGAGGGAGAACTTCATGGGCCGCAACGTTGAGCTGTGTGACGACTACCCCTCTCTGCAGGCCATGGGCTGGATGATGCCTGAGGTTGGCTCCATGCATGTGCAGTGTGGCGCGTAAGTGTTATCAACAACACTCATACTTACCCACAAACTCCCCTCTGTTTCCCAGTGATATTTACATGTTTAACCTGTCGACCATTAGGTGGCAAATAGGAATATTCTTCCATCTTCCTGAACCTATTTTTAACTGAAGAATGTTCAAGACAACAAAGTACAAAGCACACAGCCATCACTACCATTATATTTCCATAAAACAGAAGGAAAACACTGGAAAAAAAACTAAAAATCTTACCAAGTGTATTTTGTCATTTCTCGTACAAATATTTAATCACACTTAAAATAAGACATAGTCACCTAAAGTAACTTTTCAGTGAGATATAAGACCTTATTTTTAGATAATAGATCTTGATAATGTCATTTCTAGAAATCTTACCAAGATCATTTTCACTTGTTCATTGGCAGATTTGCTTGAATTAAGCAAGAAATAAATAAATAATAAATCTCCCAATGGAACAAATGAAAATGATCTTGATTAGATTTCTTAAATTAGATGTTCCAGATCTATTGTCTATAAATAAGTTATTATATCTCACTGAAAAGTTCCGCTTAGGTGATTATGTCTTATTTTAAATGTGATATAGTTATTTTGATTAGAAATGACAAAAAAATACACTTGGTAAGATTTAGATTTTTGCAGTGCATAAAATAAAGTGATAATTGACACATAACTGTGTTAACCTCCTGAAAGCCAGCAATACGTTTACATTTAAAAAATACTTTCCACTGCAAAGGATATTACATAAACATATAAAAACAAAGAATACTCCATACTACAAGAAATGATCTAATGCAAAAGGCCAAAACCTACCTTAATGGCTCTCATAATGTTAAGCTAAAACATGTCATCCTTCCTATGTCCACTGTGGTTTTGTATTGAAACGTCATAAATCACCACTCACATTGTTTCACTAATAAACACAGTCCTTTATATCACTATAATCCATTGTCAACATGATCTGTATGTAATAGGCATACCAAATTAAAGCTCCAAGCATGTTACAAATCCCCAATCTGTCACACTTGCCACAGCAGCTCTTAAAATAGCCCCACTGACCCTTGCTGCCTCCTGTTTTGCACACAGCTTCGTGTGCTACCAGTACCCCGGCTACAGGGGCCAGCAGTACATCATGGAGTGTGAGAGACACAGTGGAGACTACCAGCACTGGAGGAACTGGGGCTCCCACTGCCAGACCCCCCAGATCCAGTCTATCAGGCGTATCCAGCACTAAGGAAAGGAGAATCAGCGTCCCCTCGACTCCCCCTACCTTTACCCACAGC
The DNA here is from genome assembly GCA_020466265.1 of Siphamia tubifer. Classification (NCBI taxonomy): domain Eukaryota; kingdom Metazoa; phylum Chordata; class Actinopteri; order Kurtiformes; family Apogonidae; genus Siphamia; species Siphamia tubifer. The sequence goes on along the minus strand of CM035792.1, from coordinate 26,393,524 downwards.
CCCACCCTCTCTTTCTTTCTTTCTCTCTTCAGCCTTTTTCTTCCCTTCGACTTAAGCTGCCCCACTACTGATCCACAGCTGCTACCAAAAGTGTGATAAGAGACAATATCGCACTGTTGAAGCACAGGGAAACACACTCTACACTCCACACACACACACACACACACACACACACACACACACACACACACACACACACACCAATCTGACTGACACTTATACAAAGTGTCTTTTTATTTGCTTTGAGGTCCCTGCATGCCCTTTGACACACACACACACACACACATGCACACCTGCGCTGTATTCTCACCTGAACCACCTGGGTGAGGAACATAGCAGCACTGCAACCAAAAGGAGGAGGTGAAGTCCCCCACCCCTCCACCCCCAATAAAGGCCCCATTAACTGGGAAAAGCCTTCATAGTAGCAACTCAGTGTCCTCAGTGACACTGTGATGTTCTGCAGCTCAGATGTGATTTGTGGTTGTGTGTAGGAGGTTGATCCACAGGTTGATAACTAATAAACTCATTTTCACTTCATATTTTCTTGCTCTATTATTTAAGTTTGTATGTGATCTATTTACAGCATGAGAGTGGCAAGTTGGAATGAACATCAGCAGTGAATATAAACAATAAAGTCATACAATACAATATTTTTGATGGCGGAGGAACAATTTAGATGCTTTAAATTAAAGAATAAAACACACTGTGAAAACACTTGATAAGTAAAAGTTGTGCATTGAAAACTTTATTTAGGTGAAAGTATGTATTATCGTCAAAATATGTTTGGAGTATGAAAGGTAAAAGTAAAATGGTCCCTGTCAATGTTTTACTATTGTATGTTTTGTTTTGTTTTTTACATTAATTTCACTGCTGCATCAATGTCTGTGCTGTATTTTTACTGCTGGGTCAGATCAAGTGGTAACACATGGCCACATTTCCAGTAATTTATATGCATGTATGTTGAGTAGGTATTTATAAGGACTTTAACAAATTATGCATAATAAAATTTGGCTAGGTAAAAATATTTAGGTGAAAAATGTCAAGTTACTTTGTAATACATGGACTTAAAATGGACATAAACTTTTTAAACTCTACACAAACATTCAAAACATGTGGTTCTCAATAGAAACGGATATCAAGTAGACACCACCTTTTAGATAGTATGTTCAGTTATCCCGAAAATACATTCTGGAGTAAAATATCCAAAAGCCTCTGTTTTATTGACATGAGAATGTGGTAACACGTGGACAGGTTGCCTTAGTAACACACGGACAACTCTTTCCCATTGTTTGCATCCAAAGGTGGGAAGTAAAGTATAAGTACTTCATTATTGTACTTCAGTAGATTTTTTTAAGGGATCTGTACTTTGAGTATGTATTTTTCTGGCAAATTTTGACTTTTACTCCCTCCATTTTTGCATAAATATCTATACTTTAACCTCCTTACATACTCAGAATAGACTTGTTACTTTTCAAACTAAATGGATAAGACTGTAGGACTACACATAAAATGTTTTTGTAGGCTGTTCGGCCCCGTTGGGAAATATTTTTCTGATAGTCACGTGTGGGCAATACATTACCCCTTACTTATTACCAAATAATATCAATTTAGACTTATTTTTAATGAAAGCTTATTATTGTCAAACCATAATTTCAATGTATCAAGTTCAACTGTAACATTCTGCAGCAGAAAAAAAAGAGAAAATGTTGATGTCATCAGCAAAAATAAAATATTTAAGCATGTCAGTTACTTTGATTATGTCATTGATGCATAGAATAAATGATTTTGGGCCCGATACAGAGCCTTGTGCTAGATAATGAATAATTGCAAAGGCAATATTAAGTAAAAAAACAAAACAAAACAAAAAAGCAAGTAAGAACAGATTACAACTATTACTTGAGTCCTTATTAATCTCACCCAACATTGGTTTGGAGACATTATTTTAAATCACTGTGTGTATGTCTGTCTGTGTGTCCGCAGAGACATACAGACAGACATATAACTATAACTCAAAGAATACTTGAGATATCACCATGCAATTACATGGGCATATACATATAGTTAATGCGCATCAGATACAATGATCCATTTGAGTAAAGGTCAAAGGTCATATTTAGCAGAAAGGTCAAAATGACATTATTGGCTCTAATTCAAGAACAGCTTGTCATAGAAACTTGAGATTGGCACAAAATTGGGGTGAGATTAACCATTCTCTGAATACTTGTTTATATAGATGTCAATTGTCTATCTGGATAATTATCTTCTCTTTTAATATCATGATAGTAATACTTTTACTTTTATTGACAAGATTAACTTCATATGTTACAGGAATTAAACAACCTTGCAGATCATATAGGTTAACAATGTTAGTTAGGCCAACACAACATAAACTAGAAAAGCACTCTGAGACTGCAGACCTCTGCCAAGGTCACAGTGAAAGAAAAACAAATGCAATACTGTATTGTAATTTATTTTTTGTCTGGACAGTGTATTTGTTTAAAACTACCAAGTACATTCACATGTACTTTCATGTGTGCGAGTTAAAATTAAACATTTATCCTAGATATGAAATTAAAAAAGGACACTAAACTAGGAGGAGGAAAAGAGGAATTTTATTAAAAAATTAAATCTAAGTCTCCAAAGTCGACTCCAAAGTGCTTAGTTACAACAAATAAAAACTAAACAATAAAACAAGGAACATAAATAGTTTCAACTGTGACTGACAAAGACATTATCAGTGTTATAATACATGACTTCCTGAGTTGTATATTATAATTGAATATATTATACAACTCAGGCAGTCATATTTACAACAAATAAAAGACTCTAGATTCCTTGTACAGTATACAAAGCAGATTGCTGAAACACCATTAAACTGTAGAAACAAGCTGCATTTTTTTAAACACTTAACAGTTAAAACAACTGAACATATGTTGTAAATGACTCAACACAGCAGTAACTACTTTGTATAAAACCAACACCACTACTCCTGAAAACAAATGAACAATCCCAGTCTGTTTGTTCTGTCCATTATACTCCATACTGTCTTCCTGCAATAAACTGTACATTTAGTTCCATTGGATTTCACCACATTCATTTTTCTTTCAATCAAAACAAATAGCTCACACTCTTGCACATATTTTTCCTAAACAAATAGGAAAACCAAAATTCTTCATGTGATTGTCAGCGCATTTTGACAAGGAGATAAACACACAAAACAAATTAGTTGCCATGCATTTTGTACTTGATGTTTTTTTTTTTAGCTAAATAAAAGTAATTTGGTAATGTTTACTGGGCAATATAGTAAAAACCGAGAACAAATAAAAGGTGAACACTGCAGCCTCCACATCTAGTGTAAAAGCATGTCAGTGTTGTATTTCCTGTCAACAAGATCATCTTTCCTAAACAGAGTTGATGTGTAACCAATGTTTTCATTTAACAACATCGATCTCGTCCTCATCTTCTGAGCAACCTGTCCAGCCGATCACATCAATGTTATCGTCTCCATCGTCCGTCAGACTTCCTGTTGAATCCAGACTCATGTCTTCAGGAGGAAGAGAAACGAGAGGCTTCGCATCAGAAAAACACAACAGTCCAACCGCTGTACCGTTCAGCCGACGAAACATCTCTAGATCTCTACTGTCATCTTTGTCTGAGCTCTCCCCGTCCACGTCGATAATCTCATCACTGAGGCTCTCCATGTTTTCATCCACATGATTTTCTCCCAAATTCTCCTCAGTGTCTCCACCTCTGATTTCCTGATAATTTCTCAGTAGAGGTTCTTCTTTGTCAGACAGGGACACAGTCTCTACATCCATCTCTTCTACTTCTGCAGCTTCATGGTCATGTAGTAGAGATGGGAGCGCTGGCGGAGGCTCGGGACAAAACCTCTTCATCAACCTGGCCTCATCCTCATCATCATCATCATCATCACCTGACTCCTTTCTCCTCTTCTTCCCTCTTCTTGCCGGCTCCTCCTCCTCTTCCAATGGCTGTACTGTCGATTCATCTTCAAGGTTTTGACATGTGTCTTGAGTTACCTCTACTTGTTGACCCTCTGCTGTTGCTCTGGAAACACCTCTATTAGACAAAGGGGGAAGGTGCCCATTTTTTCTCGGCTTGTCTTGACGTGGACATTTCTGACGTTTAGATTTGTTGTCTGAAAGATGCTCCTTAAGAAAGGAGATGTCCTGTAAAACCATTAAGTTTTAGTAAACTGTCAACACTATGACACAAAAAGAGTCTAGTGACATAAGTAGCTTTAAGCTAAATGGAAAATAAAAGTGGAGAGCCTTGTCGGTTGGCCTAAACATTCACAATCACTGACCTACATTTCTACCATACACATTTATATTTGTTCCCTGAGATATAATAAATAATTCCAGATAGTCTACCCTCTATTTTATAGCATTTGTCTTTCTCATGCTACTACCAGGGTATCAAACATCCTCATGTCCAGGGGATGAATAAGTGAAAGGCAAAAATTTGTCATAAAATAGGTGTACTTTTTTTATAGGTGATATAAATTAATATTCAAATTAAATCAGTGTAATTCAGGGGACACATAGACCATATTTTCTCCCACTGTTTTAACTTTTCTAAATGAAGCAGGAATTAAAATGAGTTGTAGAATTAATATAAAGATAGGTTCACAGCACCTAGAGCGTTCAAATGTAAACTTCAGGAACTACAGAGTCTTTGAACATCCAAAAGGGTCATAAATGATGATCATAAAAAGATGACCAACTGCATTTTACACCAGATATTTACAAGTATTGATAGGATTAGTTATTTGGGTATCTGCTGTACCTTGTGATTCTTTTCAAGTCCAGCATCTCTGGGATGTTTTGCTGATGTGGATGTTCGATAAAGATGCTGAAAAATTAAAAAACACAATGGGGAAAAAAAAGATCATTCACATTTATTTGACATTTTAGGAATTCATCAAATTAGCAGGTGCATTTTAATGTTGGCCACACTGATGACAGCACTAATCGACACAAATGCTCAAAGGGACTAATTAGAAAATTCTATCACACCTCATAGCTGTGGCCCTGCAGGGTAATATTCACAGGCAGTTTGAAAATCCTCTCCAGTTTCACGATTGGCATTTGCTGGAGCTGCTTGTCCAGCAGGTGATGATGTTTTTTCTTGCCATCACTCGGCAGCTGTGGCTTCTTCGTCTTCCGTTTCCTTTTGTTCAGTGAGAACTGATGATTTTTCTGCCTGTGTTTATGCTTGGCTGGTATGTTGACTGTCCTCCGTGATTCATTATGTTTGGGGGCAACAGCAAAATCAGCAGAGGTCTGTGAATGCTTTGGTGGGATTCCAGTCTCTTCATTCTGCTGCCGGTCAGTTATTTGAGAAGCTTTGGCTGCATGGTGTGTGGGAGGGTCTGCAGGAGGTGTGCGAGATTTGACCCGGATCTTTTTTTTCTTATATTTGCTTGGGCCAGCGTTGTCTTTACAACTCGGACCATCTGATTCCTTCTCTTCCCTGGTGGCACAGCTGCTAATGTGTTGCTCAAAGGACTGCAGGAAGTTGTCTAGAATGTCACTCAGATTCCCCTCTGCCTGTTGCTGCAGAACGGGTACGTCACAGTTTGCAGAGTCACTAGCGCCTTCTGCTAGAACAGCCCCCTGTGTGATGCTGTTTTGCTGTTTGTTTTGAGACTGTTCATTGTTGCTAGGTAAAATGTTGAGGCCTAACATCACTTCCTCCAGGAAACGCTCAAAGTTTTCGGGCTGCTCCACATAGGGTGGAGGCACAGGAGGTGGCTGTGGCATGTTACACACTGGAAGCTGAATGGACTGACTGGCAGAGCTGGTACTGTAAAGGTCACAAGGAGTGGAACCAAAGGGTAATGAAGATGACTTGACTCTACCCCTCTGAGCTTTGATCACTGGAGGACCATCCTGAAACCAAAGAGGAAAAGTGTATGATGTATATACAGTATCAAACAAACAACACCAGCAGAAACATAACTCCACCGTTCCTTGGCAGAGACATTATTACAGCCTTACTACAATACAAGTTTTTTGCCATTAAAGGTGTGATTCCGCAGAAAACCACTTTTCCGTGCTCCTTTTGGAATCTGATGAGTCGCCCCGAGTTACCAACATATGCTGCCTTTGAAAGTGATTTGTCACCTCCACTGGCTGCATTCACAGAAAACAATGAGAGGAACGAGGGCCCCAATAAAAGCTGGTCCGTCTGACGTCAGATGGACTTTAGTATCACCCACGTGGGGTTACACCCGTCCCCCATTGCAGCGAATCTGAAGCAGCATTAGCATTAGCATTGACAAGAGAAGCCACAGTAGCTGCTGCACAAAATGGCAGATCAAACTGGTTCATGTGCTCTCTGTGGAAGTAATGCCTCATTTTTTTCCCTGCACGTTATCAGAACAAGCAACGACACAAAACTTAGCTGGATGTTACTCTGGTAAAGGTAAACACACACAACGAGATGGGGAGGGGGGGGTGTTCCTTCACGTATTCTGAGCCAATCAGAGATGCCTCATCACTGCGTCATGGACATGTATGCGGAAGTTCCGGTAAACTCTGTTGTTCGACCTCAAGTAATTTTTCTACCCCCCAAAAACAGCTTGAAACAAAGCAATCCAGACGTTTTTTAAAATAAAACCAACACACAATGTATTCAATAACAATGGAGAACACAGTAATCAAATAACCATGACACCTTTAATAATGCATGCATTATTTTCTTTTTTTTAAAACCATATATTCCCAATGTGAGTTACACATATGTTATAGTGTGATGTTATTTATGCGTTTTTACATATTACATGAATTTAACATGAGAATAAATTGTAGAAAGGTAAGATATTCACCTTATTCCACTTCTGTGCTGTCCTCGTGTTTGTGTTTCCTGCAGTCTTGCACATTGCCTGTATGTTTCCACCTCCAATGAAATCATGTGCTTTCCCTTGTCCTCTCCTCGGAGCACTTCGGCCTGATATTAGAACCTGTCTGGTCTTAATGTCCAGCTTCCTCCCGACTGCTCCCCCGCCCTGACCCTTCATCCTGTTCGGCCGCCTTCCCCACCTCTGTAGAAACATCTTTGCCAACTTGCTCACCCCCACGTCCTGCACATCCACAGTCTCCATTAACTTGCCCCTCCGTCTTGCTCGTGGTTTTCTGGTGCTGGTCTCTGCCGTAACCTTCCCCCTTGGTTTCTGGGTTTTCCCTGCTCGCCTTCCATTGGAGCTCTTCTCCTCCTTCTCTGAGTTTAGGAAGTAGTTGATGAATCCTGGAATGTTACCTTCAAACTGTTTAAACCCATCATCTTCCAATCCCTCACCTACAACAGTTGCCTGAGACCCAGACCCCAGTGTCTGGGATCTGGTAGCATAATGGGGGGCTTGGTTAGGAGATGAGCAATGAGGTTGGGGGGTAGATGGTGAGACTACAGTAGGAACAGGTCTGTGTTCAGCTGCAGGACGTTCCTGTGCAACTGTTGGGGCAGAAGAGCAAGATGGTGCCAAGGCTTGGTTGTTATCTGGTGTGTAGACAAGTGAGGCTGGAATGATGGGAATCTGAGGGAGAATGAGATGAGAGTTGTTCTGTTGAAGATCCTGCAGAACATTCATATCGATGGTGTCGTAGAAAACCGATGGCTGAGAGGGCAGAGCACACTGCAAAAAAAGAATTTCAACAGTATAAAAAGCCCATAAAAATGACTCTTTTTTTGTTACTAGAAAAAAAAATTATTCATATAAATGAATAATTGAGTAATTTTTCAATAGTAATCTAATTTCAAGAATCTAATATGTCCGTTTCTTTTAAGTAACAGGAAAAAAGCTCCACAGCTAATAAAAAAAATCTGTTTTTAGTTTAAGAGGATGTGTTGCATAAAAACCCAGATGAAATAGACAGCTGAAATAATGAGGACTGGAAAATTACGGGATGGCAGGAAGAGACTGGGCTTCAAATACTTGTCTAAGGCTGATGTTTGATGTTTGTGGATGTTATCGAACCCACAGGACATTTCTAGATGGTGACACTATTTTGAAACAATTCACTTCCTTATGCTTTTATTAATATTATTACCTTATGATATGCATTGGAGATCTACAGTGAAATTATATCTAGAGGAAAAGACTTAATAAAAAAGTGGTGCCAGGCACAATAAACCTTGCCCTTCACATGTATTGTAGCTTATTTTGACATGAATCCAGCTCATGTCATCATATCTATGCATGTCATGATGTTAGCATATCAATTGCCTCTATATATGTGCCAAGACTTCAGTAAATTGAAACAAAATTGATGCTCTTACAGACATTTGAAATGTCATCCACAAGGAGGGAGAAGAAAAATGTATTTAAAAAATTTGATATTTGACCTACTGTACTTTTCTCAAAATGTTTATCAAATCTATTCTGGGCCAATAGAAATCTATTAAGCTAATTTGGTTTTGATTCAACCAATAGTTTTGCTGCTAGAGTGTTAACAATCAAAGAAACAAATAAACTGAAAAACACTCCCCCTTGCCTCCCTTTCTGGGGACGAGGTAACAAAATCTTTGTCTTGATAAAAAATTGAAGACACAGCTGATCTTACAATCCTAGACCATCCTAGACGTAATTAAAACCCACTAAACGTGGACCGTTGGGGATGTAAGGGTTTTGCGTGTGCCGCCGAATCCGCCACATTAACGTGATAATTCGACAACGACAAATTCGGCGTGTTAATGCCCTAGGATAGGTACATGAACTGATTAGAATTTGGAGATCAAAACTTTCAAGGTGACCAACATTCAAGGTGGCCGAATTTTGTCTGGCCAATAACTTTTGACGGGGTGGACGGATTTCCACCAAATTCAGTGTGGACTTTCAAAATGTTCCTACTCAGCCATCACTCGTTGTAAACAGGGTATCAGTGTCATTTACACTAACCTCTGGCATAGATCCCTGAGTTTATAGAAAGACTCTCACAAGATTATAGAGCTGGGCTGGTGAATTTCTTTCAGTCTATTTATGGAATTATTAATCCACCAAGGACCAGTGGAGTTAGGTTTTTGATGGTTTTTATGTGACTGTTAGCAAGTTAACTGAAAAAGCTATGGATGAAATTGGCTGAAGTTTTCAAGAAACGTTGATACTGGCACAAGGAACAAACAGTTACATTTTGGTCCTGATAAGTAGAGGTATCTTGGGGGGGGCATGTATGTGTTTTGTAGCAAGATAACTAAAAGTTATGGATGGATTTGGCTGAAATTTTCAGGAATTGTTCATCTCGGCACAAGGAACAAACGGTTACATTTTGGTTGGTGATTGTTATCTGGGGAGGGGCGGCACACATGTGTTTCATCCATTTGGTGTGGGCAGGTCACTGCTTGGAGCAGAGAAAATGAAACCTATGGCTCATTTAGATCATTTAGGGGGGTGGGGGCTGATCTGCCTCGGCAGAGTCTGGACTCTTGAGTACTTTTCTAGTTGTAAATGGTGGTCATGTGATAGTTACATGGCAACTCCCTTGTATTTTAGAAGAAATGATTGATCACAATTTCACAAAACCATCATATGTTATGGCCAGATCACCCAGACCAATAAGCTGACAATGAAGCTGATAAGATACAAGATAAGATTGTTTTTAGACATCCTTATGATAAATGAAATATTGAGCAATTTTTGGTGGATTTGGTTTTTTTAAATATCAAGGTTTTGCTCGATCAGAAAGACACAAGCAAATACATCTTTTGTTTATTGTTAACAAGTAAAAAAAAACATATTGAAAGTCTCAATGTGTCATTTACTGGATGCATTTCATTATTTTGCTGAAATATCCAGTTTTGACTTCAATGACACAGAGCGCAGGTATAAACAGAGCATGTGGGTTTTGGAGAATGGTACAATACATGGCAGAATTCAGTGACTTGAGAGTGATTCTTAATGAAATCACAAATGGATGTGCTGACCAAAACTATTTTCTACAACTGCAGACTTAACCAGAAGTGATCAAGCAGAGAGAAATTGTTGTTTTCCATATTTTAACAATGTAACAATCTGTGTCTCCACTTGAAAATTAAGTATATGATGAGAAACAGTGGATTGCTTGTAATAAACAAACTCTCTACTTTTATAGTCAACATTTTCAGTGATTAGACTGTTTTAAGCTTCTTCCTATAGGTCTGTTTACAGATGCAGAGCTCACCTGCTCTTGTATCTGAGTCCATGTTTCTCTCCCACTGCTCAGTGAAGCCTCACTCCACAGCAGCGTGCTCCCATCCCTTACCTCTCTCCTCCATTCTCCCTGTCTTGTATCAGCCTCCTTAAACATCAACATCTCCGTCTGCACCCCCACCTCCTTGTATTGGCCTCCTTTCTTGGCATTTCTGCATTTCCGTTCCTTGTTTGTGACCTCCACAAGCCCATGGATGCCCAGCTTGGCTGCAGCAGAAATAGCCTCTTGCTTCTCCTTCTCCCCCTCCCCCATCATCTGTCCGGAGTACAGTAGTCGCACCATGTGGAGGAGTGTGCAGGCACCCAGAGCCCGAAACTCTAGGAGACGATTCTGTCCTGTAGGAGGCTCCGGCATGGAAGAGAGAGAGGAGGAGAACTGGGGGCTGATAGCTGAGAGAATACAGCTGTGAGCCGGCACCGATAAACCTGGAGAACAGAGCAGATATCAGTAATGACACAAAAAAACAACTCTCTTATGAATAGAGTCATGAAAAAAATATTAGAACATCATTGTTTTTTTTCAATTTCTTGTTAATTTTAATGCCTGGTACCACTAAAGGTGCATTTGTTTGTAAAACTATTGCTAACAACAAAAATAGCCAATAAGAGTTGAGGAGCTGATACACACATATATATACACACATATATATATATATACACACATATATATATATATATATATATATATATATATATATATATATATCCATTTTCCATGATTTTCTTGATAATAACCAAAAGCACTTAAGTTCTTATATCAATATCTACTAATGTCTACTGACAAAAACAGTACTTTTAGACATTCCATTTCCGTTGTAGTCACATGATACACACAGGAGTTAGTACTTACATGTATAACGTTTATTTTTGAAGACTTGATGGTCTTAGCAATGTTTTCCACAACTATATTGATGAGTGTAAAACGAATGAGCTAAACTTGATAATTGATCCTAATTAGCTCAGTATGTGTTCTCCATGACTGTAAATTAAACTGTTGTATATATTAAACTGTACCTATGCATCTGTATTGGTCAGTGTCGTTGTTGCCTCCCATCAAATACTATTGAAAAACTGCAATGGGCAATTATTTGCTTATTTTATGTCATGAATTTCTACTCACTCCCCAGTTGTAAAATGAAGCAGTTACCATTTCATTACTCACATCACAATATCTGAAAATGTGATGACAGACTATGATTTCTTCTCATATCAATGACCTGTACCCTGAGAACAAACACTGGATTTTCTGATTATCTTCATACCTTCTGCTTTAAGTACTGTGTCACAGAACTGGCTACACTGCTGCTGTCTCTGCAGTTCAGCAATGATGAGGCCTTCAAAGTCAGGTTTTTGGTAACACCACATCTCTCCATCAGCTGTTTATGTTAGAAGCACAAAGAAGGGGGCAGAAGGTGGATGATAAAAATGTGCATTATAAAGTCTTGAGAAGGTTGTTATGTTAGTGTTGGCTTAAAATGAAACATAATTAATTTTACTGGCAAGACAGAACTTTGTAATAATGTACTGCATGCTTGAAAATTTACCCCAAACGTGTAGTTAGAACTAGGTAACTTGAATAAAAGCACTTAAACGCACTTTTCCTGAGGTGAAATTTTAATAAACAATGTTGACATTGACCCATACACCTGTTCATTAGCAGGTTAGCATCAGTGCGGGAGCAGCTAACATAGCTAGCATAGCTAGTACGGCGTAAACTAGTCGTGACAACTGGAGCAAGTGCTTAGTTAACACATCATGAGCATCGTTATATTATCTCCAACATTATCTAATGACATCAATACAACAATACAACTCCTTTGAGAAACATTTCCTCGTAGTTTCTTTAACATGTGATGGACATGACGTTAACTCACCTTTTGGAAGCTCTTACAATCCACTCCCACACACAGAAAATAAAATCAACTACGTCTAAAAATAGTTTGACAATTTTTAAGTGGAAATATGGTATATTTTTTCTTTTTTAGTCACTTTTCCTGTCCGCTTTCTAGGGTCATTCACAGGTCAACGTGGTCATGGGCAACAATGTTTTGGGGGTAGTGCCGCCTCTCCGCCACCAGAGGGTGACAGAGTGCGAACAGGGCGGACAGAGAACAGACACTATTAAAAACCAATACATCTGATGTGTGTGCATGTGTTTTTTTTATATTATTAAAATATTAGTGTGGTGTCATTAAGGAATCATTACACATACACCACTAACAGTAGATTTAAGTCCATAAAAATAACCTCAATATGCAACAGTTGTTGCTCACAGGCCAACAAATACATTTTATACAAATATATTTTATTTGTTTGTTTGTTGTTGTTGTTTTTGTTACAAGTTAGTATACTTTATTATGTGCTCTTAGTTTATTTTATGTCAGATATTGTTTTTTGGGGTTTTTTTTTAAGTGTAGTGTCAGGCTATAATTTGATATAGTTTTTTTTTGTTTTTTTTTTTTTTACTTATTTATTTATTTTCCTTAAATAATAGACAAATACAATGAATGCTATTAATAATAATCATAATCATTTATATGTTGCTTTGTTTGTTTTTTTACATCATATTTTATGTACCAGACTTGTGGGGTAACACAACAGTGTTTATTTTACATACAAAAACAATTATTGCCGTTACATGTGGTGCATTGCAACTAGTGCGGTTCTTTTTTTTTACTTTCCCGTTTTAAAATCAGCTTCTGGCATTGCTCAGACAGACAAAGACTTTGAGTCAGTGAATTGGACAATATAACATAACAATTATGATCATCAAGGAGTTGTGTCTCCATTGGACAACATGTTTACAACACTTATTAGTTTTTAACGTGTGGAAGAGTAATTAAATTATAACAGTTAAGATCGCATGCATTGACCTGGTTGGCCAAACACAAAGTGTTAAACTTATGTGAGGTGATAATTAATGTACATGTGTTGATGAGAAGGAGTTGAAATAGCACTAGGGTTAGCAGACTGTCACAGACAGGAACACATGTTCTACATTTGATAGCATCTGTACTTTCCTATAAATATCAGAGAGATTTGCAAACTAAAGTCAATAAATAGCTACCGATTGGGGTAATATTTTTTTTATAACTTAATAGGCATTCATGTAAAATGATTATGAAAGTCCTGTACCTGCTTGATATTCATTTATGGGTCAAAGAGAATGAAAGCACTGAATTAACATCAGGTAAACATTTGAGATGCTCCTGATTCATCATCATCTCTTATATTCAGTCTGAGGTGTATAAAACCTGTAACATACTAGGAGTCTGGTAGAAAAACAAAGCAAAAACATGTATATTGTAGAATTAACAAAGTGAAGTACAAGTCTGTGTTTGAATGCCCTGTTGCTCATATCCACCAGGAACATTGTCACTTTAAGAAACAAGAAAATCCATTTGAATCCAATCCTTCACATTGTCCCATTGTCTCTGTATAGGTCCAAAAGTTCCTTCAAGGATGACGGTGGGTCAGGAATGAAAACAGTGCCCGGGTCTGAAGAGTCCTGTTGGTCTGGACTGGGCCTGGGCCAGCGCTCGTTGAATTTAACAAAGAAGAACGGGTCTTTGAAGGGCCCGCCGAAGATTATGGCCTGCATCAGGTAGATGAGGGCCACCACCATGAAGCTGATGAGGAAGAAAGGGATGAAGGGCCTCAGGTGGTGCCAGGCAACGGCCAGGCCATAGCCCAGGCCGCTGAGCCCACTTGACTTTCTAGAGTGAGTGGTGCGGCGAGACGAGTCCGAGGCTGGAGTACGATCACAGGATTCCTCATCGGAGTGTGAAGAGGATGGACTGGGTTCTGAAGATGAAGCCATGGGATGCAATGCGAGGCAGAGTAGTTCCCCTTTTGCTTTTATTCAACACTGCTTCTCAGAGATCATAAGGAAGGAAAGTGAGTCACAGGTTTCTTGGTCTGGATATTCTCTACGTTACAGAGCATTGCAACAGACCTGGCGGTTCCTTTAATCTACATGCTCCTCACATCATATATTCCACCCTGGACAGACACACTCAGATATATTCCTTTGGTCTTGACCTCTCAGATCCCAGGTCTTGTGAGCTGGAGTTGAATGTCACTGCTTCTATTTGAGCTAAAGAGTAATATAGAGGAAATGAACAGCGGGGGAGCCCTAAATAGATATGACACCAAACGATAGGACACAGGGAGGAGGGAGGGAGAATCTGCTGCGTTTGACGGTTTCAAGTTTAGTGAAGGGTGTTAGAGTACCAGCTGTACAGGTTACAAACATTAAACACACACACACACACACACACATATCAGAGGGTTTAAGACAAAACAAGACCTCTGGTGCATCTGTCACCCTATGATTACAATCAACATATAGTTACGGAGAAAAAAAATATGAGATGATCTCTTGTTTTCTTCAATTTCTTGTTCGTTTTAATACTTTGTACAACTAAAGGTACATTTGTTTGGACAAATATAATGAAAACAACAAAAACGTCTCATAACAGTTTAATTTCAGCTGTTAATAGATCGATACAAAAATAATGAATTTTAAAGTTAGTTCAGATATGTATGAATAATCAATAAGTCAATTAATTTGTCATTTTAATGGCTCGGTTTCTTCATAAGTGCAGAAATGAAGCTTTTAAAATGTTTGAAAATTTAAATAGTGTACTTAGGGTTCATCCATTTCTTGATCCTCTGCCAAGAAGGTATTAAATTTGGGTCCGTTTGTCTGTTTGTTTGTTTGTCTGTCAGACTGTCAGAAGGATTACACTAAAACTTCTGAATGGATTTTGATAATGGGTTTTAGATTTTGAGTAAATGAAGGTCAAAGGTCAAGGTCACACTAAAGGTCAACAGCTAAAACACATCAGTGGTAACATAACAAGACAGAATCTGGTGTTTTTTTTCATTCACATCGTCTCACCTTCAGACATCATACGGGTCAACACCAATGACTCCATCACGTCATCTTTTGACGTCATATGACATCATATCAAGCCTTGGCACAGGTCTGCTGTCTCTGACTGCCTTCTATTTGTTTGTGTTTCATTCATGTATTTTTTATTTTATGTAGAATGTACATGTTAACAATTAACCAAAATAAAATGAACTCTGACCCTCCAAGCTAAAAGTATTTAGCTTTGTTTATGCCAATTGAAATGGTTTTATCTGCACTTTTTTATTAATCTCACCCAACATTATTTGGGAGGATTATTGTAATCAATCAAAAAAGGCAAGTAAGAACAGATTACAACTATTACTTGAGTCCTTATTAATCTCACCCAACATTGGTTTGGAGAGATTATTTTAAATCACTGTGTGTATGTCTGTGTGTCCGCAGAGGCATATCATACTCAATGAATACTTGAGATATTGCCATGAAATTACATCGGCATATACATATAGCTAATGTGCAAGAGATGCAATGATCCATTGGAGTAAAGGTCAAAGGTCAAGGCCACAATTAACTAAAAGCTCAAAATCACATCGGTTATAACACAAGAACGGAGGGTCACAGAACTTTCAGATTGGTACCAAATGATGTGGAATGAAGATTTCTACAATTCTCATACTTAGAGTTATCACCTACAACCAATAGTTTTTGAGATCTCTGGAGGTCAAAGGTGACATGTTGGAAAATGTATTTGTGTAACACTGTTTGTATGTGTCAAGCATAGACATATCACGCTATAACTTAATCAATACTTGATACATTATCATAATAATGCACACACTGACACATATATACATATAAGAAAATTATCAATATTGCAAAAGGTCAAAGGTCAAGGTCACATTTAGCAGAAAGGTCAAAAACACAATATTGGCTAATTCAAGAGCTGGTTGTGATTGGCACAAAACAGGGGCGATATTAGACATTCTCTGAATATTTGTTTTGACTTTTTAATATCCTTTTTCAAATTCTGTATTTTACTACAGTCACCTGGAATTCAAATTGGGTTGCCAGAAATTTCTAGTAATTGATTAAAAAACACCTAACTAATAAGAAAATTGTATGGTGAGTTGAAAGACAATCTATAAAAGACATGACAAACTATGAAACTGAAGCACTATCGTACTGTTTACCTGTCAAACATTCATTGTGGTTGGTTTCAGATACTGCAGCTCTTTCATAATTCGAAGTTTGAATTGTTTAGTATTAAATAAATATAAATATTAATATACAATCTGGACTGACTGTACATATCCTGACCAAGGAAAATAAAATTCTCACGTTGTAACGTAATTTATAGCTTTTCTACTTGTTCATAATAATATATATTATATAGACTAAATATATTCTGAAATTAACATTTGCAATGTAGTACAGCAAACAATTACATGACCAAAACAGATTAATTTGAGCAAATTAGACAGAAGGCTCAGTTTTGAATGCCTGGGTTTGCCACCAATTTGTGATGTTAACATGGGGTCACAAGTCAAACAAGGTTGGGAACCACAGTTTTAAAATTTCATTCTTTATGCATTTATAAAGCATGTATGTATGAATTGTGCTGTATAAATAAATCTGTCTTCTCTTAAAATAGTTCAATCATTCTATTTTACATGCTTCACAGAGTAATTAACATGCTGTTCCCCACTGCAAATATATGGTAGTTCTGTAGAATTTTGTGCAATGATGTACATTCAACAACCAACAGTACATCACGTAGTACAGTCACCTTAACCTCAAGTATGTACAGCAATAAAATGAATCCAAAAGCAGGGATCATTTTACTGCACTGTTTACTCCCTGTACTTGTATAAAAAGGTCAGGTATGTAGAATGCTTACTTATACTAAGTATTTTCATGTACAAATAGTTTAGAATATGAATACCTATTCCCCAATTTGTCTTACTATATTTCATATAGAGTAGCCATGGCTCTGCATTAAGTCAGTACCAGTGATTTTCAGTCCCAAATCATCCAGTCACATTTCAATATTTAAAGGTTGTGTGACTTCACTGGGTGACACACATACACTTCTCATTACCATGGCCATAAAGCTAAACCTTTAGACATATCAAACCCTTGTGATCCAACAGCTGCTTTTCATTCGCTGTGGGGTTCATTTCAGATGTGTAACATATTCGAAACACCACAAACCTCTCACGACCCTGTCCAAGCCTATGACAAGGCTGAAACCTGACAAACATTGTGTACCACACATGTGCATAACTAGTTCCTGTCAACATGTCAGCTCCACATGCAACTGGAAATGAAAGCAGAGACAAGCATGTTGCCACCTAACACCCTTCAACTCCAAGACGATGCATGTTTGAAAGATAGTCTAAAGACATGTTGACATTTACTTTGTTGAGGGAACTGCCATATTTCATACAAATCAACACATCTATTTGAAGTGAAACTTTCACCTTCAGGGTAATAAATTTACACAATCCTAATGCACTGATATTAAGGAGTGAATACCTGTCATGGTGTATAGTTTGTGCACTTGCTATAGTATTTGCTTTAACAAGACCAAGAGGATGAGATTTCCTGGATGGTCAGAATAACTCTCTTTAATTAGCCGTGTTTATCTACATGACCCAACAGTCCTTAGTCATTCACCACACAGCCACATCAATCACACAGGGCCGTTCTTGTCTAAGAAAAGATCTTTATTTATAAAAACAGTATAACCAGTTACATATTTTACTGAAAAAAAGCAACTTCTCAGAGCCAAGGCAGGTATGAATGGTACATCATAATTTTACATGGATAGGCAACATTACAAATACACTATGCGTGTGGAAAGTTTAAAAAGAAAACAAAAAAAATTGGTCTCTTGCCTTTAAAACAAAGTCAGCTGTAAAACTGGGGCTAAACATTAGAACAGTTTGCATACTGCACTCAATAACCCCCTCCACACAGCCCCCCCCCCGCAAAAATGAAATACAAAACAATCAGTGGAAAAATGTCCAAGATGTGCTTTTCATTAGTCTCCCAAATTCAATATGACGTTTCATTACTCGAGTCTCCTCTGAGGAAAGACGCCTCCTGAACTGAAGTGTTGTAAAACTCCCGTTGTGCACATCAATGGCCTCGACGCCAAACAGCAGCAAGAAGAGATTTCTGATATTTATTCCAGTCTTGAAGCATTTTGAATGAGAAAAAACACTGTCAAGTTATATATATAATGTGAAATAACAGGAATGGTTAGTGAAGCTGTATATCAAAGTGGTATTAGTGGTTTGGTAGCGTTTAGCTTGACATTTTGCTGCTCTGGTGAAAATTAAATAGGAAATTAAAAAAAAAACAGGTGAAACCAAATTTTTTTTTTCACTGGGTGGGTGGAAAAAGGTGAAAATTAAGGTACTGAACACAAAAAACAGGCAGCCTGTTCATTAAAAAAAATAAGAAAAATAATTGTTACAGGAGTAGGAGCACACAATAAAAACAGTATGAACAAATAAAATAATTCATGGTCTTACGGGTCTGCTCCGTGCACACGCATAAAACCACTCACTCTGAAAGGTCCATATTCATTTTCCACACAAACACACATACAAGCACAGCCACAGGTTTACTGTATGTCAAATATACACATACCTGCCATTTCTTGTTTACACCTGTGCCTATCCCAACAAGAGAAAATAACTCTAGACAGGAAAATAACTCCTATATAAACATTCATGATCTACAGTCCAGCCATGTCCTGCCGAAAACGGCCAGTCCAGAACTCCACGTTCCCCACAGAGGGACGATTTAAATTAATGAGTCAAACCTAATGCAGTCACCCAATTTTCTTTTTATATACAGTATATACCCTACACAGAAGTAAGTCTACATACAAAGTCATCATTAGGATGTGGGTGTTGGCGGCAACAAGTTCAACAAGACAAAATTTACCAAAAAAAAGTTAAGAAAAAATTAAAGCTGCAAGCAGCACTGGTCAGGACCTTGCGCTCCACCTGTGTTGTGCCCCCCACATTTACCCATCAGGACTCCCTCCACCCATTCAAAAAGGTACTTTTTGGGAATTTTACTAAATCTTTTATTTTGAAAATCCTACTCTGAGAAATGAATACGTTTTAAATCAGTTAAGTTTACTCATAATTGGGGATTTTCAGAAGATGTTTGAAGCTTTTTTTTAGAAAATTGTACTCTGAGAAACAGAACAATAATATATTTTTATTCAATTATTCTTATAATTTAGCATTTTTTAAATGTTATTTTGTAAATCCTTGTGTGTGACAGTTTTAAAGAGCTTGTGTTCTATTTTTAGACAGGAATATGGGCGTGGCTACAACTGAGGCTTTAATTTCAAAAGTACTGTGTGTGTATGAGAAATGGGGAGATAATATATTTTAATCAGTTAATGACACTCAAGATTTAGCATTTAAATTTTTTTTTTATTTTGTAATTCCTTGTGTGTGAGACAATGTGTTTTAATTAAACAGCCTGTGTTCTATTTTTAGACTAGGAAGTGGGCGTGGCACCTCAGGGCTGCACGTGTGGGGGCAAAAGGAGTAAACCGACAAAGGAGCTGCTGTGACACATTTCAAAGATGAGAAATAAAATATAAATTGCAGTATCTCCCAAACCGTAAATCCAATTGCAAACATTTTTGGACAAATTACTTCTGCTCAGTCTTGTGATAATCACAATATGTCATCTGTGGGGGAAAGAAAGTCAGACTTTGCCAATGCCACGGCTCATAAAATAAAACTAAGATGGCAATTAAAAAGTTATATACAACTTTTTGGGTTCTTCCATTGCTCCATCATTGGGCAGACTGAACTTCCTGTCCAAGATAAGTTTTCGATATTGGCATATGAAATGTTGGGCTTGATGACACACGTGTTTCTGTGCCATTCTTAAGGCTCCTGAGGGTCATTTTTGTGATTTTTCAGTTTTTTATTTTTGCAATAGAGAACATATTATGGGATGTAAGGAATACATTTTTTACATTGTACTGCAATTTTCACTAGACTTGACATGCGTGCCAAATTTGGTGAGTTTTGCTGCATGTTTAGGGGGGGGTCAGAAATCCAATTCAAAGTGGTGAGAGAAGGAAAAAAACACAAAGCAATTACAATAGGGACCCAGCCCGCTCCTCTTCCTCACTGTGCGAGTGATGAAGAGGGCTAAGACCCTGTGCAGGCTCTGCCCCTAAATATAAGATAACAACACCATAATAAAATGATTGTCAACAAAATTGATTGCCTTTACAGAAAAACTATAATTTAAAAATGGAATATATTTCTGTTGCTACAATGAATTTGCAAAAACTCGGTGCGTTATGCATTTTGTACGCGTGTTGCATTTCGCCTGCAAACAACCATTTTCTTTGGATGTCGACCCTCATCTTCTAATACCATCCGTGTGGTGATGTAGAGAGTAAGAGGGGAGGGGGGAGGGGGGCGAGAGAATCCGTGCATCTGGATGTTCTCTCCTCAGTAGCAGTGGTAGGGCAGGGATGGCCCGGTCTGGGTGATGCACACGATCAGTTTTTCTGCAGGAATAGAGACCAGTGTGTCAATTCAAGCATGGAAAACATGTAGAAAACAGTAAAGTGGGTCAATTACACAAAGGCAACATAAAGACTATGTGGTATAAGTATGGCCAACTGCACACAAGTGCTGTCACAACCATCCCTTCAACCTATAGATTCAATTACACGATTTAAATGTATGTTTACCGTAATATAGCTACTGAATGATAGTATTGAAACTTAAGTATAAAGAACATTTTCAATAAAAAAAGCCAATAGAACAAGATGTTAACCCATACAGGGTATAAACGGGACACGTTACTCCTGGAAAGAAGCATCAAAATGAGACGATGTGCATGGCCACCATTTCCAGTTTCTCTTAAATATGTTGCTTTATCAGTGTTTGTCATTGTGGTAAAAGTTTTTCCAAAAAAAGCAGAAAATTACACAGTTTCCAACCCTGAATTTGAACCAATTTGGTAGAATGGTCTATATGATCGATCAGTCAATATGACCTTGTGTCTCATTGAACAGCTCAATCATGATTCCATACCACTTTTAATGCAGAGATTTTCATCAACCTGCCAAATGCATATTCCTTGACTAATCATTTTCATCAGAACCTTGCTCCTCACCCCTCACATGGTGATTCATTCAATCCACTGCTGAAATGCATCATTGTGGACTCAAGTTACAAATGACTCATTTCTTGTTCCAGTCAAATACACGACTAGGCTAGAGTTGAGCAGGAACCTTCTGTTTTCCTGGTAAATATTATGTGCTGCTCTTCATCAGGGTATCACCAACACTCAAATCACAGGCAATATTTGACTGAAACTGGAAATAGAACAAGTTACCCTTCTCATGGTTCAATCCTTTCTTCATTTGGCATTTATTTGCTCGTGTGCTTATACTTTGCTACAGTAAACCTAGAATTTCCCTTGTAAGACTAATAAAGGCACATCTTACCTCAATTCTTTTTCTATAATGAAAGCAGTGTTGGGTAGGATTCTTGTGAAATATTACACTACATTATTAATTAGCAAAGTAACCAATTACTTAAACATAAAACATGTTTGATTCATTTTCCAAGTAAGTTAAAGGCATCGTTTTCTGTCAAACCATTGCATTAGTAATTATCAGTCTCGCCAAAACAATGTAAATGGATTAAACCACTTTGTAATCACCAGCATCCATACCTAGAATTCATATATTATTTACTAAAAGACTATAATTACACTTATTTTGTAATTTAATTACTGTGAATACAATATAAGGAGTTCATAGTCCCCGACATGAAAAAAATTCCAGATAGTGGGCTAGGCTAATATAATATTGTGGATCAAGTAAAACCAAATATTTGATTTGTTTATTTAATACCTGAAAACTAACCATATCCATTCAGGTTTCTGTCAGAAACTGATGAAAACAGGTCATCAATGACATTAAAATTAGCCAACGTAACAGAAGCCTAAAAGGATCTAAACTCAATTTCAGATTGTTTACTACGTTGTGAAATGTTGATGTAATGCCCTCCTTGACCACAAGAGAGTACCCTTACAAATCCAGAATGCAAGTTTTTACAGCTGCATCAGGGCTGGTGTTGTGACAACACTGCGGCATAAATGATTTTTTGGAAGTCTAAAATCTTTAGTGTCAGGACTGAGCTTTAGCTTTACACCGACACACAGAGCACCTCGCAGCATACTATACCAGCACATACACATCACATCAGGGCATCTTTTAAAAGACCAACCCAGTATACCTGAACCAGTGTTTTAAGTTCACCACCAGAAACATCAAGAGGATTCACTGAGGGTTTAGTTATCGAAACAAAAAGGAAAAGAGCCGTAAGAGTCCATGCAGGACGTGAGGTCAGTTGGACATACCATGCTGTTACATGCAGAGGGGGGTAGAGGGGAGGGGGAGGGCTAACCATCATAGGAGTCCAACAGGGGCAGGGAGCCCTTTCTGCCCCCATATACCCCTCGCTGAGAGACAACCAGAGAAAAGAGAGAAGAGGTCGTGAGTGTGAGAAAAGACAACCGTCAGTAACTGTGTTTAAAAGGAAAATGACTGTTAAAGGAACTGTGCAGAGATTAGGGGTTAGTGCAGTTTAGTCAGCAAACCAGTGTGTAGAGCTGTGAGTTTAACATCAGGTACCAGTAAAGTGTCTGTGGTCTCATCCAGAGTGTGCCTCCTCTCTCCCCTCTGGTCCAGTGTAGAATAGGCTTCTGAAAGAGCATCACATCAGTGGTAAATATTACACCAAATGTCACCTGAAAAAGGATGCTGCCATAGAATGAATTTAAGTAATGATGGTAAATGTACCAACCAGGGCCAAGGTCATTTAAAGGAATCATGTCTCTTTTCTCTCCTACAATCAAGAAATAAACAATCATTCAAAAACCCAAGCACCCTTATTAAGGGAAATTTATCTTTCCTACATCATAATTGAGTTGCCTTCAAAATAATTATTAACTACAGGTTGACCCCCAGTATTTTATAGACAAAGCTCAACATGTTTAAACTTATACAAGTGGTTGCCCTCTGACCTCTGTCGAGCAGGGGTGTGGTACTGTCCTCATAGGTGCCGTTGGACTGGGTACTGGGCCCATTGGTGGTGCCGATGGCAGGGTTGAGGTTAACCATGAAGTCCGTCTTCTTCCAGCCATCTTTCTCAAGAGGCCGACGCAGCTCTTTATGGGCCCAGACAAGCTGCAGCACCTGTCCTGCTCCCCGCACTTCACGGTCTGAACGTTTACTGGAAAATAAGGAAAGGGTTTATAAAAAAATAAATAAATAAAAAAAGCCCTTTGTTTTCATCTGTAAAATGTAAATAAATGCAATACTTTAAATTCTGTGACAAGCCATATGTTGTAAACAGCCATTTGCACACATAACAGACAATACTTTTTCTGAACTCTGCTTGCTCTACTGAAAATACTTACCCATCCTTGTTGATAAGCACTAGCCTCTCGATACCCTGTGAGGCTCGGAGGGTTTTTGCTGCCTCCAGACTGTTACCAAGTACTTCTGCGAGGGTGCTCAGTACAGAGACCACTGTCTCCTCTGATAGAGTGCGCCCAGATTGACTCTGACCTCCAGGTAGGTTGGCCACAAGGTGAGGCACTGCATGCAAACCTAAGACAAAATATAAATGTTTATGTAAATGTTTTTTCTCCACAACAAAATAATCAGAGTTAGTCCTGAAAAGGAACAGTGTAGGGAAAATGCTTTTTTTTAGATAATACAATACAGATGACAATCAAAGTTACCTAGCAGCTCACAGTTGCGGTTGTCAATGGCAAGGTTCCTCAAAGCTCCAGACATTGCCCGAACCACTCTGTCATTGCCATGGGCCAGTAACTCAGCCATCATTGGGAGTCCCTTCTCTAGACGCACAGTGGCCCGAATATATCGACCATACTAGAACATTTACAGAGAGTGTTTTGGATATCCATGAATTACAGCATTTTCATCTCTCCAGCTGAAAAGAGCAACAAATAAAGACCACTTACTATCCACCGGCCCGCACACAGGTTCTGGATGGCACCTGCAGCAGCCTCCAGTACTGACGGGTTCTTGCTTTCTCGGAGCAATGATGTGTAAACACGCACCACCTCTGGTTGGAACAGTAGCTCATAACCTGAGATACAGACAGAGTTGAGTTTACAAATTTGACAAAATGTAACAGTCAAAGCCTTTTATAACAGTGAAATGTGGTGACTTGAACTAGAAAGTGAAACTTCCCAGAAGGCCAGAGAAGAACAAAGAGATATCACAGATGACAGTCTCAGAACAAAATTTCAAATTTGATTTAATTTCAGTAAACTTTTTTTAACAAGTAAAAATACAGATCAGTAAAGACAGTTGATTGAACATGGACCTTTGGCAGGGGTTGTCCTCTTTGGAATATCAACTTTATCTGCACTTCCATCATCTCCATCCTTCTTTCCTGTAGAAAAAAGAGAGTATAAGACATTAAGATAGAACATTAAGAAACAACACAAGTGGCATTGAATTAGCATTCACATATGTTCCATCCTCTATTTTGGTACTTTGCGTGGTATGTACAGTATACTGCAAACATGCAACCAGTGCAAGCATGCAATGCTATGTGTAATATCAGGTGAATGTGCTAATGGGCTGGTTGTGCATTTAACATTAGAAACTTATTTCAGTAGGCAAGTGTTATTTATTCCGTTAGTAAAATGAGTGATGACAGAGTGGTCAGTAGTTTAAAAAAAAGTGCATCAAGATGAGATTCTTACCTTTGGAAAACCATTCATCTAAACAGAGGGGGATAAGAAGCAGGGTGGGAAGGAAGATAGGATGAAGGGAAGAGGAGGAGGAAAAGTAGGAAAGGAGGAAAAGGGAAATGGTGGTATAGTGTGAAAAACAGCAACAGGAGCTTCCATCACCAACAAGCTGAAACCCCTCAGCATCACACTGCCTTTCAACAGCAAATCAAAACTCAAGAGTTTAACACCAACATATACATGGAGTGCATGTTTGACACTGACCTTTGCCCTTTCGAGAGCCAAAACAGCCACCTTTATTAGCAGTGACAGGTCCGTGGTTGAGGGGCGCGGTGTCCACGTAGCGTTCACAGCCAGGGATCTCACGGTGAACCTGATAGGACAGGTTCCTCAAGAGGCAGACACAGTTCTCCACCAACTGCACAAAAACAAGACAGTAAGCTCCAAGACAAAAGGTAGGGCCCAGATTAACCAAGACATTTTCTGACAAAGTAAACTCAACACTTGCCTTATTATCTACGTCTTTGCGGTTGATCTGTGATTGGACAACGTACATGAGTGAATCCACTAATCCAGTGCATTCTCGAAGCTTTCGCCTGGCCTCACTGCGTTCTGAACTCACATTCCTGTTGAAAACAGGATGAAGTGAATATCATCCAAATTGTTCTTTAAAAAAAAAAGAAAAAAAGTCTTCCTGGCTTAATTCATTAATAACCGACATACCTAAGGCAGCCTGCTGTGTTGGTTAAGGCAGTCTCCCATTCCAAATGACGTGGTTTGCAGCTCTCTTCTCCACCATTACTACCTCGCTCCCACCCCGAATGTGGCACTATCACCTCGTCCGCTAACGCATGCAGCGCATGGTCCACAATTTCCATCTTTACAGAGTCATGTGATGAGAGATTCCACAAAGTGCCTGCAAGAAAAGAATTGAGGTGCATTATTTTCACTGAACAAGTAAACATTTTATTTTGACCTGTAATTAATGTTCGAACAACAAATATTAAGTAGATGCCTTTTCAGACTCAAGGATGTTAAATATATGAAATACATTTTTTTTTAAATAAGTAAACGCTGCGATACCTGTAATGGTGTCAGTAAGGTCTTGGTCATGGGTTTTCCTTAGTAACCTGACTAAAGCTGGTACCCCATCGCAGTTTTTGATAGCAATCTTGTTGTCTTGGTCTCTGCCAAAGGAAATGTTCTTCAGCGCTCCACAGGCCGAGTGGTGAACCTCTTTGTTGGGATGATCTAGCAGTGACACCAGAGCTGGAATGCCCTTCAGACGACGCACATCTGATTTGACCTAAACACCCAAAAATTAACAGTATGACTTGACTGTGCTTTTCCAATTCATGAGTTTCACAGATAAAGATCCATAACAGAGTGCTGCTTCACCTTGTCATTTTTGAATGTGAGATGCTGCAGAAAGGCAGCAGCGTTTGTTTTGACAGGGTCCAAACGGTAGCTCAACATAGCGATCACCTCTGGCAGCTCTGGCTGTCTCCATGAAGTTGGAGGAGCCTTTCTAAGTGTGCTGTCCAGTGAAGCCATGCTCCCTCTATCCATCGTCATGGGAACGCCCCAAGCATATGGCTCAACGCCGACATCTCCGTCCAAAGTGTCTTCACAACTCCTGTGTGTTGCAACAGAAGAAAAAAGAAAACTTTTGGAACATACTACAATTATAGACTCCGATACAGACACAAAAACACTTTGCAATGTCAAGGTGTCACAATCAGTTTGTAACTCACCTGAGTCTCCGTCTGTCCATGCCTCCAGGGCCGGGCCCCAGGCGTGGCATGGTCCCGTATCCACCAGGGTGCATTGGTGGAGGCCCCATCCCATAGTCTTCATATCCCACACTACGCTGGTCATCATCAAGGTCATAGTGTCCGTGACCATAACGCATCTCCATCGCTGATCCCATGGCCCTCATCCCCCGGCCCACCTGGGGCTGCGCTGCATAGGGGTCAAGCTGCTGGCGGCTTGGGGCCCGGTATCCAGAATCTAGGGTTCTGTAGCCATCAACTGGCCTAGAAATATGAAGTGATGAAAGATATTAGAGACAAATCTGTCCTTAGTAATTCCCCATTTAAAAACATTTCCATCAAAACCCAAGTTTCAAAAAGGTTAGAATAGTAAACAGTTCAGAGGGGTATTGTATTTCAGTCAGTTTGTGTGTCTGTAAGCAGCTTTATGCAAGAATTACTAGACAGATCTTCATAAAATTTTCAGAAAAGGTGTACAGAATAGATCCCCATCAATTTTGGTGAATGTAGGTCAAAGTCATTAAAGATATGTTTTCACAATAAGGCAAATCGGGTAAAATGTGTGCAAGTAGGTAGGGTTTGTTGTGCCGGGCACCACTTGTATTGACTGAGTCCGTTACCTGTAGCGATCATCCATGTGAGAGCCCCTGCTCAGACTTGTGTAAGCGTCTGATGGTGGGCCTCCCCGGTAGTCACCATAACCTCCTACAGGGCCATAGTGGTAGTTTCTGGGCACTGTGGCAGTAGGATAGTCTGGTACTCCAGTCTGCCTGTAAGGGCGATCTAGTGTAGCGCTGTAACCGCCCATACCGGGCACAGACAAGCCCCCATCAATGGACAGCGAGTCAGAAGGCATGACTGTACGTGACATTGGTTTCTTCATCTGAGGGGAAAATAGATGTGATGCATTAAAG
This sequence comes from Siphamia tubifer, assembly GCA_020466265.1. Classification (NCBI taxonomy): domain Eukaryota; kingdom Metazoa; phylum Chordata; class Actinopteri; order Kurtiformes; family Apogonidae; genus Siphamia; species Siphamia tubifer. Next base: position 26,365,951 of record CM035792.1, on the reverse strand, counting down.
GTCAACTTCTATTCTTATTTCATTTATATTACTGTGCTCACCACTATGGTTGAATGCATTGTGCATCAGTTTTGTGAAAGATTAGGTTATAGTTGTCTTGTTTCAGTTTTCTATGAGCTAGAACAGGGGCTAGTGGTTGAACAACTGGCTTGTCTGGTGTTCCTCAAGAATATTCATGATGCCTTACTAAGGCACCTCTGACCTAAACAAGAAAAAAAACAGGAAAGGGGAAAAGCCACAGCTGAGTGGTGCCAGCCCACAGCAGCCTGTGTATGACTTTTTCCACCATTTCACAGCTTGAAAGTTTGTGGATTAGAGTCTGTGCCCACAGGATGTGTCTTTTGTGCTGTCTGTACCAGCTTTCAATACAAATCCTATGTAGTTCAGCATCAAGAGTGCCAATCGGCTTCGGCGCTAAAGAGAAAAAAAAACAAAACAAAACAAGAGAGACCGTTTTCTGACCGATGCAAGTTGGAAATAGTTCAACGTTGGAACAGCGCTGTACTCGTCAATGTCAATCAAAAGCTATTGACCAATCAAAAGCAAGGAGGAGGCGGGACAACCACAGTCAACAACCACCAAAAAGAATGGCTTTTACAAGGACCAGCTTGGACCAGCTTGAGCTGGTCCAAATGGCTGGCTGTGTCTCTATGATAGATAGATGGATAACTTTATTTATCCCCAAAAAGAAATTAAGTTGTCACAGTAGTCCAGTTTGAATACAATAAGAAATGTAATAGCATAAATACTTAAGTAGAGATAAGTAGGAATAGGCTAAAATATAAATAAAAATATGTATAAACATACAAATGGTGGGTTGACCAGTGCACCCATGTAGGTTGAATTTCACTTCTTGGAGTAGAGTGTTACGTGCATATAGAACTTTCCCTGAACTACCACATTGTAAAAAAAAAAAAAAAAAAGTTACACAAAGTGGTTTTCAGCCAAAGGAGCCCCATAAAGCAGTCTGCACAAAGTAAACATTCTTAAATAATTTATATTACACTTTTTAAGGACATTTGTGTCTGATGTGCACGCTAAGTGATCCTACTCCATTATCTTGCCGTCGTGTGGTTCCCTCATCAGAAAATACTGAGTGTGCTTCATGGGAGTCATCCTCTGGTGTGTAGCCGTCATCAAGAACACCGTGTGCAGGGTCCACCATCCTGTACTGTAACATATAGGCCATACATACAAATTTAATCACAGATATTCAGAGTAGTAGGAGCAAGAGGAAATACTGTCAGATGACGACCTTACTGCTACCAAACATACCTGTGTGCCGTTTATATACGAGTCAGTCAGTTTCAGTCGTTCTATGTCTGCATCACATAAACGCCCGTTCTGGGATGGGACAGAAAGACATTTAATTAAAAAAAAATAAATAAAAAATCAAAACAAAAAAACCCCAAAATATTATAGGGACTTTTCCTTCAGCAGTTTTGGATGCATACACATAAGTAGAAGACTTGAGCATGCCATTTTAATTTCCAGCACCGGTGTCTAGCTTCTACACTCACCCAGACAAGGTAAGTGCAGTTGAAGCACATCCAATGCTGACAAAACCTCTACAAATTTATGGCCAGTGAATCACCGCCAGACATGAGGGAGGACACTGTGGAATGCAGCCATTCATCCTTACACCCAACTTCCTCCTAATCTTAACCGTTACAGCATCAATGACTGTCACACTATTAGTTGGACATTTCACACTTAATAAAATGCAACTGCCCCTGACATTAGCATAAATCACACATGAACACAAAATGACTGCGTTACTTTGTAGAACTCTCCCAGCAACTGTGCAGCAAAATGAATGAATATCTCATTTAACATTTCTGTGTGTGTGTGTGTGTGTGTGTGTGTGTGTGTGTGGGGGGGGGGGGGGGGGCTGTGCAACAAGTTAAAAAAAAAACAAAACACAACACCCCACCACTCACACTGCACTTTATTTGATATCCACTGGGAGGTAGCATTAAGTATCAGGAAGTGCAGTTCCACATAAAGGCAGCCTCTATAGACTGACCCTTCCTATGACAGTCCATTACACACCATTCTTATGGTTAGAGGAGCAGTCCCCATATAAGGCTACCCCCCCTCCAAAAAAACAATCTTTTTTTATTATTATAAAAATGTATAAGGGGTGATAGTACAAGGACAAACACTGATAAAAACTTTTCTTAGCTGCTATGTAATCAAATGAGCTGCTTTAAAAAAGACAAAACAACATCTAATCAATGTCACCAAGCCCTTAAAAGAAGCTAAATGTTTATAGAGGTCATTTACAGAATGCTCTCATCAACTGGAGGCACAACCATTTTTCATACTAAATTAAATCAAAACATAAACAAGTCAGAACCAACTGAGCAACATCCCAAAAGCACAGTAGATGCCAATATAGATACAATTTATTTAACCATTCAGTCATATAGCACATGAACAGAGGTGAAAATGCAATCATTTAGTCACAACAGTGAGAATCTACCCGAGCACCTTCACAAACTTGAGGGAAGCCCAGAGGTCTACTCTATTTTCAAAACTTCTTCTCAGTGTCTTTGTCTGAATTTGACAGACTTGCTCAGCTGTAGTAAACATTTTCCAACAGAAAAAAAAAAAAAGGAGGAATGCAAACTCATCAGAAACTCACAGAGGTCTGGGGGTATGCTCCCTTCAGGAAGAACACCAAAAAATTATCAGCTCTAAAAAATGTGGCTTTGCAGTCATTTTACAACACATTTAAGTGTTTGGCATTTGTAACCATAAATACCAAGTCTCAGTGGAGAAGCATAATACAAATTTTGACTTTAGACTTATATGTAAAATGGCATATTTTAGGTGACTTCCTAAAAAAATTATGATCAATCCAAAGGTATACAAGACATGCACAACAAATGGCCACATACCATGAACCAAGACATGCTGAAACACAGAGGAAAATAACTGGAATTCCATTACAGGGGTTGAAGAAAGGTGTATGTCAAAGTGCATCCGGTGTGTGTGACAGGAAAGGCATGCTGAAAGAGTGTATGATGACCATCTCAGGCATGTTAACAGCAGCACAACTATGCAGGCATGAGCTGATGGGTTTTAAGTTGGAGGCAGTTCACACTGATGGAAATATGAGATACAGTGCAAATGCAAACAAATTTTTAACAATAACACACACACCAACTCTCTAAGCACTGGTGGAGAGGAAGCAGGACAGAAGCAGCGTTGGGTTGAACAAAGGATGGATTAACTCGATAGGAGCATTGGATGGGGATGATGGCCCAGGTATTTCTGGAGGCTCTGAACAGGGGATGCTGTGGCCTATTCGGTTGTGTTACCTGCTTGTGGGGGAGGGGGTGACCCAGGGCCGAGGGGCTGGTGGCGGGGAGGCCCACTCTCCTCCTCTCCTCCTCCAGCGCCCGTGTCAGCTGTTCAAACTGCACCTCCTGCTCCCTGACCGACTCCAGCAGAGCCGCTGCGCTCTCACACTGCTCCATACACACTACACGGCCCCAAGGGGAGAGAGGGGGGCGTTACACATATTCAGGCCGCCTCACATAAACTACAGCACAGGGAGAGGGTGTCTGACAAAAACAAAGACACACCTTTCCCCACACAGAGAGCACTGCCGATATGGCGGATACAGGATTTCTGGGGCTGATATGAAGCAGGAAGTCTGCAATACAGTTTTTCTTTAATGACGGAGCCTTAGGCATTTGAGGATAAAGCCTTTTTGGAAACTGTCCATTTTTTAGGCTGTGCAACAGTAAATAACAACTAGTAAAAGCTTTACTTTAACATACTAGGCTTCTGTCAAAATGTTCACCTTGGTCAGCCAGTAATGTGAACTGATTCATGCACTTGGGTTTTTCCAACGTCTGTGCTAATGCATGCCTTGAAAGCAGTTTTGTGTTGCTCACCATTCTGTCGTCACTCTCATTCAGACATGTCCCTGTTAAACAAGTCCATGTCACAATAACTGCAAGTGTATTTCCCATAACCTATAAACATCAGGGTTCAAGAGTGTGACCAATTTGGTCGCACATGTGACCTAATTTCTCAAAGGTGCAACTAAAAAAAAATGTTTGAGGTCGCAAGGTGCAACCAACCCCTGGGGGAAGAAAAAATAAATTAAAAAATTGTCCGCAACTCTACAAGTCTCCGGGTGATCAACAAGGTGAGACTCATGCAGATGGGTGTGGTTTGGGTTGTGCATGAGAGCCAAGAGTTGTGCACATTACAGAGTACGTTCTAATAATGTTCCAATTAGTTATCAATACATACAGTTGCATCAGCTAATGACTAATTATCAGTTTGATGGTGTACTTAAACCGATACATGCTGGAACTTTCTGGGCAGCGGAGTAGTGACCAACAGACTGCGTTCCAGTAAGTTGTCAACACATACACTTGCATCAGCTATATGTAAACAGCTCGCATTTGCAGCGCAGACACGCGCATCACGCACACTCATACTGAAAGACATAAGATTCAAGTACATCTGAGGGGCATGCGATTGCAATGGAGGATAGTCTATAAGATATGGAGCTGTTCAGATTTTCAGATATTGACATGTTTAGTTTGGAGCCCGAAGCACTTTTAATTTAGAATTAAAAAAAATATATATCTTGATGTTTTAAATTGTAATTTGAGCTCAGTGAAGCACTAAGCAATAGCGCTTTTCAGTATGCTCTAATCTTTGTTGTAGAGCTGCACTCCAAATAAAGTATTTTGTTGTCCAAATTGTTGATTAACCATTTAAAAATCAATATTGTCTGTATGGACAATGACTAAAGAAAAAAGTAAACATGTAAAACTGCAGTGTTAAATGCAATGCGGTTGAAAATTTTGGGTGCACCAGTGCAAAAAGTTAAGTCTCGAGCCCTGAACATGAATCACTAGAGGGTGGGAAACGCATGAAAATAATATATTTTTACTAACCTATCATCATTAATCACCTCCGTCACCATTTGACCACATTCCCGTCACCACAACATGCAAGGAAGGAATTAAGATATTCTATTGTGAACCTTCAAAAAGGTGCTTAAAACAGCAGAATTGGAGAATTCAAATAAAGTCTGTATACCAAGTGTGATTTTAAAAAGAAAAAGATTTCAAGCAACAATTACTTAATATAAGGTTTAAAAAGAACGAGCTATAACCATTGTTGGAATGGTTCATTTTTATATTAGCTTGATTTACAGTTTTACCTAGCCAAATTACTGTCAGTCAGAAGATGAAAAGAAGTGCGTTTCATATGAGGTAGTCTTAACAACTAATGGAGAACTACGACTTTAGTTTTTGGTACAAGCACCAAACAAAAGTGTGACATTAACACAAGCAAAATAGAGAACTGATTTCAGAATGAGACAATATGAAATACGCACCTTCACCAGTGGGCGTGGCTTAGTAGAAGAGGTGAGAGGTCACACCGATTACTGAGCTCTAGTTGCTCATGGGTAGGAAGTTACCGAACCACCAAACCAAGAAACAGGTGGATCAACAGCAAGGAATGGACTGCAGAGAGAAAGAAAAAAAGAAGGAGGGGGGTGTTTTAGTGAGGGCATGTCTGTTTGAAAAACGACAGCATAGTGTGAATACCGTACAAGTGTGTCAACAAGGTTATTTGCTCTGCAAAGACAAAAACAGAGCGAGACACGAAGACAGACATACAGTAGCCTCTGCTTTCAGACACACCCTGTCTTTACTCAACATCTGGCCTGCGTACAGCAGCTGGCTGTGTGAAGTCAACCATGCATGTACTTCTGAGCCACAGAAAATCTACTGTCAGCAAAAGAGAGAAGGATAGTAGATGCCAACATCTTCTACAAACCATATGTTCAATTATTAACTCCTCCGCGCTCTCTCCAGCATTACCTATTTTTTTTTTCCTTGGAGCTTTTCTTCACCAATGTGCTTCTCTGAACAGCCTATATTTCCACCCCCTCTGCCTCCCTTATCTTGGCTGAATTGTAGAGAAAGACATTGTTATATCAAGTGGAGACCGAGATTCCTTTAACTGTAGATACAGTCTCAGCAAAAGCTGCCCAACTCCCTTTCAGTCCCTGCTTGAAAGGTGAATAATACCTGGCATGGCCCCACACACATACACCTGCATGACCGGTTCGACAGGGTAGGAGAGGTGACCAAATTTCAAGTTTCTCAGTAACTCTCTGTCCAGCCAACATGCAGACACTCTCCCAAAAAAAATCACCAGTGTGCAGTGAGTGTGCTGAATAAACACTAAATTGCTCATGAAATTAACTTCACAAGCCATGTGTTGGTCCAAGTGACAGACTATTTGAGAGCAAAAAAAAAAACGAAAAAAAGGGCATAGGTGAAATGAGTTTGAGAGAAGGGGGGGTGACTCACAGTTTCACCTGCATTTGATTGTAAAAAAAAAGCCATGCAATGATATCATCCCTGATGCACTGTTACAACACCTTTTAACAAGTAAAGGAGTCAGAGGCTGCGTCTGTTCCTGTACCTCTGTAAAACATCTGACTCACACACATTTGCCTTTTTTTCCAACTCCTAAGCTTGGGGTGTGCCCAGTGTGGGAAAAAAGGAGGAGAGTGGGAAGGCTTGATGAGAAAATGAGGAGTGGCAGTAGTATATGTCACAACACAAAAGAATTTCTAAGAACCAAAACTGGGATTTTCATGGGGAATAACAATGACTAACAGGGCGCCTGATGTCACATACACACACACCTCTACATGCTACTCTTTAGTTTTTAGACTGTGGTGCCCCAGAGTCGTAACCCTCCACCTGAGCAAATCACAAAGTGCAGTCTTGTAAAACACATGTCTATATATGGTCATGACCAGGACACAGCTGATATTATCCACCACAGACAGAAAATAGAGACAGACAGGCAGCCGGATGAAGCAGCAAACATAACCGGGACTGGGAGACTGAGGAGGAGCAAAAGAAGGCAGGAATGAGATAAGGAAAGGAGTACTGAATAACAGATAAAAGCTATGTTGAATTCCGCACATTGTCTGCTGCTAATTCAGCTCAGCAGGCCACCCACTCATCCACATGACACAAACTTTGTATGAGACATGCTAGCAATAATTTAAAGAGATCTGTTTACTGTCATAGCATTTCAACTGTCATATTGACCCAAACAAACTATCATATCATATTTACCCCAATCTGTACCCGGCAAATTTCCAGAAGTTTAATTCCTCATCTTATCTCAAAGAACAAATAATCACTGACGTGCTACACACTATCTAATTTCACTAATGAGTGCAAGTGTCATTCATACAAGAAAAATTATAAACTGTCAGTGATATTTCTTGGCAAGTATACTTGGGAATGCAGTTCTGTCTGCGTTTCTGTGTGTGGTTTCACCACAGGCAGTGTAGGGCATCCGCAGCTGTCAGTCTAGGAGGTCGATGGAACAATGAGAAGTTTGTGCAACTGAGACCATTAGTACAAGTGGGGAAGAACAGGAGACCAACAAGGGCACCCAATCAAATGTGTTGCAATGCAATGTACTTTACACTGGAGAGCCAGTTCATCCAAGTTTGTGTGTTTTTGTTGGAGGAGGGGCTGAATCCACCAAGTATCCACATATTCATAGGACTCCTATACTTCAGTCTCCCTCTGACACAGCTGTTAGGTTCAGCCTTGGAAGTCAGTAGTGAGTTTCTCTGAACAATGAAAACAATCAGTGTTGTCCCTTTACCACTCCCCTCCTTTTCCCCTTTTACCCACTTCCTGAGAAACAGGATGTTGTGGATTCTACATCAGAGATGAGTAGAAGGACATGAAAAGCTACACTGGCTTGCCAGGAACACTATTCCTCAACCGAACTGCATACACAAACCAGGAGAGCCTTTAAGATGTACACTTAAAGCACCCACTCTCTGGCCACCTCCATTAACCTCACATTTAGTGTTGAAAAACACCCCAAAGTCAATATGTTGATCATACGACCACAAACCACTTCCCATTTTTCTGATATTTTTGACCATCAACTGTTCAGTTCTGCTTTCATGGCCTTTTGGAAGTGATCAAGCTGAGCAATCACTTTATTCTCATTTTAACTACAACTTGCAATTCAACAGAATCTGAATACTACTTTTTAATCAGGAGAAAAATAAACTCCTGGCCGAAGTCTTAGTCAAAGCTAAACATTTAAAAATACCTAACCTTCCCATTTCCTTCACTGTGTGGATTATTCAGTTAGAAATTTAACTTGCCCTCTGAGACAATTACTGTTTAAGATGACAGAAGAAGACAAACAGAGACAAGTGATACTAGTTTTAGGATACAAAAACCCCATGACTGTATACAAGGCAAGACTAAAACAAAGATGGTATTTAAATTAAGACATAAAATCTGATTGGAGCGCAAACTTTGATGACTGATTGATAATTAACAAACTTAATGCAATAACAGACAAGTGTGTAGATAAAAACACATGTAGAAACATTGGTGTGTCACAACTGATTAAAAACTCTTCAAACGGTGAGGAAACAAGCACAAAGAGTAGTGTGTCCAAGTCCAAAAATATCAGCAACAGTCAAAGGGTCACGCATAATGTCTTAAAGGTCAACAACACAGTGACTCTAAACATTTGACTGAGCCCTGATACACCACGAGTCACACAGTTCCATCTGATACCAGACCCATCAGTCAGTGTGACTCACTTTCTTATGTCAGAAGACATCTGATCATGCTTACGTGTAACAATACAACCTTTATGAAACTGCTCTTCACACAATATGTGAATACACCTGCTATGAACACCCAAAACTCCCCCTGAAACACATTCACCATCAAAGTGCACATCTGTTCATGAATCTGACACTGCAGTTTGTAGATAAGTCTGTGTGATGCCACTGGTGCTGGTTTAGACTGAGTGTGGCTTGTAATGGGATTGAAGCTTTAGCCCACTAATCCACTTACCTTCTAACACATACGTGCGTGATGTTAACATGCACACACACGAAGACTTGCACACATTAAACCTGCTGTAGATTAACCTACACATCTCAAAAGAGCAGAGGCTGAGCTGTAGTCAATGTCTGAAGCAAGCATCAACAATCAGACAATGACTTGGACACAAGAACTGAGCAAAGGCTGATGAATGGGCGTTCACAGCTACATATGGTGTTATTAGTGGTGTCAGCACAAGACCGGACCCACTACTAACTACAAGCACATTGTATAAACATATACCACGATGGTTTCACAGCCCACAGGGTAGACACTAAGCTGCTGTGAGCCTGCACCAAAACACTGTTTACAAAGGAAAGACTAGTTAAGGTGCTCACACTCAGCCTGACAGTTATCCCCACCCAGTTATTCCCTTAACAAAACAAGTTCACACAGGACCAACCCAACTGGTTCACAAGTAGACAAACTAAACAACCCTAGCCAGAAAGAGACTACAATGGGAAGACCACCACCCTTTAACTAAATCCAATTCACACACTGTATTTTGAATATCTTCAGCTGACAACGTTTGGTCATTGGATGTTTTCATCCTTGTTGCATATTAAAATGACATGTAATTGTACCTCCGCCAAGGAGGTTATGTTTTTGCCAGTTTGTCTGTCTGTTAGCTAGCAAGATAGCTCAAAAACTTATGGACAGATTTTGACGAAATTTTCAGGGTAGGATGGTAATGAAGAGATCTGGAAATGGTTAGATTTTGGTGGTGATGAGGGGGGGGTCTACATTGGCGGAGGTCTGCGCTCTCATGGTGCTTTTCTGGTTTACCAGTGTAATTCCAGGGAAAATGACCAGAATTGAAAATACTTTGTCATAGTATCTGTGCTATTCAGTTATATGCAGGTTGTTTAAATGAGAAAGTCTGTATATGTATGTCAAACGGTTTCATTCATTCACAAAAAGAGAAATTATTACACACCATTATCTTCATTAGTGTCCCCGTCTCTTTTGTAAACAAACCATATGTTATATTCTTAACAGTTTCGGTAGATCCATGTGGATAGTTAAAATTGTTAAAAGGAGATTTCTCCTTTCCAAACAGTTTTTGGCAGTCGACTGCCTTTTGTTATAACACTGGCAAAAGGACGCCTAAAACCAGACACCGTAGGCTGTTCCAATAACTAGGTCAACAATCGGTAAATAAATATACGTTTAGGAAATAAACAAAGTCCACCTCAGTGTTGTAAACCAGCCGGATGGTCACGCTGTCAAGTTAGTTTATGAACCAAACCGAACCTTCTCACGTCAGTATCAGACCTTACCGTGACCCATCTGGAGCAACTTTCATGGATCTAATATTTGCAACGTGCCATAAACTGTTGTGAATTGATTTGCCATCGAATCAACTGCGATGTAGGGCAGCGGCATCGCATAAAGTTGACTGCATTAAAGAACTAAACTAACAATCAGACGCCAGTATAAAATGACTGTCAAGAACAAAGACTTGCGCATGTGAATGTTGTGTTTTCAGTGGTGATGCTAACGCTACAGCACAAATAAATGACAATGTTGGACATCAAATCATCCCATTTGGCTTGAATGCTCGCTCAGCACCCGTATGACCTGGTTTGGCTGTCTTGCTCCGTTAGCATCACAATAACCCACATAGCCGACTGAGAGCGATGCCAAGAGCCAGGCTAGTGTTAGCATAGCAAACAGATTAGCTACAACGGCTGAAGTTAGCGTGTGAGCGTCTGGTTAACTCAGCGGCGTTTAAAGCCGATTTTAACCACGGTGCTTTGTTCTATCACCCTCATTGCACTGTGTAAATGTCTCACGTGAATCAAATGACAAGGTGTGCACTGTAGACACCAGGAACACGACGGGAGATATGAACTTTAAGTTAGCATGTTAGCTAATGTTAGCCTTGGACAATCGTGTTGCTGATCTGTCGATGATGTGACCACTCCTTTGCCAACGCTGCAGTGCACCCACTACCAGTAAAAAAATACGCAACCGTGTTCAATTATTCCATCTGCTACGATTTCTCAATTCACTCACCTGCTCCTGCAAAGCGTACCCCGAGTCGTTACAGGCGATTCGGTTTATTAATACGTGTTTTCTGCCCTCTTTTCCCCTCCTTCCCTGGGTTCTGGGTCAAGCTCGTTAAAGACGAAGCGACATCACCGAGTTTTCTATCAAAGAGAGGGCGGGATCAACAAGCTGCTTTACCGTAAAAATGGCGCACACACAATTCCTCTTCTCTCACAGGTGTTTGTCGTAAGTTTCAGGATGTCTCAGTCACCAAACACCAACGACGCGGTTACAAATAAAGCCCTTTCAGTCAAGATCGGATGCGCTGCTCGGGTAAAACATGCATTTTGTGATATGTTCCTGCTTCTTTGTATTGGGGGGATTTAACTACTGGTGCAGTAGTAGAATAAATATGCTTCCCTCCGCCTCTTTCCTCCTCCCATTTATTCCCAACTCCCTATCCCTCATACTGATGTCATTTCATTGATTGCCCAAGAACAATAGCCTGAGAGGAAGCAGCATTTCTTGGGGAAGTACAAAAACACATTCCACACCACCGCGACAAAACTATTGGCACATAAAACCAAAACCACTTACGCATAACATCCTACATTTACCACCTGCTAGTAACCCTCTTCTGTAATCACTTGATGTATCAGACTCATACGAACTGTTTTTGGGACATACATTTTAATTAATTATTTCCTGTCCACATCATTTAAAAATAAGTGTGGCCTATTGGTGATTATTATTATTATTATTTTATAGTCATCTGGATGGGAAAAAAGAGTAAATCACAGTGAAACTAGATATAAGCAGTGTGGGCAGAGTGGAAAGAGGAACAACGCAAGGAATTTTTCCAAGTTTTCAAAAGAGTCCCCCCACTGTGAGTAGGCCTAAACCTCAGTCACTATTATAACTAAAAAAAAACAAACAATACTGCACTCTAGAGGTCCAAAATGAAAGGGCCACATGTCAGACACCAGCTGCTCAAGTACAAATCCATATTTATTTATAACTGCATATTCAGCCTACACAACTACAGACAGAGTCCACTTACAGCTGACAACTACTTAAAACAGGGAAAAGTGGCAACAAACATAAGTAGAGGTAGTTTGTGCTTCAATTGCAATGCACATAAAAAGTTCAAAACCCACAAAAATAGTCTGGCAATATTCTAATCAAGAATATTGGCACAATAATAGCACAATAATGTGCCAAAAATCCTGGATTCATAGGACGTTAAGTCATGTTATGCTAGAATTTATGTCAAGAATTTACAATTGTAACACTAGAAACTTTAGATTTGATATTTTCAATGTTTCCCTCTTGCAGGAGACAAGAGGTGATGTATTTAATATAATTAATTTGTAGAGCCACATCATTTTATTTCAGACTTTAAAAGTTAAAGTAATTCAAATTAAATGCTTTTTTCCCAATTACATAAAACAAGATCTGGGGTGTTTAATCTGAATTGTTTTCTAATGTCTGAATTGACAAAACATGACAAACTAATGCAGAGATCGTCAACCCTGTTCCTCAGGTCCCATTGTCCTGCATGTTTTAGATGTCACCCTGCTCCAACACACCTGATTAAAATGATCAACTTGTCATCAGTGGAAGCCTGATAATGACTCACTGCTTTGAATCAGGTGTGTTGGAGCAGGGTGACATGCAAAACATGCAGGACAGTGGGACCTGAGGACCATGGTTGAAGAACTCTGAACGAATGGATGGCATCCTTAAGACCACAATAGCTTAAGGCAGGCATGTCCAAACTATTCCACAAAGCGCCGGTGTAGTTGCAGGTTTTTGTTCCAACCAACCAGCAGCACACTAGACTTGACTCAATTAATCAACTGAACTCAAGTCTTCAGAGTCAATTGGTCAAACTGAACTCTTGGTTGGTTGGAACAAAAACCTGCAGCCACACCAGCCCTTTGTGGGATAGTTTGGACATGCCTGGTTTAAGGATTAAAAACAAATCCTTAAACCACAAGTTAGCAGCTCTTCCTTTAATTAACTTTAACTTTATTAAAATGGGCATAACAATGAAACAAAAGCTGGTTGGTGTGTATGGCAATATTAAAAATAATGTAATTATATGCTTGTATAAAGGGGGTGGGATTATATAAATTAGACTTTTTCCCACTCCTTTTTAACCATTGGAAATTTGGTTTGACCATGTTGTATGGTTCTTTGTCATGTGATGATTTTGTGCTCAAAACAAAATGTAACTAACAAACGGGTAAATAATTGTAAAAATATATTCCTTTAAATTTCTTTAGTTTATTAGCAAAAAAAGAAGCCAATTTATCAAAAATAATTAAATTCCAGCAATTGTTTAACATTTTATAAGACCTAGAGTTACCACCACGCATGGTTTTTGTCCATGTCGATCCTTTGTTGCTACATCATGTATATATTTTATTGTTATGTTGATATCTACTTTAGGGACCAAACCCACAGCAGTCAACTAAATTCACTGGTAAAGATCATCACTCTGTACATCAGTGCATTAGGAAGTACATTTTACTATGATGACAGTGGTGAAATTAGAAACAACGATAAAAACCACTTCCCCAAAATATAACAGTAAATGGTACATGCTGAATAGGGCTGGGAAATACATTTAATTAATTAAATTCATTGGGTTTAATTATAACCCATCTATTTCTTAACTATATTGTAACAAAATACCTCACACTCTTACATGTGCTTTTTTGGGTATTGTCATTTCAGATATTACATATATACTGCATATAATTTCAGTGCAGAAAACTGTGTTCGAATCAAGTTTTGTCTTCAGTTTCAGTTTTGAAGTTCAGCCTTTAGCCAACTTCTGGCTAAAGGGGTAATGTAACCGTTTTGTTTGTCTGTGTCACCCAGCCCTAATGCCAAACGATGCAGCCGAAGAATGAAGAAGCCCTTGAAGTGTTTGTCCTTGATCCCCGCTCAGATAATGTTGTGTGTGATCATGTGTCTGCGCAGGTTGCTGGGATTGTTGAAGCTGGCAGGACATGCAGAGCAGGTGTACGGCTTCTCCCCTGAATGAGTCCTCAGGTGGATCTTCAGACCGCCGTTCTGTGTGAAACGCTTCCCACACTGGGGGCAGACATACGGCTTCTCCCCAGTGTGTATTCGCATGTGGATGCTGAGTGTATGCTTGTTGACAAATATCTTGCTGCACATTAAACAAGTGACAGGCGCCTCACCAGTGTGACCTGCCCGGTGTGCTATCAGGTCGTCTCGGCTGGAGAAGTGTTCATGGCAGAAATTGCAGGACAGGGGTTTGGTGGCACAAGAGACGACAGAGCTGAGCTGTTTGACAGGACTGGAATGGCCTCCAGCACTATCAGCTCTTAACTTGTTTGTTAAAGGTGAAGCAGCTTGAGTCGAGTGATCTCTTTCCATCTGGTTGTTTGTCACCGTCCCTGTCCCGTCTGTCTGCATCCCACTCAGTGTTTCCTTGCTTCCCTGGGTGACCTTCAGGAGACTGTCTTGGGTGACACTGGGGTCAGGGGATAAAGAACTAAAAGCCTGGAGTTCAGTGGCAGTGAATAGACTTTCATTGTCTTTCAGAGGTCCTTGTCCACGACCATGAACGCTCACAATTCGCAGCCCATCACCATCAGACAGACAGGAAACACCGACAGTCTGTATAGCCTCTGTAATGACACCATCCTGAGCACTGTGGTTTGTAAAGTCACTCTGGCCTGAAAAATAAAACCACAAAAGGACACTGTTGTTATAACTTCTGACTTTTGGGTTAAAAAAACAACATTGTCTCATCATATCATTTGAACCCACTTTATCCTCACTAGGGCTATGGGGGGGTCACTGGGGGCCTAATCCAGCTACAATGGGTGAAGGCGGGGTACACCCTGTATGAGTCTATAGTTCAACTCAGGGCTGAACATATATAGACAAACAATCACTGTCACATTCACAGCTATGGGCAATTTAGATTAACCAATTAACCTATCAGTGCATGTCTTTGGATGGTGGGAGGAAACCAGAGTACCTGGAGAAAACCCACGTACACACAGGGAGAACATGCAAACGCCACACAGAAAGGTCTGGTGTGGGAATAGAACCAGGGTCCTTCTCGCTGTGAGGCATGAGTGCTACCCACTGCACCACCCGATCCAACATTGTGACAGTGTTTAATACGGAGTCCCTTTTATAACATGTGAGGAAAAAAGTATGAATGTGTGGCCACAAAATACGTCAGTGGTTCCAAACCCTGGTCCTCAAGTGCCACTATCCTGCATGTTTTAGATGTATCCCTCTACCAACACACCTGATTTAAATGATCAGCCTTTCATCAAGCTCTGCAGGAGCTTGATAATGACCATCAGGTGTGTTGGAAGAGGGAAACATCTAAAACATGCAGGATAGTAGCTCTCGAGGAGCCCCTGCGATAGTGACTCAGTGCTGGAATCAATACATTTGCCACAAATAAATGTAAATCCTGCCACTAATCAGTTTTGAAATCGTTATAAATGTAATCTTATATTTATGTTAGGAATGTATGTTTTTAATAGTAGAATATATTTTCAACATTATTGAGCATGGGCAAAATAAATAATTTCCCTTGATGCATTTATATATATTCTCTAAAACACAATTATCTTTCTAATGCGTGAAGGAAAAACACAATCACCTCCAACTGAACTGCATCCATCAGCGTCATCTTCATCTTTGATGAGGATGACATCTGGGCTCACAGCATTTGAACACTGACAAAAAAATAAGCACATGATCAAATAATGATTTTTTTTTGTTACTGAAGGTGCATAATGTGATGGATTTACCTTCTCAGCAACAGGAGAGGATGTCTGGTTTACTGCACTGATTGTAACAGAAGTAGGTTGATCAGTAGGTGGCTTTATAGCTAGTGGATGAAAACAGAACAAACACACTTAAATGATGATTGTGAATAAAATAAACAGGCAATGACTAATATGAATGTAGATTTTGTGTCAGTCAAAAAGATCCAACCAGTTCAACCAGTAAAATACAATAATAACTTAGAAATAATGACTATTTGTTTTAGTGTAAATGGTAAAATTACATGAAAACATTGACTTATCCTTTCACAAAAAAGGGGCATAAGCTGAACAACTATGAAAAACTTGAAATGCCTTAAGAGAATTGAGAGCTTTAAAAAAATATTATGTCAGTTACTAAGCGTTTTGTACCTTTGTAGATACACTGTGATCTGTTTCAAATAATAGCTGGCATATAAACATTTTTGTAATGTACTTTTTCCATTCACAGAAACATTTGGAGTTGACATTATTTTAAAGTTAGTACTATTAATTTACTGTCCTGTCTTACAGCCCAACATGATCTTGTATAGGGCCCCTGAAATGAAAGGATCTGAGAGGAAACTGTGGTTACAGTTGCTTCATAGGGGAACCATAGTTATGAGTAAAATAATCATTACATCGACACATATACATGTACATGTATACATATTTAACCCATAGAGACCCAAATCATATAATGATATACAATGCTTATCTTCTGTTGATCTACTAATCCTATCAATCCATGTAAAAAAATTGGTGTATGTAAAGTTTGTCACCTTTTCATGATCAACAGATATGACTCATTTGGACATTCAGAGGCCAGGTAGTGAATGTACAAACACTTATCTTCTACAGCACTGACTCACCAGTAAAACCTATTGAGTTGGATAAATAAATGGGGATGGACATGATGAGTTTGTGTTCATTTATGACATATTTGCTTAAAAAGTCATTTTTTCCCCAAGTTACATCCATTTCTAATAACCCTCAAGTTTAATCTGAGGTTTTATGAACACCTATGTGATCAGCAGTGTTGAGTAGTAACGGAATACATGTACCGCCGTTACGTATTTAGAATACTAATTATGAGTAACTGTATTCCGTTACAGTTACTGCTTTTAAACCTAGTATTTAGAATACAGTTACTTTAGTAATAACATTGGATTACTCGTGTTTTTTTTTTTACTTCAGCGAAAAAAATATATTTTCTTGTATCCTAGTTAAAATCATACCTGCCAACACTCCCGTTTTTCCCGGGAGTCTCCCGTATTTCAGACCCATCTCCCCCCCCCCTCCCGTTCTGTCATTTCTCCCGGTAATCTCCCGTAATTCAAGTCTGAACATCGAAAAAAATGTGAAGTCATGTAGGTTTTGGCCGATGTTCTCCGGTTGCCAGAGATCACGTATGGAACGTAATTTTGTTTTACATCGTACTGAATAACCTGTTTAGCGAAACAATTTCTCTCCTACCTGGCAACCTGCTGATCTCTGCGCAAGTGCCTGCACGCGCCAGGTTTAAGCACACTGAGTGACAGACTGTGACAGACAGATCCTAGTAAGAAGAAAGTAAAATATATGTGCAAATGAGTGTGTGTGTGTGTGTGTGTGTGTGTGTGTGTGTGTGTGTGTGTGTGTGTGTGTGTGTGTGTGTGTGTGAGAGAGAGAGAGAGAGAGAGTGTGAGTGTGTGTGAGAGAGAAATTTTGTGTGTGAGAGAGAGAACATGCCATTAATTGTAATGCTGAAATAACTGTGTGAGAGAGAGAAGTGTGTGCGTGTGTAGTTGTGAGACACTACATCTAACCTAATCAAGCAACTCAAAGTAAGTTATTTTTTTATTAACTTCATTTAGGAACAAGCTTTTTTATGTCACAGTTTACTGTGTTGATCAGGTTTACTGAGGTAACGTTTAGGCTATATAAATATTTCTCACAGTCAAGTTATTGTGTTATCTTAACGTTAGCTAACGTAACTAAGTAGATAAGAGCTGCTAATGCTGCAGTAATGTGCACTGGAAAAGATATTTCCACTTGAAAACTGGCAATTAATGCGTCCTGTTCACGTTTGTCATTTGTTGTCATTGGTAAACAGACACAACGTCATGACTCATGATGAAAAATGATAAGCTAAGTTATCTTAGAAAATCAATAAAAATAAATTAGGCCTACTGTTCGTAAATTCTTTGGTGTGTTCTGCCATAAATTAAGGTCCGTTTATCTTCTTAACATTCATTTAATAAATGGACAAATAATAATTGAACTTTAATGTTTTATTTATTATTTTACCAGTATGTTGTGATGTTAAACATTCTAATAAATATTATTTAGTGTGTAAAGTTATTTATATTTAATTTAAATTAAGTTTTAATAAGAAGTATTCCAAGTATTTAGAATACAGTACCATGTTAAACCAATGTAATCGAATACTTTACAAATTACTTTTTAATTCAGGTATTCTGTATTCTGTAACGAAATACATTTGCAAAGTAATCTCCCCAACACTGGTGATCAGTAAATTAAATGTAGGAGAAAAAAAAAAGATTTTTACTGAGGAAATGCAAAATATAGAAGATAATATGATAAATGTTAAGAAGCAACATTACACACACAGAAAAATGGGTCTTTACGGAATATATTTACAAACACACACACACACACAGTCATGGAAAAATGCCATCAAAAATAATGGTTACCAACTCCTTTGTATGTCGTGTGACTAAAACAGACAGAAAAGAAAACATGGAATTGTTAGTTCAATGTCATAGCTATTGATGAATCACTGAAATGATTTTTGGTTATCAAGAAAACATGGAAAATGGAAATTGAAGACAACAAGGGTTGGTCTAATATTTTTTTTTCTATGACTGTGCGTATATATAAACACTTTCATAACACACACACAGTATTTAAAACTTTGGAATTTTCTTTGGGGGATTATACAAGTTACACTTCTTACTCCTTTTTGAGTACTGGAAATTTGGTTTGACTATGTTGTATGGTTCCTTGTCATGTGATGATTTTATGTGCTCAAAATGAAAACTGAACTAACTAACTAACTCCCTTTTATAAGGCCTGTGTTGTTATTGTCAGCTCCAACTTCTGACCAGGTGAAGTCCTGTCCAGGACAGCAGGTGCAGTGGTCTGTAGGGGGCGCTGTTAGCCCCTCTCAGTTCACTATACAGTATTTTCAAGTGAAAGTCTTTACCTAGCGTTCTGTTCCGTGGCTTCGGTGTGTTGGATCTGGTTTGTAGGAAACGGCTGGCAGGTCTGTTGGTCCTGGTCTGCAGTTTGAGGGAGAAGAGTTCACTCCTCATCACCTTCACCCTCATCCTCAGGCTCTCGTTCTCCTTCAGGCTCTGTGTTAGGTGCAGACGCAGGGACGAGCTGCTCTCCGAGAACAGTTGACTGATCTCCACCACCGCCGCCTTCACCAGCACGTCCATGATGGACAAAAGCTGGGACTCCAGGTTCAGGCTGCCGGTGGGCATGTTTGTACACATGTTTCACTGCACCAACTGTGTTTGTGATGGCGGAAAAGGCGACTACACAGTCGGTGGTTTAGCCTTCCGTAGGGCCGACACAATGGCCTTTTCCGGTAGCATGAAGCCGATTACCGTAATACACCGAACACACACACAGCTTGGGTTACCACCAAGACCAAGCAAAGTATTACAGATCCTGTACGGTTCTAAATAAATGGACCCATAAGATAAACTTGCAATAGTGACAATACAGTTAAATGTTATACTATATAAGGATTAGTAATATGAAATTTCCCAAATATATATAGGCTGTATGGCCCTTTACACGTGTGTATTACAATATACAGATCACAGATTTAAAAAAAAAGAACAAATAGACACAGAATTGATAAAATTTAACTTTTTTCCTTTCGGGTTGTTACAGGATATTTAAGGATAGTTAGATGTGAACATTTTCATACTGTAATATCAGCTTTCTTGTATTAAAAAGGGTTATGCAATTATTTTACTGGTCTGGGTCCAAATGAGGTCCAGTTGGACTGAATATGGTCCCTGAAATAAGATGGTCCCTGTTCTAAATATTTAAATGGTGTACAATGTACATTTTATAATTAATAATCAGAGTCATTTATTTATTTATTTATTTATTTATTTATTTATTTATTTATTTATTTATTTATTTATTTATTTATTTATTTATTTATTTATTTATTTATTTATTTATTTATTCTATTAGGCTATTGCCCTTATTGTGTGTCTTTTTTGACCCATCTTACAAATTCCATCTCTTCCAATTTAACTAGCATCATTGAAATTACAGATAAGATTGTAATTATACATTTAACAAAAAATTAAAGATATCATTTAAAATGAGTATTTTTTTTATCATATTTGGTAAATTCTATATTACTAATCATATTTTAGGGGGGAACTGTTAAACTTTAACATTTTCATGAGTGAATCCAAAATTAAGCCATAAATACCTAAATATACACCAAGATATACACCAGATATGACCCATTTGGATCTTCAAATGCTCCTATACTGAACATGGAAATGCCATCATCTTCTAGTAAAACTTATGGACTTGGATCAATAGCAGTGGGTGGACATGTTCAGTAAATAATATATTTAATTGTAAAACGTAATTTTTTTCTCATGATTTTGGTCTAAAATATGGAAGAGAATTAGGGCCACTGTAAAAAAAAAAAAAAAAAAAAAAAAGGCCTGGTTTATTCTGAGATTAAAGTCATATTTCTGACTTTAATCTCAGAATAAACCATGCCCCCCCCTTTTTTTTTTTTACAGTGGCCCTAATCCTCTTCCGTCATAATAACTCTAAAATGTAATCTCGACATGTTGATTACATTACATGACCAGCAAAACAAAACTAGCAAAATACCAGATTTTCACTGGAAAAAAACAGCAAACTGGAGAAGGTAATATTAAGATAAATGGTGATAAATCACTAAGGAAAGGTTAGTAGAGAGAAAATTTAGAGAGACACTATAATTTTGAGATAGAGAGGTAATTTCGGAACTAATATAAACGCAGCAGTGGGTTGGATAACATTGGTTAACATTAATCAGACATATGACAGCTACAATAATTTCATCGTCCCTTACAATGTGCTTTCTGTTTGTGTGTTGTTGCATAGACAGAGTGTATGTATGACAGATGCATTGTGTAGTCTGTGGATGTCAGATCTCATCATAAACAGTCAAAAATAGGGAGATTTTAATTGCATTATATAATGGAAACTTGTATCTTGATTTTTAGTTGTGTTTTGTGATGTGAAATATTTCATCAGAGAAAAGCAGGCCACTTGTTAAGTAACCAGTTTAATGATAATATAATGTAATAATCAGATTTTAATGTGTAACTTTCTACACAACAAATAGAAATTCAAAGCATTAATAGGTTGTGTTCTTCAAATCAAACATGTAAAGTAACAGAACAGTGCATGAATGAAAAACTCACAGCATAACACACTATGAAACTCAACACAGGTCTGTGTAGCATCACATTGACAGTATTTATAGTCATCCACAGGTCAATCCAGTGCCAGACTAAGACTTGCTCACTGCAGTAGCTCAATAATCTTTCCTCTTTGGTCTTTTCAGTCTTTTTGATTTCTCTCTGTCTAAGATTCTGTTTCAACTAATGCAGCATCTCCCACCTCAGGACTCTTCGATCCGTCCTCCTCTGTTTCTGCATCATCCACAGACTGTCCTTCATCTTTTTCCATCGATACTTCTGCTCCATCCTCTTCTCTTACCTCTGCCTCCTTAGCAGCCTTTTCTTTTTCTTCTTTGTCTTTTCTCTCCTTTTCTATTTTGGTGAGGCTGTGGCACAGGGACTGGACATAGGTGAATACACACATGGGATCAGGGTGGTTGCCCATCATGATCATGTCAGAAACATCCAGCAGGGGGCAGCAGTCAGCCAGGGACCTGGGAGCAAATAAAGTTACAAAGAGATATCATATAAAATAAGGAAAAACAAAGGCACACATCCCAAAAACAAACGAATGCACTGAGGGTATTTTTTTTTTAGTTTGTTTATTTTGTGTCTGTCTCTTTGTTAGTCTGTTTGTTTGTCAGCAAGTTTACACAAAAAATACTGGACCAATTTGAAATCATTGAATTTTCAGGAAAGGTGCAAAGTGATCCAGAATAGATCCCATTAGATCAGATCAAATTACATTTTGGTGGATTTAGGTCAAGGTCACAATAAATGTGTTTTCACAATGATAAAAGATTGTGCAAATCAGGTAAAACATTGTGGCGTTTGTTGCACCTGGCACCACTTGTTACATCTTTTTTATTTTTTTTTTACTTATTCAGTCAATAGGTTAATTTCACGTAATGTCACATTACTATATAGTCAGCACGTGATTTTCAGACGGAGGGCAGGAAGTCAGTTTTCTGCTGGGAAAATGCCTATATTTTGTGTAGTTTATGGCTGCACCAATCATCAATTTAAAATAAATTTTTTTAGGGTACCAAAAATTGTCATTCACAAAGGTAAAAAATTTAAAAAGCCCACAGAAAAACGTAGTAAAAAGTGGATTTTAAATCTGTTTGCGGTCGGGAGGAGCAGAGTCTGCTAATGCTAATGCTAATGCCAGTGTCTGCAGTGACAACTTGGTCAGAGGTATGTTCGAAAGCTAACTTTATTTGTGGATATGCTATATACCATTAGGTTGACGTTAAATGCTCATTTACATTGTTGTAATATGGTTTGCCATTGCCTAGCCACATTAAGATGTGTTGCATGTTTGTTGACATAGTCGCTATTGCTAGTGGCTAGCAGCAAGTAATGTAAACAAATATGCAATACATCTTGACATCGCGTCTTTACAAATAAAACACTCACCCTGGCAAAGACCAAAAGATAATTATCGCTGATGCTAAGCCTTTTGGTACAGAAGTTGTGGACCTAATCGCTGACAAAAGAGTTCTATGCCTCCAAACTTTTATAGACTTAGACTTAGACTTAGACTTAGACTTCCTTTATTGTCATTGTTACAATAAACATGTTTACAGAACAACGAAATTGTATTTCCGGTTCTTCCTTAAGGTGCACTTCAGATTTAAATATTAAAAAATAAAGAGTAAACTTTGTAGAATACAAATGTACAGAGTGTAAAGTGTATAGGCTTTCATCTGCTGCTGGTGTAGTAGGATGTCTGCAGGACCGGGTAGTTAGTAATGTCCACAGCCTCGAATGTTGGAAAATCTTTGGGTTCTGTCAAAAACTCATTAATTTTCATCAGATATGGGTCACGTCCAATACATTTTGTAACTAACTGTATGTATCTCTGTTTTGACACTGGATCTAAATCCGTACAATCAGCACTCTCTTCAATAGTTTCCTCCATAGCGGCATTCTCCATGGTTACTTCCTGCCCTCCAGCTGAAATTGTAATGTTATCATAGTCACGTGAGTGCAACCTATCTATAGGGAGCCTAAGTCTCTACCCCTTCCGGTCGGTCCACTGGGCCTAAGTTTGGGAAAAATTTAACATGAGAGTGAATGAGGAGAAAATAATTAAAAACATTTTTTTTTTACATTTTATATGTCAAAAAACATTTTACTGTAATTGAATTCTTCAGCTGCTATTAAAAATTAACTCTAGCTAGTGTTACTTTATTACTTTTTTTATCTGGCTTTACTCACGTATACAAAAAATAGAATGATCTTTATTGCCATTATACACAACACTGTGTACAATGAGATTTAAAAGACAAGTTCCAGCAGTGCAAAAACACACAGATAAAAATGACAAGATAAAAATGTCAAAATACTAGGTAAAGTAACAGAAATGCCATATATATATTATTAAAAACGAGTAACATTTATAAAAGGTAGTACAATTTAAAAGTGCACAGTAGAGAGGACATGACAGCAGTAGAATAAATAAAAATATATAAACTAAGAATAGGACTGACTGACCCAGAAACAGCACTGTGGTGTTTTTTCACCCCCCATGTCTGCATATACAGTATGCAGAATGTAGAAGAATGATTTTAGTGGATATTTCAGCATGAACAGTATGGTTAACCGAGTGATCATAGCACCAATGAGAGTGAATTGAATGCTCCTTACTCTGCAGTTTGGAAGGCCAAAGTGAAGTTCTTTTCCCTTTCTTTTGGATTTAGGGAGCTATAGTCGAAGGCATCAGGAAAGAACCGATGAATCAGAGCACAAAATGCCATCCCATCACACCAGGATGATGAGAAGTTTTCTATACTGATGCCCTAGAAAGTAAAAAGTTAAAGGATATGATCAGAAAACAAAATGTATCTACAATAAGATTTTTTTAAATGAAATCAGGTGAGTATAAGTAACAGTTTTGCATGAATCTCACTTCATATTTGCGAGTTTTGTTACAACACCACTGGAGGATCTTTTGTTTGATGGAAGCCCCTATGGCCCCGGCTCCAGCTGACCTCTGGATCTTGAAGTTACGTGGTAGTGGCGTCCTGAAAATGTCACAACAGGACACAATTTTCTGTTAAAAACTCCACTAGCATGAGTTTTGATTAGCACTTTGTAGAGTGTTTTTTTTTTTTTTCACTGACTCGGGTGCACCCTGTTGGAACTTTGCAATTATGTCATTTTTAGCTGATGCTCTAATGGAGCGGGCAGAGGGTCGAGGTCGAGGCACAACACGAGGCGCAGAAGAAGATGTGGAACCAGTCTTTCTTTTTGTCTTCCCTTGTTTTTCTGTCTCTTTGACCTTTCCTTTGTCCTTTGCTTCTACCTCCTCTTCTTTGCTTTGTTTTTTGGCATTGCCTCCTTTTGTTTCTTTGTCTTCCTCCTTTTCATTCTCCTCTGTTTTACTCTTGTCTTCCTCCTTTTTCTCCTCTTCATGTTTTTCAGTCTCACAGTTTATATCCCCCTCTGCCTGTCTCTGTGTCTTGTCTTCACTTTTTTCTTTTTCACTTTGTGCTGGTTCAGGATCCTTCGTGTCAATGTCAGCGGATGCTTTGTCTTTATCTTGTCTGTCTTCTTCAAAGGCACCATCAGTTTGTTTTGACACTGCTTCTGTCCCATCGTTATCTCCAACACCTGCTTTCTGTGTTTCGTCTCTGGGTGCAGTATCTTCCTCACCCTTCTTTTTCAGTTTCACCATTACCCCCTGACCTTCTGCTGTTTCTCCTGCTGGAAGCTCATTTTCTGGGGCTTTGCACTCCACTGCTGCTGACTCATCTCCCTGAAGAAGTGAAAAATATACAAACAGTGACAAGAAAAACAATAGGTGAACTTTTAAAATTCATGTTTTTCTATGTAAATTGACAATAAAATGTGATGAGACCAAACAAACATTTGCAATATTTCATGTCTATTAAAACAGCTATTAAATATTCACAATGCTGATGAAAAATAGAAAGTAAATCCACACGATACATTCCATATTTTTGCAGCAATAAACTCAAACAAATGCTTCAGGTATCTGATGCTCATAGAGTAGGCAAATTACTAAAGCCTTTATTTATGAATCCCTAAAGACACTTTATAACTATGTCCAGTTTCATGCAAATTAACAATTTTTCATTGCTGGCCTCCCAGAGCTCTCTTTTTTAAATTGTTTTTCAAAGCATGGTTCATATCAGAAAATGCTCCTTGTAAACAGTAAACTGAAAAAAGTTTGAATATTTTTATAAGTCAAAGTAGCTCCACAAATAGGTCAAAGCTAACTTTATTGATAGCATATCAGGTATATCTACTCCAGTCAGCTCCTTGTAGAATCTTAGAATTATGGATACAGGAATAGATTAAGAACATTGCTTGTACTTGTAACTACTTTGAGATAAGATAATATTTTATGACCAATTCATGCTGAAAACAATGAATTTTCAAAGGGTTCACACATTTTTTCCTTACATGGTTTTTTAAGGCAATTTATCTGCAAATTAAGTTAAAACATAAAGATAATTAATCAGATCATTTTGGTTTCACAACGCAGTGAGTGACAAATCCACTGCTGCATCACAACATACTTTGACTTTTAATAAATTACTTGTAAACATATAGGTAAATATCAGTCTTCTTGTGACATAACAGTCAAAGTAAGTGGTTCCACCAAAGATGCATTTGACTGTTTCTGAAACAAATATACCTTTATTTTGTTTAAAAAAAAAACTCTTGCATTTAAATGATTTAATATCATTTAATTTTAGCTGGTTTGGCGTCAAAGGAAGAACAGCTGCAACTCAGATTAAAGTGAAGGACTGTTGTGTCTGAGGAAGACGTCTTTCATTCATTCATGTAATCATTTTTCTCTGCAGTCAATTTTCACTAAGTTTTCTCAGTGTCTAATATTGTATTATACCCCTTTTTTGGGGTATAACAGTCAAACCTAAAGACGTTAACTTCATATCCAGGGTAAATCATTTGTATCAGTAGTAACTTAAGCCAAATATATGTTAGTATTATCCTGCAAGGTGGCAAATGATATGAATAGTTGATGTAATACAGTAATATAATGTAACACATAGCTACTAAAGTTAGTGGACACACTTTACTCTAGGGAAAGATTGTTCTCAACTTCTGCACATTATGTAATATGAAATCCAGGATTTACTGAGTATCTTAATTATTTACAGCAGTGAGGCTGAACAAAGTCAATTAATTTTCTGTAGAAATCACACCCCTATTTAAATATCACATATTGTCATTTATCATGTATTTCTTTCTCTAATATAAAATGAACTAAAAAGTATTCTACAATACTTATCAGAAGCCATTTTTTACACATACTTTTAATTATTTCAGATGCCTTCAAAACAACATTTTCCATTGTCTTTTCATCTATTTCAGAATATGGCTTTTACATATCACAGTCATGTTATTTAGCCCTGTTGGCCTGCAGCAGTAGCAGTCATGCCAGGTCAGGATTTGCAGTGGTGACTCATCAGAGCAAATAGGAAACTTCAGTGTGTGTTTGTTTGTGCATGTCTATTACTTTGTGTAGGTTGTGTGTTTGTTGTGTTCTTGGACTTGGGAGTAAGAACAGGTGAAGCAGAGTAAACTAAAACCTCTCCCCCTGCCTGCTGTTTGAACACAACACCTGCTATAGCCACAAATACTTTTACTGACTATTCCTGGTATACATCCCATGATGCAGTCATTGTGAGCTCTGAAAAACTAAAAACACTTACTCTGTGATTTTTAACATGCCAAAAAAAAATTTAAAATACAGACCTGGCTGTTGTTGTTCTTGTCGGTCTCCTCTGTCACATCTGCACAGCCTGATGTCTCCTGACTGGATAATTCTCCATCCATGATGTTAAAATACTAATCCAATGCTTATTTTTAGCTTTCAAACTATTTTTTTTTGTTCTCTTCAATGGTTTCTTTAGTCTTTTCCACAAACTTTGAATCGTCCTCTACTGATATCTAGCTCCCTGTCTCAGTCTCCTTGTGTCTCTCTGTTTGCACTGTGTGTCTGATGTTTGAAATGTGTGTCCTGGGTTTGTGGATATCCGTCTTTAACCCCCCCTTCCCCTGACACCCCCACCCTTCTCTGCTTGGTGAGGATTCCTATGCGTCTTTATCTGACCTTTCCAACAACACCGGGTCTTGAAATAGAGTCACAGTGACATAGGCTCAGTCCAACAGGCCAGACAGCTGCCACTGCTGTGGAAACCATGGTTGTCCACACACATATGGTCATGTGGGTGCAGGCAGGACATCCAGTTAGCATCACATAATAATAATAATTATTATTATAATGTAGACACAATCTGGATTTACTATAAAAACATCTATTTTGATAATGACAGTGCACTTGAATGTACTTTATATCTTTTAGTTGTAAGTTCATTACAGATTGATATATTGTGAAAAGAAGGGAATGTTTTACATGTGACAATGTTTAAGGTATGTTGAGCTTATTTTAAGTTTTGCTGTTGTTTTTCTGGCCTTTTTTTTTTTTTTCATTTTTTGGGGTATCAACTTAAAGTAGTTTTTCTCCTCAAACCACATCCTCTTCTTAAAAGGCCAATATCTGAGTTACATACTCCACTAACATACCATCCTTTGTGGTTTTCTTTCTTCCCAAACGTCGAACAATCAAACCCACATTAACAAACACTGAACTCTTTTCTACTCTGTTACAGAATAACTTCATCAGATATTTAATCTGATGTAGATTTTGCTCTGTAAATTATCAAAACTTGATCTAAGTTGATAAATATATAACTTCTCTATTTTTAAACAACCAAAAAAAAAATCACATAATACATATATTTGCAAGGGGTAAAAAGATAAAGAAAAAAGAAAGGAACAATATAAATTTCCCCATGAATAGTACAGATGTATGCATAGATTTAACATTTTGAGATATAATGTATATATACATTTATACATATTCTATTTTATGTATTATTTATTTCCAAGTACACAGAAAAACAACCAAGAGAAAAACCAACAAAGACCAAGATAATAATGACCAGTGTGTCTTAATTTGTAATATATATTGTACCGTTATTCTGTTTACAGTTGGATTTAATTAATTTTCATGTTTTTATGCATTTTACAACTGCATTGCATACTTGTATACTTTTCATACAGAAAAATGTAGCACAAAGTGTTTTACATATAAAATCAGTACACACCATGAACAAATATATATATATATATATATATTTTTTTTTTATTTTTACTTATGACGATTTGTTATATAGTCATGTGTTCAGTTTGTTTTCTAAACCATCCACTCATTCAACACAAAACAGATGGCTTTAAAAATAAATGGCTCTTTATTTCTAGTGTGTCTGTCATTATCTTTTCCACCCCCACCCCATTTTCTTCTATCATTAAGAGGTGTATATAAATATGTCAGTGCCTTCTTATGAGTGTCCTACTCCCTCCCATCAACCAAGTGTTGAAGTACAACAATCTGTTACAGTTTAAAAAATGAGAATTGGTGTCATTATTGTGAGTGCATAAGTGTGCATGTGTGTTTCTATGGGTGGAGTCAAGTGATAACAGGCTGAAGTGCCACTGTGTGATTATTGTTGCCATTTTTGGCACTCTAAGGCTCATCATTGTCTGTTTGGTATGCTGAATCCAAGGTTAAGTCACAAGCTGATTGTTCATGTTTTTTGCAAAAAAAATAGTGTTGAGATCAGAGCAGAAATATATGATTTGTGGTTTTTAAAGCTGCAGTGCTTGATTTTAACCCAGTATTTTGTACTTCAATTGGTCTTAAAAGAAAGCTTCTGCACAATGTTTTAGTTTGTATATTAATAGAAAATAAACTGTAATTACCAATTGGCGACATTAACAGTTCAAAATTAATTTTCCGGAAACAGAATTAATCTTTTCATCACAAAACATTGTCTAACCCAATTTAACTTGCCCATTTATGCATGTCGGAGGAAATATCCAAGGCTGTATGTATGAGAAGGGTGTCATGATGCCAGCAGTTTGTTCCATTCTCAGAATTGTTGCTGGAGTAGCTCACTGTTCCAGGAGGATAGTGACCTGTTAAGAACATGTAGTCCTAAAGACGGTAAGGGCCCCCATCCACCACCTGGCAGAATTGGACTGATACTTGTAAGAAAAGCCTCTTGGGCAAATGATGGAGCAAGATAGAGAATAGAAGGGGGAAGTGGTTCTTGGTCATCAAACTCCTGACTCCTTTCTACAAGTGAGTGCTGTCCTACTTTATAGATCAGTTGGGGTGGAAAGTTTGGCCTTGGCATAATGAGACACTTCACCAATAGACGCAGCATTACCGATACTTCCTACAGCTCAGTCAAAGTTAAATTCAAGACTTTTTAAGACTTTTTCAATGCTGTTTGTAATTACATTTAAGACCAAGCTGACAATGAACCAAAATTGAAAAGGGAAAAAAAACACCACATGAATTACCTGGGACCAGTTTTACCTAAATATTTATTTTAAATAGAAAATGAATCTTTGGTCCAGTTACTGCTACATTCATGATTCCCTAAATGTTACCAAATACTTTTGATTTCAAACTAACATAAATCTTACTCATGTGTCCAAATTTTTAAGACTTTTGAAAATTTGATTAAAGATATTTTGATGCCAATTAAAGCCTTATTTTTAGAACTATTAATTCAATGCCTTTTAAGACTTTTCAAGGATCCATGGGAACCCTGTACCTGAAAGAAAATGTGAGTTAAATGTTTGAGATGCTTCTACTTGAGTTTGACATTTGTTAAATTCTTACACTTACCAGGGAAGACAGAAGAGCTTGAGTGTGCCGATTGTACACCACTGGGAACATTGAAACTATAGGTGACCCCTGTGGAGGTCGACTGTTAGTGATAAGGCGCTTTTGCCCATTTGTCCATAAAATGCTCCACCTAGCTTGCACTCTGTTGACAAATGAATGATAACGTGTGTGAACGGTTGATGACAAATTTACCCAAAATACACTTGGAGACAATAACTGTGATCCACTTGTAAATTTGCATGTAATAAAGTTAAATGTGATAATAAAAATAATGCCAGTCATGTTGCACATAATTTTATTCATATTTTACATCTAACTACATTATTAAAGTCAATATTGTAAAGTTTTTTTATCAACCATCACTCAGCATCACTGAGGCATCAAAATCTGAGAAGGTCAGGTGGGAACCATTTGATGAAATATCACCCACATACACACTTGTGAACTTACAGTAACGGCACCGATTCTCATTCTGCAAACATACAAAGTGTAACAGATTGTTTTACTTCAGCACTTGGGAGATGAGAAGAAGTGGAATAGACATACATGAAGGCACCGACATTTATATCTTCTTCCTTTTAAAGACTTACCCTAAAGCAAGTGAATAAAGAGAAAATGATACAAAACACCGACCTTAACATGACACTGTTTAAAATGTTACATATAAGATGATTTATTCTGAACCTTAGGCAGTAACAACACACAAAGAACTATAAAAATCCATGCTGTTCTTGTGATTTTTAGTGGTTGGCAAGCCACTTTAAACCCTGATGCATCAGCTCTGAGGCATTCTGAATGGATGGTTTAGTTTAAATATTCAGAAGAAGTCAATTAAAAAAGTAGTTTTTACTGAGTTTTGTTCATGGAACTAAGCCATGTCAAAAAGCAACTGATTGGCAAAAAAGTAAAAGCCAAAACTAAAACTATTGGAACCAAATTACAACAAAAGTTCTCTTACATTTTTTATGTAATTCTTTTGCAAATTTTTTCATGCTTGTTATTTTGTAAATATTTTTTTGTTAATTTTGTTGCAGATTTTGTTTATTTTTGGACATGTAATTTTCTTAAATTTTGTTCCATTTGACTTACATTGTTATGTATTATTTTGTTGGTTTATTAAATTTTTTGTTCATTTTTATTGATCACTTTGGCTGTTTTTGTTCATTTGTTGCTTATTTTTACTGTGGAACTGCTAAGTCTCAGGAGTTAAAGGTACATTACCACCACCAAGTGGGGTGGAATGTGGATCAGATTTTTGCCTTTGTAAAGACAAAAACCTAAATCCTTCCTATAATTTGAATATCACGTAATTTAAGTCTACATTAGTGATCACCTGCCCTCTAGTTCCTTTCGCCACTGAATGAAAAGTGTATTAAATGCAATTTATTAAAATCTGTTGATTTTAATAAAGTGGTGTTGAGAAGTTGAGAGAAAAAAAAACCCAGACATGTGTAGTTTGTGCCTTTTAGAGCATCAAGTTCCACTTCCCATCTTAATTTGTCTGAGAGGAAAATATTTTTTTCAAACACTGTTTTTATTTAGAGCTGCCGGATGATTCAAGCATTGGTACTGTAATCACCAAGTGGCCAGGCACAACAACCCCCCACCATTTACCTGATTTGCCCCATCTCATTGTGAAAACACATTTTTGGTAACACATCCTTGACCTACATTCACTCAATTGTAATGAAATCCATTCTGGATCACGTTGCACTTTCTCTGAAAAATTGGTCTTGTAGTTTTTGGAAAAAGCTGATTACAAACAAACCAAATCAAAAACCCCACCCCTCTCCCCTTCAGGGAGTGGGGTAAAAAAATAATTTCCCTTTCCATTACAAAACACAAGGTTTATTTAGGTCAAACATCCACCACAATTGAACTTGACCATTCCAAGGATAGATGAGGAAACGGCGTATGCTGTACGTATGGAGAGTAAGTGCGTCTGTAACGGACGTCATGCCAGTAGCTGGTTCCATGATCATGATTGTT
This sequence comes from Siphamia tubifer, assembly GCA_020466265.1. Taxonomy (NCBI): domain Eukaryota; kingdom Metazoa; phylum Chordata; class Actinopteri; order Kurtiformes; family Apogonidae; genus Siphamia; species Siphamia tubifer. The sequence continues at coordinate 26,334,012 of CM035792.1, read as the reverse complement.
GCTAGAGTAGGTCAGTGTTCCAGGAGGATACTGGCCTGTCAAGAACATGTAGTCATAAGGAGGGTAAGAGCCCCAGCCACCACCTGGCATAAACTGACTGATACTTCCATCATTTGCCTCTTGAGCAAATGATGGAACAAGATAGGGAACATGAGGGGGAAGTGGTTGTGATCGAGAGCTTCCTTCCGTCACCGTCTGTTTGTCACCAAACTCCTGACTACTTTCTACATGTGAAATCTGTCCTGCTTTATAGCTTGGTTGGGGTGGAATGTAAGGCCTTGGCATAATGGGGTGATGAGACATTTTTTCACCAATAGATGCACTATGAGGTGCAGCATTACCTGAAAAAAAAAATGTTGAGATGCATCTGCTTGAATTTGACATTTGTTAGATTCTTACACTTACCAGGCAAGACAGAATAGCTTGAGGGTGCAGATTGTGCACCACTGAGAACATTGAAACTAGGTGACCCCTGTGGAGGTTGACTGTTAGTGAAAGGGAGGTTTTGCCCATCAGTTCTATGTGCATGCACATCAGAAGATTCATGTGTGTGAAATCCTGGAGCAGTATTGACTGGCACACAATTGACATCCACAGTCAGCAAAATAACACTGCAAAAATTGAAACATTTAAAAACACTCCACATACAGGAAATCAAGCTGATCACAGCAACTTAAAACACAACCCATATCTGTACCTCAACAACCACAGCGCAGCCATTGTAGCCAGTAATCAATGCTGATGGAACAGATAGAAGTGAAGAGTTTTAAATGTTTCCTGAGAGCAGCGCTGACCAATCAGATGCTAATGACGCAACAATCAATAGCTGGTGTATCACTCAGTGCAGGTGTATCAATCCTCAAACCCTAAAGTAATCCTGTGTTAGGAAATACATGTACACATCGAATATATTACTTAACTGAAATTATAGGAAGGATTTTTTTCTCCTTATTTTTTAAAGGCAACATTCTGATCCACACTCAGGCTCAGTTAGTGGCAGTCATGCACCTTTAAGATGGTTTGCCCCCCCATCAACAATCACAAAAACAAACAAGAGTATGAATCCTGTTTTTATATATTTATTATACTGCCCCCTAAATGGGAGGGGGGTATTGTGTTTGAGTTGATTTGGTTGTCTGTCTGTCTGACTGCCAGGAGCTTTACGCAATAACTACTGGACCAATTTCTATTATATTTAATTAAAGTTTTGTTTTAGCTAGGTTTGATTTTTTTCTCTAATTCAGTTAGTTTTATTTAGTTTTTAGAGCAGGTTTGCTAGTTACCCTGGCCCTGAAGGGCAGAGGGGTATTGTTTTTGAGTTGGTTTGTGTGTCTGTCTGTCGGTTTGTTTGTAAGCAGCTTTACGCAAAAAAAAAAAAAACTACTACACTGATTTTCCTGAAAATTTTCAGGAAAAATGTGAGGTGGTCCAGGATAGATCCCGTTAAATTTTGGTGAATGTAGGTCAAAGGTCACAATCACAAAAAATGTGCACCAATTGTTTTTATTAGTTGTAATTTTTCCCCTGAATATTTAGTTTAAGTGTTAGTTTTTTTCATGTTTTATTTTCCTTGCCATCAATGTCAACTTCTTTTTAATATATGTTGATTAGCTTTAGCAGCTTCTCCTGCTGTTCCTCATTTTTACACTATCATAAAATCTCCATTAGTATGCACCTTTGCCCTCATAAACTCACCTACTTTTTCATGAAGAAATTGAAATAAATCTGAGGGTCCTACTCTCCTTACATTGTGACCTTCCTTAAATTTCAATATTACTTTAAATCCTTCCTCTTCAATCTTCCTTGGAATCAGTCTTTCCCTCATGTCATCTGACTTACAACCCTTTTTACCCCCCCTTCAGTCAGTTGGTGTGATTGTAAGCAGCAAAAACTACTGGACCAATTTCTATGAACTTTTCAGGAAAGGTGTGAGGTGGTCCAAAAATAGATCCCATTAAATTTTGGTGAACGTAGGTCAAAGGTCAACATCACAGTCACCACATAATGCTTTTCTAATGATAAGAGATATGGCTAATCAGGTCAAATATGTGCAAGGGGGGGCAGGGTTTGTTTTGCCAGGCAACACTTGTTCCTTTACTTTTCTTTTGAGACTTCCTTTCTATCCACTCATTTTTTCCTTCCATGTTCACCTCATTCTAGTTTCCCCCTGACACTGCCATGGTTCAATAATTCAGAATTCCTTTTGGAATCTGGTTATTTAGTCCAGATTTTTTATTCATATATCTCACAACCATACACTCCAACTCTGCTTCTTCTCTATTCTCTTGCAAAGCCTTCCCATCCACCTGTACTGAGTGTTACACCAGCTGTTGATTGTTACATCGTTCATATCTGATTGGTCAGTGCTGCTCTCAGAAAACATATATAACCCTTCACCGCTACCTGTTTTATCAGCATGGTGTACAACAGCAACTCTGTGGTTACTGGGGTAGTTGTGTGGTTTTAGTTGGATTAAGTTGGTGACTTTTGATGTTGTGGAATATAATTTTTTGTTTTATAATTTCATGCAGTGTTGCTTTGCTGACTGTGGATGTCCACTGTATGCCATTCAAACCAGGTAGTGTTCACCACAAAATACAGTGCTCTTATGTAAATGTTCTTGGTTTCAGGCTCAGAAAACATTGATCCAGGGTTTAATCTGGATGCATCTTTGTGTGTATGCACCTAAACCGAGTGGAAAAAGATCATCTTTTTGTTATCAGTCAACCTCCACAGGGGTCATCTAGTCTCATTGTCTGCAGTGGTGCATGTCTGACTTCTTTGAGCTCTGTTTGTGTTTTGCCTTTAAGTGGAAGAATGTAGAAGTGTTCACTTCAAGCAGACTCACTTTAAACGGTTAACTCACACTTTCGGTTAATGCTGCACCTCCTAGTGCCCCTATAGGTAAAGTGTCTGTTAGCCCCATTATGTTTGGCTGTACTTTTAACCCCAGACAGACTATAAAACAGGACAGCTCTTGCATGTAGAAAGGAGTCAGGAGTTTGATGAAGAGATGGAAGGAAAGTCTAAATCATGACCACTTCCCCTATCTTGCTCAATTGTCCAAGAGGCTTCTCCTGCAAATCTTAAAACCACCAGTATTGCTGGTGCCCTCTAATGGATTGTCAATTACAGCATGTGAACATGTTGGATCACAGATAAAGAAATGACTAATGAAAGGAAGAATTGGGGAGAAATCAATTGGTTAATATTGCTAATCCACAATAACCAGTCTCTTGTCTTTCTCAGGGTGGCAGTGCCATAGTCTCTCCAGCATAACAGGCATGTCCTCTACACTCCACACTCATCTCGTTACGATTCTTCTGGTCAAAAATGGTGCCTCCACATGATGCAGAACAGGTGACTGACCCAGATATGGATAGTGTGCAGCCCGTGGTAATGTATCAAAGGCAGAGATGCTACTTATGAGTTTTGTTACTGAACACAAAGTTGCTGGTTTACAATTGACTCTCTTCTTAATGATAAATTTATTGTTTGGCCATGATCTTCCATAATAGAAATATCTTAAAATACTTTGCAGAGCAATCAAAAGGCATCTGGCTTCAGGTTTACTATCAAATTCTTGACCGGGCCATTAGTTAGCCCGGTCCTCTCAGGCGATGACGTCTTGTATCGCGTCAGTTGCTATGGTAGCGTCAGTAGAGGAGGAAATCGCAGGACTAGACGTGGACTAGGGATGACGAAATGCATTAAAAATCTCGACCGATCGCGGAGCCTCATTAAGTGGTTGAAGTCGGGTCACTGAAAAAAATACTCTATTTTGTCTCTCATACAACCAGCGCTTCAGACAGTTCTTTTCCAACACTGCGAGGTTTTGTTAAACTCTCACGAAGAAAACCTTATATATTCCAGTAAACTATGCTGCTAAATTTTTTATTTATTTTTTTTTTTTAAAAAGCCTTACCGATGTCCACCAGCCTGCTTGAGTAGGCTACTGCACAAACTCCTTTTGCGCAGTCCAGCCGTTATGTCATTTTAAGTAGATCTGTCAGATGGAGAACACGATTCATCCACCACACTTTTTGGTTTCATGTTGGCAACTTACTGTCCCAGTCTCAAGCTGCTATAGAAGTCCGAGCTTTGAGGTTTTTTTTTACGTTTTGAGCAACTGTTCTAAACTGGCGACCTGTACCACATAGATTAATTGAGGAAGCATCTTAAATCACATCTAAATAACATCACAGAACAGATGGATACCCCGTTTAACTATTTTTCGTTTCTTTGACATTAAACAAAAGTAACAAAAAAAGTTTCCTAGTAACTAAATACTTTGCTACTGGAGTAATGCAATTATTTTTGAGGGGGAAGTAACTAGTACTTTAATTTTTCAAAGTGACTAACCCAGCACTGGACGTAACCACCCATAGGCGATGACAAAATGTGGAGCCGCCATCTTGGAATGGCGATGCATTCCATTCAGTGAAATATAGTTGACTGGACAAACGTACTGTCCGCGTTTTATTAACGATACTCTACTAAAATTGAAAACTGATTTCCACGTTGCGTGTAACTATGATTAAGGACATATGTTTCGGTGTGTTTTATTCATCGAAGTTGTCATTCCATGGTTATTTCAATCTACATTATTGAATACATTGTGTGTTGGTTCTATTTAAAAAAGAAAAATGGCCGTATTGCTTCGTTTCCAGCTGTGTTTTCACAGTAGAAAAACGACTTCAGGTCAAACGGGGTTTACCAGTATGTCCTCATACGTGGTCACAAGGCATCAGAATGTGTGAAGGAACACTCCCCCTCCCTTCTCGCTGTGTATGTATTCAGATTTATCCAAGCAGCATCCAGATAGGTTTCGTACCGTTGCTTGTTCTGAAAACGTGCAGGGAAAAAACAAGGCTTTATTTGCACAGAGCACATGAACCAGTTTGATCCCCCCCAGCTATTGTGCTGACGTCTCCTATTGTAGATGCTAATGCCACTTCTGATTTGCTGCAGGGACGGGCTTAACCCCACGTGGGTGATTCTAAAGTCCCTCTGTCGTCACAGGGACAGACTTTTTCTGCATCCCTCGTTCCTGTTTTCTGTGAATGCAGTGGAGGTAACAAACTACTTACAAAGGCAGCATCTGTCAGGAAGTCTAGGTGACTCATCAGATTCTAAAAGGAGTGTGGAAAAGTAGTTTTCAGCAGAATGACACCTTTAACTTTATAGAAATTTCTAATATGAAAAGATCAGTCTAACCGATATCATGTATTGGCTACGTAATGCAGTGGTTTCTGAACTTTTGGGTTGGGGGACCTCCCTTTTTTTGGAATTGAAAAATAGAAGGTGAGATGACATGTAGAGAACAGTGGATCAAACTTTTTAAAGGGGGATTAAACTAGCCTAAAGTAACTTTCTTATGAGTTGTAATGTCTATTTTGATTATTTATGACCATGTGCCAGTGAATGGGTTTAATTGGGGGGGGAACGATATCCCCCATGACCCCCCCACCTGATGTAATGAATGCATTACTGTGTAAACCACCAGCCTTTCACTTGATGCAGAGTAAAATCAAACTGTCTCACCCAACTACATATCTGAATATTGCTGTAAAAGTATCAGAACAAAATGATAGAAGGGAAAGGATGGATTTTTTTTTTTTTTTTTTTTTTTAAACTATGAAGGTCTCCTGCCACCTTTGGCGTTTAAGATTGGCCAGCACCCTGATGGCATTTGAATGAAGTCTGCTAATTCTCTCTTTAAGTCCCTGGTGAACTCTTTAAAGGCACTGAACTGGCTGACATTTTCAGGGTCTGCACATGTGGTCCCAGACATTGCAATGTCGAAATATTAAGTGTAAATATTCTCAGCACTTAATATTTCTGTAGTGTATTTTACACAGTGCTTGCACTTGACACTTTTCAGGAAAGAGAATATATTTCTCTGTAAAAAGACAAATAGTCAAAATCACATAAAATGAAACTTTCACTCTGCCTAGTGTAGGAATCCTCTAATCACCACTGCAAGATGGTGGCCGAAGTTCTCACGTCCCATTAGCCAATGCTGGGTTTAGCTATTATACTATTGTCTATGCGCTGCACTAATTTATTTTTTTTGGTTACTGGTAGCCAAAGGCAAGTTTATCAGCTTGTAGCTTGGCCATCATACAGCCTAAACATTTCTTGTGTCTATTCTACTTTTGCACAATTGTGGCATCAGTTCACCTTTAAACCAGGAGTTCATGTTTTTACGTCCCGACTAAAGTAGTTACTAAAATACATCAGCCTTGAGTTGTATGTGATCAGAACAGAAATGCACAAGTTGTCTTAGTCTTGTCTGCAGTGCTTGATTTCAGTCCAAGAAGTAAAGTTACCTTTCAGTATTTTATAGATTCTGTACAATGTTTTGTTTTGTATTGAGAGCTACTTCATGGTGCAAGTGTTGGCAGGAAGGGGGATGAGAAAATTACCAATTGTGAGGCATTAATAGATCAACATTTATTTTCCACAACAGAATTGATCTTTCATCACGAAACTCAAGTAGGTTTGAGTTGGAACACATTGTCCAACCCAGTTTAAATTGCCCATTTCAGGGATGGTGGCGGGAATGACAAAGGTGGTATGTATGGTGGGGAAGGGCGTCTGTAACGGACATCATGCCAGTAGTTTGTTCCATGCTCAAAATTGTTGCTGGAGTAGCTCAGTGTTCCAGGAGGATATTGGCCTGTTAAGAACCTGTAGTCATAAGGGGGTTGAGGGTCCCATCCACCACCTGACAGAATTGGACTGATACTTGCAGGAAAAGTCTCTTGGGCAAAGGGAATAGGAAGAGGGCTTTCTTCCGTCAAAATGTCTTGGTCACCGAACTCCTCACTCCTTTCTACATGTGAGAGCTGTCCTGCTTTATAACTTGGTTGGGGTGGAAAGTAAGGCTCCGGCATCATGGGATTTTGAGGCACTTGATTATCTATAAAGGCACTGCGAGGTGCAGCATTACCTGAAAGAAAATGCAAGTTAACTGTTTGAGATACTTCTGCTTAAATTTGATATTTGTTTGATTCTCAAGCTTACCAGGCAAGATAGAAACTGATCTTGAAGGTGCTGGTTGTGCACCACTGGGGACATTGGACCTAGGTGACCCCTGTGGAGGTTTACGGTTGGTGAAAGGGAGGCCTTGCCGACTAGTTCTAGGTGTATACACACCAGAAGATGCAGCTGTGTTAAACCCTAGAAGGGTTTCCAAACATCAGATGAGACCAGACAGGAGCATTTACATAAAGAAGCACTACATTATGATGACAATACAGTACCTTGATTGACTGGTATGCAGTGGACATCCACAGTCAGCAAAGCAACACTACAAAAATAAAAGTAAATGACTACATAATAAAAATTAAGCCAAACAAAACCACAAAGCCTGCACTTACCCCAGTAACCACAGAGCAGCCATAATAGCTGGACCATGCTGATGACATAGAAGTGAAGGGTTATATGTATTTCCTGAGAGCAGTACTGACCAATCAGATGCTAATGATATAATGATCAACAGCTGGTGTAGCACTCACTACAGATGCATCAATGAACAAAACTTACTCACCCTGACATTAAAGCATATATATATATATATATATACACATTTATTTTCTGTGTATGTTGCAGTTGCTGCCACAGGTTCTGAATGAATCATAACATTTCAACACTGCATTGTACACCATGGTTTTTTCTTTTATTTGTATTTTTGTCTCCTGTATTTGTTTTAGGGTACTTTGTCTACTTTTGTTAGCCTTGCTTGTTGTGTTGGTCATAAGTAAAACTCAGAAGTCCTGTCCTTCACATTTTAAAGTTTACCTTCTTCCAACAGCTGTTTTTTTTTTTTTTTTTTTTTTTTTTTTTTTTTTTGTGAACTGTAAGTAACTGTCAGTCAAAAGTTTGTATACAAAGTGTTTGTTACTTTATATATTTAAAAAAGATTTTTTACATAGCTGGTTTATACTGATGATTGGACTTCAATGGAATTATCCAGCAAGCAAGCCAGAATATCACTTGTATTTCAGATTCATCACAGTAACTGCCTATGCCTTGATGACAGATTTGCATGGACTTGGTATTTATGTTATGTCATTTAAAGTGGCTGCCTGGGCATAAATGACATGGACATATGGACTTTAAGGGTCAGTTATAGAAGTTGCATGTGTCAGACTTAGGGAATGTATGTGTGGTTCATTAGAATCATCTGCAAGAGTGACTAACTGGACTGTGGTACATGATGACACCCCCCCCCCCCCCCCCTTTAATGTATTAATGCCTTCAGTCACGGTCTATTGGTTGTTTGCTTTTTGTACTGTGCAATGTTTTGTGTGTACTTAAAATCTGTTGGAAACAAGCTTGTAAGATTAGCATTTCTTAATATTTTTGTTCAAAATTAACCTTCACACCATTAAATATCCTATCTTCTTGCACATAAAAATGTTACATGTATGTGTTTCTCAAACATCAAAATGCTTCCTTGTGACAACGTTACAAAAGCACTGGTGCAGGGCAGTGCTATGATGCTGATCATAACCAGTCATGAGTTTACTTTTCCAGGAATAAGACACAGTTTTAGCACATGCCGACAAGCCTTTGACCTTATTTCCAAAACTCAAGGTGTGATACATTTATGACACAAACCCCTTTTTCTGTCTATACGTGTAGATACAGAGGGCATCTTCTGTAAGAGAACGTTGAGTAATTCAGTCATTAAATTCACTGCCATGTGATACAGTATGTGAACACTAGGGGGCAGGTTTTACCAAAGTACAGTGATATTGGTTGAGTTCTCCCCAACACTTGGTGAACGTTCATTTTCCATTATCCAACACTGTATGAAAACGCTTCAAAGATGAATAGACGTGTTATATATGTGTGTGTGTGTGTGTAGTTCTTGTGGTTTCTAGTATTGCAGGCACAATTTGTTGCATTTTAATTCCCCATTTCCATATTTATAGACCAAATAAATAAATAAAATGGAAACGACACAGCAACAAAATATTAAGCAATCCTTCCATTAGGTAAGCTGTCCTGATACAGAAAATGTATTCATGCATAAGCAAAATTGTGTAACCTCTCTTTGTGATATAAATCAATAAACGAAGAGTCGGTTAAATGGCTTATATGGTCACTTTAGAAAACGAATATTTGACGCAATATTGTTGATCTAATTTGATAAAGTTTTCATATTTACTATGAAAGGATTATAGACTACCGATTTATTGTGGTTGCTTAAGGCAGCAACAGAAGGAGGAGGGGTTGGGTGGGCTTTTGGACCTGGAGGAAAACCAGACTGCAACGATAGGCCTAGAGATGGAGCAGAGCAGCAGCAGGACATGAGAAATTATGTGTTTTTAACTGGAGCAAAAAAAAATCTACTGCACAAGACTCACCCTGTTCACAGCATGTGACTCTCAACTCGTATAGGAAAAACAATTCGCGGATAGTATGGACAATAGCATCCCCGTAGGAGGGCATAGCATCACGTAAGTGCATCCTGCAATGAAAGCCAGCGCACATCACAGACCTATAGATCAGAGGGTGTCTCCTCTTCTGTTTACAGTACCATGCACTGTTTCTTTTATTATGGGATGTTATTTGTGGACGGCCCTCAGCATGTAACCACTGATTCTGTATGTATGCATCAGGTCTGCATGCCAAAAGAGTCATCTTTATTTTATTCATGCAGGTTTTACAAAATCGGGTATAACTGTGGAACGGTTTGGGGGAGGAGCTTAAACGGTGTTATAGTCTACATCAATTTAAAACACAAGCGGAGCGTGGGGGGGGCATGGATCAGGGGCCCACATGGACTTAAGACACAATCTGATTTATTTAAAAAATATATATTATATTTACAAATGCTTTTTTCCTGATTGCATGAGAAAAATAAAGCGACTGTAAATGTGCCCTTGATTGTTGAGTGTGTTGAGTTTGTAAAGTTAATCTAGTATGCTTCACTTTTGCTACAAAGTAACAGTCACCACCTGTACACTGGCTGATTAAATTTCCCACGGTTAGTGAACGCACCTTGCCTCGAAGTAACTGGCATGTTTGTTAACTAAACAAATGATTCTAGGATGCACGTGCAGCCAGGACTGTCTGTAGACCGGTATTTAAAGCTGAGCCTGTCAGACTATGGTACATCTGTGTCTTTTCAAGATCAAGAATGCTACATAAATAAATTAGTACTTAAAAGTGAGCATCACCTACCGTATCCTTACTTGATAAAAGAGTGAACGCACGATGCCGGTAAGTTTCCAAGTATTGACAAACCTTCGCGCCTATGAGTGTTTAGACATATACGACTGTTATGTGTGTACAACATGTTTTACACATGCTTATACCCTAGAGGTGGTGTTAATAACAGAATAGACTCTCTTAGATTCTATAGATTCTCTTAACTCTTAACTAGCAGGCTAGTCTGTTAGCAGGTTTATAACTCCCTCTGGTTTAAATTGCCAGGTTTATTGTACGGCCCTCTAGAACGTTGCGACAGCTCCCGTTCACTTTGAATTGAGTTACCAGCCTTTAGCGCGGATTTTTTTCGATAACCGCCTGCTGTGCTGTAACGCCCGCTGCCCATGGCAACGGGTTTTGTCACTTTAGATTCACATTACCATATCACTCCGCAGCTAGTTCGGCCACTTTGAAAGTAAATCTTCACTACGTTGTAATGGGTATTTTATCCAATCTGTCAGAGTAGTAGCAGAACTAATAAACTGTAATAACCAGTAGAATAAGCGGGAAAATGCATTCCCCACGAGTTACTATCGGAAAAATATTCCCAGACGGGGTCGAACAGCACCTCGACGCCGAAGGCGGAGGGGTGCTAATCACTTAACCACCTATTTGGATATCTCCCAAATCTTTCATTATATTTTCAGTCTGTACTAGTGTACCTCATTGTTGATTTGGGTCATTCTGCTGTAGGTATGTTATCTATATAAACAACAGCGTTTCCATGCAGGTTTTTTTTTTTTGTCCAGTCTTCGCACACAACTTCCTCCTATGTTTGAATGAAGTTGACTTTGAAGGAGTCTATAGTCTACTTTTATAGAGAAACAATCTGAAAACATAAATACACAAGACCTAAAAACATTTAAAAAAATGCCTATGCCTTAAGGAAGATCAACATGAGGAGGACTAATTAAAACCATGGTGTTGGAATAAACACCAACATTGCCTATATTACTTCTTTTTTACTAAAGGTATTTTGTTTTTCCTTTTACTTAGTGCTTTACTGAATTCATGTTAACTAAGCAACAGGAGGAAAATTTTACCCCAAAAAGCAGTTTAAAAATGTTCAGTTCATAAACAGTGTGGACTTTAAGTAACCGTATTTTTAGTTTTACAATACCATTGGTTATTTTCTTAGTTCAGCACCATGCACCATAACTGCATGCGGACATTTAAAGATGAGCCAAAATTCCATCAGATAACACAAAAAAATTTCATATATCACTACATCCTGACAGTCAGTGCATGAAACACAGAAGAAAAAGAACTAAAATATTTAAGTCATATGAGACATTTGAGGTTGACCCTTCACTTTTTCTGTACATTTTTAGAAAGAAGAAGCTATGAGTGTAATGGAGAAAGCCAGTCCCGTGGTTTGACAGTATTTTGACTTCATGTTCTATTTTAATAAAAAGATGATGACATCTGATCTTTAGCTTTCTCAGAAACTGCTGATGTTGACTCCTTTTCTGTGCATATAACTCATTACATGCATGGAAATATGTTTTTATTTATAAGCCTAACTGGACTTTAACTCTTTCTGTCAATGTATTGACTCATTACAGCTCAGACTCATTCATTTAGTAGTGTAACAATGTTAGAAGTTAGAATAGGCTTTATTGTCATTGCTTTTCACCCCGAAATTGGATTTGACAATCCAGTGTTTGCATTAAAGTGCAAGTAAACAAAAGATAAAATAGAAATCTGAAAGAATATGTACATAATAAGAGGCTTGTTGTTGGTGTGCGTAAGTGTCCATAACGATAAAGTCTCCAAGAGGCAAACAATAGTTTAGGATATCACACAGGTACATTTGTATATTGAGATAGTCCACAAACTTTCACAGGAGTACGGTAACCGATATTGCATAGGTGCTTAAACAGATATAGTGCACGGATATTCTGCAGCTATTGTACTGGTTGGTTTTGTGCAAAACGACATAAGTGTTTTACAGTGTTTTCAGAGCACATGTGGGGGTTGCTATTGTTATCTGGTTTTGTTTAATGTGGTGATGGCTCTTGGGAAAAAGCTGCCCCTGAGTCTGTTTGTTCTGGTTTTATGGGACCTGTAACGTTTGCCAGAAGGCAGCAGGTCAAACAGGTGGTGTCCTGGGTGCAATTGGTCCCTGGTGATGTTCGTGGCTCTGCTGTGGTAGCGCGAGCAGGCGATGTCCCCCAGGCTGGGCAGGGAGCGGCCAGTAATTTTCTGGGCTGTATTGATGACCCCCTGTAGGGCCCTCCTGTCTGCCACCGTGCACCCAGCATACCATACCGTGCAGTTTATTCTTGTTTGGGAACAATCACTATACATTAGAGTGGTTCAAAGATTCTTGATTAACACTCTGTCCAAATCAAGCTTTAAGTAGATGGTGTATGCTATCAAAACATCCTACAAACGATGTTTCCCAGAGTTGGGTCATGGTTTGGTAAAATAGCCCACAGATTAATGATTTACATCCAGAACTTGTTACTTTGGAGCACTTAATCTTTATTGTTGTTGTGTGAAGTAGTAAAAACGGTGTTTCAAAAGATGATGATAATCTGTCATTAATTCATTCATGCTTCAATTTAAAACTAAAAATCAAAGAAAAGAATATACTCCAAGGCACTCTCTTATAAGTGAAGAATAAAAAGCCTTTATTAAACTGGCTTGGTTACAAAAACCTATAAAAACCCCAACGCGTTTCGGCATAATGGCCTTCATCAGGGAGTCAGCTGACTAGCTGACTCCCTGATGAAGGCCATTGGGGTTTTTATATGTTTTTATATGATTTTATAGGGTTTTGTAACCAAGCCAGTTTAATAAAGGCTTTTTATTCTTCACTTATAAGAGAGTGCCTTGGAATTTTTCTTTCTTTTTGCTATTTTCCCATCCAATAGAGCACCTCTAATTATTATTACTTATTTTGAGTCCAGGTAGCGCTCCTTAAGCAAACTTTTAAAAAAAAATATATACTCATTTGTTCATTTTTCATTTTCAAGACCAGAAGGAAAAATAGATAATGGTTAATTTTTCCATTTCCCGGTTTTGTGCTCAAATGAAAAATGACAAAAACAGATGACTGTTTCATGTTTCATCCGATGTTGCTATTTTCAGTATAGTTAACTTATCTCATCTGAAAGTAGTCCATAGCCTTAAGGTCTTGTTACTATGGCAGAGGATGGAGACATGCTGACTGCTACAGTATAGACATATATACATGTAGTACGTACACACATAGATACACACACACACACATACATACATATATACACACACACACACACACACACACCACTGTTGGGGATTTTTATCATGGATCAAGGATTTCACCACCACAATTTTGAGTAGGAAAAGGTTCAGTTTATTTTGACATGTTGTATCTTTTATAGTCCATCCTCAGTTACCAGTTACGGTCGCTAAACCTGTTTAGGTTTAGCGACAGGTTTCTTTTGACTCTATCTTGTTGATAGTCAAAAGAACAAAACATTCAGTGCACTTATTTTTAGTACAAACTTATCTCCAGCTGGAGACCTACTGTTCTTCTGATTCATGCTTTCTTTCACATAGTATGTTAAAAACATCTTCATATATATATATATATATATATATATATATATATATATATATTTATATATATATATATATATATATATTTATATTTATATATATATTTATTTATTCTCTTCACCGCCAGGCAGGGAAGGGTGTGAATGATTCCAAGGGCCTCAGCACTGACAGGGGTCCATGGAAGCACGGCTGATAATATAATTTTTTTTGTTTTATTTTATCATTAATTATGATAATTTTAATAGGAAAGAAACAAAGGCTTTCATTTTCTTGTTTTTAGCAAAAAGTAAACACCCCGGAGCATATGTACCCTCCCCCCCCGGAGCATATGTATCCTAAATGTATACTGTATACTAAAACAGGTGTATCAGGCTTTTCCTCTTGTAACAGACACAAGACTTGATGTTGATGCTGTTAAATACATGGCTATCTTGGATCACTACATTATGTAGGCGAAATGGTCAAAAATATGCTGTTCATTTTGTTACATCATTTTATAGATTATGTTAATTTTAATTGTGATTAATGTATACTGTAGTATAAAACATTTATTTTAAGTAATTATTGTGAATGTTTCCTTTTGGGAGTCTTATTAAAAAATATATTTAGATTGTAAAAGATGGTCTTCAGTACATTTCTTATAGATTCTATCAGTCTATTTTAATATGCATTATTACTATATAGACTGTAAAAAAATAAATAAATATTTTTTTTTGCCAAAAATGCGCAAATTAGTGTATAAAGATTCACCAGAATGCAGGAATTTACATAGTTGGTGCTCAAAATGTGTGTGCCCCCCCACCAAACACTGGTGGGGGGGCCCAAAGTGATATCATTCCATGGGGCCCAAAATCCCTGGCAGCGCCTGCATACATGTACGTATATACATATGTCTATGCACTACAGGGTGCAGCAACAAAGAGAATGATTGTTCAAACCACAATTCAACATAAAAATAAAGCTTCAGTGGTTGAACTGATATTACAGGAACAAAATTTAAATGTGGAATAAAGAGTTGTACTGAAAATCAAAAGTAAATGAACAAAAACCAGTGTAAATACAAAAGCAAGGATTGAGAAATAGATGTGTATACTTAAACAGCCTTACTGCCCCCCCCACACACACAATTTTCAGCAATTTCAAATAATTGACAAAATTACACAAGAATATTGTGAATTAGGGAGATCTTCTAATCCACTTACAAATGTGAATAAAATATCACACGTTTAAGTGTATCAGCAATGTCACTTTTTGTGATTGCTTCTAAATGTGCATCAAAGTTCATCTTGAACTTGTAATGTGGTTCGTCAGTCAATATATAATATGTTATTCTTTGTGAATAAAAGTTGCTTATTCATGTGATGTAGATAGATTTTTCATCTCAATGAGGATTTCACCTGGTTTGATAAAGGATATATTGGTGGTGTTTTTAAGTTGATTTCATGTATTTGCTAACCTGGATCTTAGTCCAGCAGGAGTTTGCTGTGCTCTGTGCTTTGAAGTAGAGAAGAGCATTGGGTTCCTACAGGCTCAGATGGCTATTGTTAACCTGGGATCATCCACAAGTTAATCTAGCCACACATAAACCAGAGTTTAACCTAAACTCTAAGCATGTGCTTTAATCTGCAAAGAACCTTTTAAGATGCCTATGTTTACAAAACAAAATATTTAATCATCCTGCATTTCACACAATATGTCAATGCAAAGATACATTCTTGAATAACACTGTATTTATCTCTTAGAAGCTATAATGTATTATCAAGCAAATGTCATGTCTAAGTTTGTTTCTGTAGGTTTTATGTGAACATAAAGATGTAGAGGCTAGTGAAGCCTCTGTCAACCCCCGGTCACTGGTTTTAGGAAGTGTGTATAATGTGTGCGTGCCATACAGTGTTTGTAAAAAGAGATGTCTTGTGATGAGGGGGGTGATCAAGCTTATGTTCTGAGGTCTTATGAGCAGTGATATTACCATACTGTAGTGAATACCATCTCAGCTATCAGGAAATTGTACCTTGACTCTTAACAAGTCTTAACAAGTCTGATGCCAGATCAGGTCCAAACAGATGGTTATTATACACAGAAGTAAAATTATGATAGCAAGGGAGGAATTGTATACTTAATGAGACTGAAATACAAGACATATTCAAACAAATGTTGCTGAATATAGAGTTGGAATATTTTGAAATGTTTATGAAAATTTCCATTGCCACTGGCCAGTGCCTTATAGATGTATGGACAGAGCAGTAATGGATTTTTAAAGAGAATTGATGAGTAATGATTACTTTCTTCAGTGGGATCATAGAATTATGAAAGACAAACTTGGCTGGCGTGTTTTGTCTATGTTTATCTCGGAGAGTCTAAGGTTAAACTTAGACTAGTGACAGATTAATCAAAAATTATACTGAACAAGTGGTGTCAGGGAAAATGTGTGCCAGGGGGTGGGGTTTGTTGTTACTATCTCTCATTATTGTGAAAACCCATTTTTGGTGACTGTGACCTTAACCTGTGATCCACATTCACCATAATATAATGGGATCTATTCTGGACCACTTCACACCTTTCCTGAAAATTTCATGGAAATTGGTCCAGTAGTTTTTGCTTAAACTTGCTTAGAAACAAACGTACAGACAGACAGACCAACTCAAACACAATTCCCCTTCTCTCGGAAAATACGGTCACTTCCTTTGCGGCTTCCTGTGTTGTGTTGGTGTCTTTTTGGTGTGTTGTGGTGTTTGCATTTGTGTTGTGGCTGTAGTTTTAGTTCTGAGCCTTCCTGGCCACCATACATAAAGCGCCAAACAACTGAGCAATTTTTTTAGCTGACTCGTCACCTGATTAGTGAATTTAACACTATAACCCAAATCAATAATAGATAATGTGGACGACCACCATAAATAATGTCGGTAGACTTTTTGTTAAACTGAACATTTTCTGTAGAGGAGGTGGGTAGAAGGAGGCTTGCAGCCAAGCTGTCCTCAATCATAGTAAGAGACTCCCACCCACTCAAATACACACTGTCTGCACTAAGGAGCTCCTTTAGTGACAGACTAAGACATCCCAAGTGTGTGAATAATAGGATATAGACTTTATCAGACTGTATATAGACAGTGGCAGGCTGTGCATTTCAACATTAGGCCTTCAGTGACGTCCCATATAGAGAACTTTATTTCAGGAGCATTTAAATCTATCAAGTATGCATTCACAACTAAGATTCGGAAACTAATTGCCGATATTGTCAAAAATAAAAGGTGATTTAAAGATACTAAACAAAATGCCACTAAAATGATGCTGTGTGATCTTAAACAAGTCTGTCTAATAAATTGCACAATGTCGCCATTTCATATATGACACCAACCAGACAATAAGAAAACAAACTATTCTTTGAAAATAAAGTTAAGAGAACATTTGCATTTTTGAGTATAGGATATACAACAACCAATAACTGAAAATGTTGGAATGACAAGAAGAAATTAAAAATAAAATGCATTTACTCACCAACATAGTTCTCCACAGTATCTGCTTATTTGAAAATAAAGTTCAGTGACTGTTGTACAGTTTATCTGTGAGTTTCAGGTCCATCACTCACTTCCTTTTCTGTGGACATGGAGGCTAATGCTAAAGCTGTTTCTGTCCGGTCGTGTTTCTGACATAAATTTGAATACGCCTCAAAACTGAAAATGGCCGTTCAACAGAACAGCCAAAACAGTAACAGTCAAACAGACCAGTGTGTAAAGTTGTCCCAAACGCTCACTCAGATTAATGGGTTAAAAATACAACTGGCTTTTGAATTTCCGTGTTTATGTCATTTAGATATTCTCCAGATTGCCGCTCATCAGGCCCTAGCAAGTGTTAATCCAATCACTGAACACGTACATGTCAAGTTTAGCGTAAGACCTTCTAGCTTGCCTTGGGATGCAGAATCGAGATCTGATTGGCTATTGTAACCTGGTTGGTCCCGCTCACTTACAGTACACAAGGGCCTGCTCTGTTCGTTCTGAAGGTCTCAAGAAAATGTAATTTACCCGACAACACAAGCTAGCTGAAATATAATTGGTTAAAAACTCTACAATAAAAAAACACCATTGGAAGTCACTCGACTAAGTGGAAATAATATGACATAAAGAATACAGAGAATGGACAATCATTTTGTTTACATATTTCTGAAAATAAAATAACATAAATTAACTTTTTTGAGCATGTTTAGGCCACCAGAGAAGGCCTTGCTGGCCCTGACTGCACCACTGCTGTAAATAGATAATATTAGATATAGAATTTATCAGACTTTTTAACCATTGAAAACAGGTTGAAAACTCACTTTTATAGAATGTTACAAATAAGTCAAATTTCATTCAACATGTGCCTATAATGTTTTTTTTCTTTTTATTCTACGGCCCTTTAGAACATTGCGACAGCTCCCATTCACTTTTAATTGACGTTCCCGTTTTTGTTTACCAAACAAGTGAGGTATTCGGAATATTTACTTAAGCTCTAATAATAAGCTTTGTATACATTATGAAATAAGTGAATAACAGAACTTGGTCAACATAATACTTGACTACTGCATTTTTTTTTCTCTTCCTGTTGGACTCTGATCATTGACCGTGTGGGAAAATGTAGATTTTATTTCCCAAGCCCCCTCTGGTCTGAGGGTGTGTGTGGCATTGTGTGAAGGCATAGTTTATTTTCAGTGTCCTTTTTTTTAGAGCATGTGCAGATTTTCCACACAACACATTAAGTTACATGACCCTTTTGCTACAGTGGTTTTGTTGTTGCACTGATTGTCCACATCTGGAAAATCTTCCACATCTGGATCATGTTCCACAGCTACACCGACACTTGTTTCTGGCTCACTGCAAATCCAAGAATGTTTGTTTTATACAGCCAGTACTATCTGGAGGAGAACGGGTTACTATGCAGAGGAAAAATAATGATTGAAAACACTGTGTATGGAAGAGAGGGAGGGGAACTGACGAGGAAGAGGAAGGAAGAGCTGACCTATATAAAGAAAAAGAGTGGGGCAAGAGCACAGAGGTGTGGTTTGTGAAAGCACTTGGGGAGACCCAGTGAGACTAAGCTGTGAGTACTACAGAGAAGAGTCATGTTTTAGGATGGAGAATCTTTTCTTTTTGTGGCTTTAAAGTCTTGTTTTGGGACCAATCTCTTTTTGCATTCTGTTAAACTTGGATACAGATCTCAAAAAAGATACTCATGCTAAGGTTTATCTTATTGTGAAGGCTGACTAGTGTTTTGGATTCAAAAGCAAGATACTTTGCCCAGACATTTCCTGTTTCAGTTCATGACTTGTTTTCCACTGAAGTATTTTTGTCCATATGTGGACAGCTTATGCAAGCTCTACATTCTCTTGAAAGATTGGTTCTGTATTTTTAATAAACAGATTAAGGGAGACATTGAAGAGTATTCTGTCTGATGAAACCAGAGCATTTTCTATTCAACTTTTCCTTTTTTGTTTGTAGGTGAAGTGACGAGAGCCATTTGTTTGGGACTGACTGCTACCATGGCACGTTCTGATAACTGTTGGCCAGTGCGCCGCTGGCTCACATTTGCTACTGGTCTAGTGGAGTGCCTGTGCTTTGCAGGAGCTGTGTTTGGCTGGGCCTCGCTTGTTTTCGTCCTGAAGTCAGAGGGCTACTTCAGCTCACTGTGTGTCAACAGCACAGGAGTCAATGGAACACAGGCCCTGGGTCAGTTTGGTCTCATAACTTCTCCTGTAGAAATAAACTTACAAATGAACTGTAGAAGCAAACCATAAAAAAAAGTTTTTTTTCATGGTCCACATCCTTTTAACACCTCCTTTTTTCCTTTGGTTTATATGTCCTCCTTCTATCTGACAGATTGCCGCGGACAGGATGAGCAGTTTTCACTTGTCTTCACCATTGCCTCCTTCATGAACAACTTTCTGACTCTACCTAATGGTTTCCTTTTTGACCGGTTTGGGACATTGGTGACTCGTCTCTATGGGATGTGAGTATATGCTGAAGTTAAAAAAAAAAAAAAAAAGGAAACTAAAAGACAGGACTTGGACACATTGATTGATAAACAGCAAAGTTTATCTTTGATGTAATCATTGACCAACAAGTACAAAGTGAGCAAATCTAGTTTTTTCCTGTCATACTGACCTGAAATGTAGAAATCTGTATGTGATATTCAGTTTAGTTCATTCACTTTTTATGCAAATGCTCAGTGAATTATTGAGATACTCTGCACCACCAAATTGGACTTTAAAATGTGATAAAAACATCAACTTCAAATTCAAGGAGAAAACAAAACTCAAGTGCATAAATTAAATGAACTGTGTAAGACACCTCTAATATTGAATAAATATGCCATTGCATAAATCAGCAGTATTTGAACACCTTAGCATTACTTCTTATTATTTTAATTTTGTTTTACCTTGAAAATGAGCTTGAGTCTGAACATAAAATGTTAGAATTTATCTTTATTCACATCTCATTTCTCGGTCTCTAATTCTGTGGTTACAGTTGGTCAAGGCTTCTGAATAAGCAGAAACAGGACAGTTGTTACATAGACTCTTCCTTCCTTCTCATTATGCTCCTGTGTTGCTCAGTTTCTGTCTGTGAGAGTTAAGCTGATGCTAATATGCAAAAAGGAATGTGTGGTCATTTCATGTCTGTGGTATTTTCCTCTGAGGGATTTCTAATTCTGCTTGCTTACAGGAACAGATGTTTTTGTAGGGGGGGGGGTATACACAGTAGGTGTGGGGAAGTCATAGTGCACCAGTGTTTGTGTTTAGATTTAACTGAACGTGTAGAAAAACCAACATCCTCCTATAAATTAGTACAGCTACCATAAAGTAAGAGGAAGACTGAAGAGTAAGAACAACTCTGCTGAGAGCTGTTATATAACAGTTGGTTTCCAAAGTAAATGGTGAGATAAGGACACACAAATACACATGCAGCATTCACTGCATACCATATTGCTGAATGAATAGAAATAATGTGGATGAAAAACATTTTAAAAATGAATGTGGTTTAAATCGGAGATAAAAATTAATTCTAGGTAAGGAAAAGAGAGAGAATATTATAGGTCAGAAAATATAGGGAGCTGTGATAAAGGAATGTTAGTGTGCAGTGATATTTCAGACCTGGACACTGATGTGAACCCTCCTGAACACAGCTGTAGTTTATTGGTCCAGAAATGACTAATTCTTCAATAACAAGTTGGTACTAAGGAGACCCATATGTTTCCATTTAAAAAGGGTGGAGGAAAAATAGGCAAGGAATGCAGATAGATGGAGAAGAGGTGGCAAATGGAGACGTGGGTGAAACTTGGCTTAGGAAGGACCATAAAAAGGAAATTAAAATGGGTTGAAAGCACCCAGAGCATTAAGTGTATTTACTGAGATAGCAAGATGTATTGAATGTCTGATAATTGCATACATTGTATTGCTTTAAATTTGCTCTCGTCTGTCTGATGCTACACAGATATTTCTTCAGTTCAATATCACAACTGTATTTTTTAACAAATAACAAACATACAATCTCTAACATACCTGCTACACATCACTTTTCTGCATGCAAATGCCAGTTTAACTGTTTGAAAACATTTTTCCCCTTTTATATATTGACCTCTTCTGTAATTGTAGACTTTATCACTTTACTGCTGTAAACCTGGAATTTCCCCTAGTGGGACTAATAAAGGAATATCTTCTCTTATTATGTGCTGTAAAACTTGTTTGTCTGTGTCGTAGATTTCTTTACACCACGGGTACATTAATGGTGGCCCTCTCAACTGCCGGTAAAAGCATTCACAAAACATTCACATATTATATTATTTTATAGCATCATTCAAGTTACCATTTAGTTTACTTTTTAAGTATCTAATTTTTATTTCAATTTTATTTTCAGCATTCTCCAACCTGCTGTTCCCAGCGCTAGCTCTCCTTGCAGTGGGCGGCATCTTGTTCCTGATGACCAACATGCAGGCAAGGAAAATATGTTTTATATACAGTATGTATATGAATCGGCTTATGTTTGTCATTTACTGACTTAACTATCATTCAGGGCAAAGCATATTTAATATTGCATTAGAAAAAGTTTCATTTTACCAGGTAAACTAGCATACTGGTAAATGCTTACATTTGAATTCTGGGCCAATATTCATATTTGCTCCATAACTAGTGTCACTGAAAGGTACAAATAATAATAAACAAAAGGCACATGATTATGAACCTTGAAGTATCTGCCTTGGACAACATA